>JAPPVO010000031.1:189769968-190274854 GCA_030407325.1 Camellia japonica | reverse complement strand
TTTTTATGAGCTTGAGTTTGTACCCAAGAGGGCCATTCGATGTAATCGCTTTTGCTTTAATATAATTAAGACTTTTCCTCTGTTTGGCATTGTCTCCGTTTGCCTTTAAAAGCAAATTCAAGGCTCTGAACTGAACAATTTCATCCTTCGAACCTGGACTCAATTGTCTTAAATGAAACACTACAAAGAACCAATTGTAAACTTTTCCAATTTATGGAATAAAGTTGACAGTTTTGGCTAATTTTCAATCAGAAAGAGTGTTTCGAATCTAGCAATCTTATACCTAAAGCTTGTTTTAACCATAATCAACATCTGACCATGGTTAGTATGATCAATTTAGTTTTAAATTGACCATCTTTTGCTTCGAACAACAGTTCATGCTCTTTTAGCTTAACAAACAACTTTTTATAAACCAACCATTGGTTTTGATATTTCGAACACCAATTCCTATCCTTAGAGAGTCTCAAGTTTTGCCTCGAAGGACATTACTTTCATTAAGAAAACTAAAACAGGTCTTTAAACCCTTTGGAGTAAAACAAACACTTGAGTATTCTTACATTTTTAGGTATGGAAATGTGCTTCGAAGCCGACTTCTTTGTTTCGAAGTCGTTGTTTTTTGGCTTTTGGCGCCAAAATTTGGCTTCGAAGCCAAATATTTTACTTCAAAGCTAGCCTCAGCATCTGGGCTGTGTTTTTCCCTCAAAAAGTATCAATATTGAAGGAAACTCTTCGTATTCGTACTTCTAGTACTTAACGACTTACGCAATATATTTTTCAGATACAAAAGCTTTTAAAAACCCTTTTGTTTCGTGCTCTGAAATCACTTGCTATTTTAACACACAAACCCTACCGATCTTCTGTTAACCTTCTCTTCCTTGCTGCTCGCTATCAATGGATCCTTCCTCGCTAAAAGTGCTCGCTGGCGACCGTATCAGCCCTACCATGGCTTTGAAGAAATGTATTGATGAAGAAATCGCCAAGCTAACAACTGGTGGGTCAAGCGCCATAGATGGACGTCTCTTTGTTCCTCGCCACAGCAACCAACAAGAGTACGTCCTAGGTCCCATCTTTCGGGAAGCCCCTAACCAACTTCCAGCTCTATACCCCCGTTTGGAGGACCACTTTCTTCTCTACGAAGGAGGGCTTGACTGGAGCAATTGGAGAATGACCCGGCCTCATCGCTACTGGCCAACATTGAGAACCGAATGGGAGGAATGGTATGACAGGGTTGTGCCTGCGAGAGAAGATAACCTACAGGAGCTCTGTATCCTCGACGCCCTTCGTCTTTCCAGGTTCATCATTCCTGAGGACCCCTTTTTAATTCCTGCTGCTTTATGTTTTTGGAATATGGCTTTTAATTTCTTCCAATTTCGGTGCGGCATGATGGCCCCCACCGTTCTTGATATTTTCCATCTTCTAGGGCTTTCACCCCTTGGCTCTCTTTTTACTCCCAACTACCCGGACCTCCCTGTCAAATTTTCCCTTCCAGCCTTAAACTCTTCTTACAGTGACTTCGTAAAGGCTGAAAATAAAAGGGAAGGCCCCGTGAGAGACAGAGAACTATTTTCTTTCATTTTATACTGGTTGTGCAAATTTCTCTTTGTACATCATCTCAGAGGATTATGCCTGAGTTCGCTCCACTTGCGAAGCCCTTGTTTGAAAAAACGCATAGCTCTGCCCCTTATCTTTTAGGTCATGTTACAGAGCTTGCTCCCAATTTTGCGAAAAACCTCTTGATGTTAACCAAGGAGGTCCCCTCTGGGTGCTCCAACTCTGGCTCTTCACCTATTTCACTGACCTACATCCAAAATGTCTAAAATTCCTTGTTCAGGATCCTAGTACTTATGGGGAAAAGTATGCTAGGATTGTTCTTTATCTTGCTTCCTTCGCTTATTACCTTGCTTTCTTTCACCAACTCCCTATTTCTCCATCTCCTTCCTTCTTTTGTCCTTTTGATGCCAATAAAGGACCTGCCTGGTGCAAACTTTTCTGGCTGATAAAGAGTGCTCCACCTCACCTCACAAAGATATGTGGGCTTCAATTTTGCTACCGAGGGAGTTGTTCATTGGCACTTTAAACCCTCGAGCTTATAAATGCATATCTGAGGTGTATTGCCCTTCTCAGTTTGCCAGACAATTTGGGCTCACTCAAGGGATACCTGTTCCACTTTGCAGTCTCTCGAATGTCCACCTTACGCTAGAGACTTGAGAATATCCAAATCAAAGCTAGAGGCGGCAATATTCAAACTGCTGAAGGAATTGAATGAATTTCAATTTGTCCCCTTTCTCCCATCTGGCTTAGTTTTGAAAAGATTCCAAAACTGGTGGACAGCCAATATAGAAGTGCGCCTATCTGTACACCCTCATGACTTGCTAATAGGGTTAGGAGTGCTTTCGAAGGCTAAGTCAGCAACAGTTGAGAACATTCCCTCCCTTTCTACAGCTACCACAACTTCTCATGCAGCCTCAACCCCTCCAGCTAGAGTTACCAGAGCTGCTTCGAAGAAGGGTAAGTATTTTCAGGTTCTCTTTTTTTTTCTTTTGAATCTTTTATTTGTTTCCTTTACACTCATGTTCTTTGGTGCAGGGTCCCCACAAGAAGAATCCCCCAAGAGAGTTGAAACTTTAGCTACTCTCAAAGAAAGACAACAACAGAAAAAGAAAAGGAAGCTAATCCTCCTTCCTGAGGAATCTGAATCTCAGGCAGAAGAGAGAGAGGTTGAACAAGAGCAAGAAGTACCTTTGCAAAGAACAAAGAGACAAAAGGTGGCTGTCTCCTCATCCGATATAATCGAAAACCTGTTCACGAGGCAACTACCACAATAGTGGAGAAAGAACTTACCTCTGAAGAATCTGAACCCCAGGTTGAAGAAAGGGGGGTTGAAAAGGAGCCGGTAGTATCACTGCCAAGAAGGAAGAGAAAGAAAGTGACTGTTCCTGCTATTGACTTGGTTGAAGACCCTATTCATGAAGCAGCTGCCAAGGCAGTAGAGCAGGAACATTTCAAAGCCATGATTGTCTTCGAGAGAGCTGAGAAGAGACGACAGCAACAATTTCTGAGAGATGAAGCTGCTGCTGCTGATGCATTACAAAGGGAAACGGCAAGAAGGCAACAGACTGCCGAACATTATTCCCTTCGCAGCTCTCCCATTATTGCCATCTGAAACAAGTAATTTCTTTCATGCTTCTATTTTTTCTTTGTCAGCTTTTGGTATTGAAGTTTGACATTGCTTTACATTTCTTTCTCTTGCAGCAACAACTACTACTACTTATGCGTTTATCTTTCCAATGAGGCCTCCCTCAATTTCAGTTGAAGTTGATCAAATGCAGAATGTCAGGGTTATTCAAATCGTACTCCCACTTCCAAGGCCTACATTCGATGTACCTTCTTTGAGCCCCAGCATTCCTGCATCTCTTCTTCTTGGCTTAGAGCCATACCTCCCTTTCTTGACCTTTGACCTACCTCAGTCCACTTCTCCTTCGAGCCTTGCTCCTCCTCCTTCTTTCACAGAAATTCCAACTGCTACTCCATCTCTAATGGCAGTTGATTCCTCTACAGAGGGTGCTGGTAGTTCTCCAACTCATAGTTCATTACCTTTACCTACTTCCAGCCCCTCTTCACTTGATTCATTGGTGGCTAAGACCATAGAGACTGCCAAAGATGCTCCATCCACTTCTCCTATCCTATGCAGTCCTTTATGCCTTCCACCACAACTCTCTCTGCACCCCTCCTCATGTCTACGGATGAGGTAGACATCTTCGAAGCCAGACTAGCTAGTCTCTTCGACGTACCCTCTACCTCTCCAACATTGAATGTTGAAGCTGAGCCATTAGTTTTGGCTGACTCCTTGCTGGAAATTTTTGAGAGCTCTTCTTCCTCCAGCAAGCCTTAGCTGCACCTTTGATAGACCTAGACACATGCCTGGAACTGTTGATTTCTTTTTCGAGGATTCCCTTCGAGGCTCTGCAAAGGCCTATAATCAGAAATGGGTTCCTCCAATGCTGCAAAATTGCTGAGCAGTCTGGCATGAATATTTCGAGTCATCTATCTCAGGCAGCAGCTACTGTCGACTTCTACCTCAGCATTTGTCATGCTGCTAAGGCCGCGGATGAGAAACTGGCTAGAGATCAGAGTTTTGTTTCCCAAGTGCATACCGAAGTGTCAAACCTGAAAGAACAACACTCCTCTGCCTCCCACTTTCGAGTCCAGCTGCTGGAGAAGAAAGCTTAACTTGAAGAGGAGCTAGCTGCAGTGAATCAAGCCTTAGTCTGAACTGACACCAAATTGCAAATCACCAACCAAGGACTGGCTGATCGAAAGGAAGAGATGGCTACAGCTATTCAACTAGTTTCATCACTTAGCAATAGGAAATCTATTGTACAAAAACAATTAAGACACTGTAATGATTTTTGGGCCAATTTGTGGCAAAATGTACTTAATTCTTTATGAAAGCACAAATTTTTATCTGTCATCTGAGTAATCTTATGTTCTTGTACTTAATGTTTATTTTATTCCTTGGAAAAATAAGGCTTCAAATATCTGCCATTAATCTTTTTGGGATGTATATACCCATTCAAATTTCTCAAATGGTATGCTCCAAAAGGCAGAACTCTATAAATTTGATATGGTCCTTCCCAGTTAGGTGACCATTTGCCAAACTTATGGCTTTTAATTCCTATTGGGAGTATTGTTTTCCATACCAAATCACCTTCATCAAAGCCAATGTGTTTGACTTTCTTGTTATAATTCTTGGCTGCTTTCTTCTTTTGGAAAAGAATGCTATTTAATGCCAAAATTCTGGCTTCATATGCCTTCTAACTCCAAGCACATACTTTGATGGTACTGCTCAGGATCTAACTGATCTTGGCATCTTACCCTCAAAGATTTAACATATTAATCTCCACAGGTAACACTGCATCATGCCCATATACTAAGGCATAAGGAGTGACTCTGTGCTTGACCTTGGGGAAGTTTGTAAGCCCACAAAACATCCAACAACAGGTTATGCCAATCCCTAGGATTATCTTCCACAACCTTTTGTATTCCTTTTTCAAGGACTTATTGGATGATTCAGCTTGACCATTGGCTTGTGCATAATAGGTGTGGAATTAACAAGGCTAATTCCAAACTCTGCCACAAAAGACTTCACCATTTCCCATCGAACACAGTCCCATTATCCACAGTTATGGTTTGTGGGATGCCAAATCTATGGATCAAATCTTTAATGAACCCAATGACCTCTGTCTGGTCTACAGCCTTGTATGGCTTGGCTTCGACCCACTTAGTGAAGTAATCAGTGGCCACTAGAATGAAACAATGATGCTTCGAAGAAGGTGGGTGTATTTTTCCCATCATATCCATGGCCCATCCTCTGAATGGCCAAGGCTTCACTACTGCATGTAGGTCAGTTATGGGCACATGCCTTATTGTGCCATGCTTTTGGCATGCCTGGCAACCCTTTGCATATTCTATGCAGTCTTTAAGGATAGTTGGCCAATAGTAGGAATGCCTTCGAAGCAACCATCTCATCTTCACACCAGGCTGATGAGCACCACAGATGCCTTCATGAACCTCAGCCATAGCTGTTAATGCTTCTTTTGGGCCTAAACATTCCAGCAACAAACCATCTCCCCCCTTTTGTAGAGAGCATTACCATATATCATATATTGCATAGACTGCAATTTAATTTCCTGCTGGCCTTCGAAGATGGACCAGCCAAGTACTGCATTATTGGATGCCTCCAATCTTGTTCTTGTAAGTCATTATGATTGACTTCCAAGACCACATTCCTTTTATTCAAGGTGGTATTAATTTCTGATATGTTGTTTGGCTTATGTCCCTTTGGGCATTATCCCTTCTCTTGAAGTTCGAAGCTTTCTGAGCCACATCATTAGCTCTATTGTTCAAGAATCTTGGAACATGAGTTACATTTGCTATTTGAAACTGAGAAAGCAGATGTAATGCAACAACATAGTATGGCAAATACTTATGCTTTGACACTTGAAAATCCCTTTTACTTGGTTAACCACCAATTGAGAATCTCCAAAAATGTCAACTGCATGAACTTGTAATCCAATAAGAATTTCTAGTCCCACTATTAAGGCTTCATATTCAGCTGGTTATTGGAACAAGTAGCTTCATCCACTCTGAAACCATGTGTGGTTTCTACCCCTTGTGGTGATTTAATCACAATACCAATTCCAATTAAGCCATTGGCTTTCGACCCATCGAACCACATCTGCCATGGCTCAATACTAGCCATACCAAGTTCCATTATCTCTTGGCTCTCTGTTTGAGATGGATGGTCTGCCAAAAATTGGCTAAAACTTGCCCTTTTACTGCCCTTTGAGGGACATATTCTAGATGAAATTCTGATAAGGCTAGTATCCACTTGCCAATTCTCCCCTCAACATAGGTCTAGATAACATGTACTTAACCAAATCTGTGGTTGCAATTACCAAGACAGTTGTAGGTAAAAGATAGTATCTTAATTTCATTGCAGCAAAATACAAAGCAAGACACAGCTTTTCAACAGCTGAATATTTACATTCACAAGAATTTAGAAACCTACTAAGGTAATAAACAGCTTGCTCCTTGCCTTCTTCATTGTCTTGGGCCAAGAAAGCTCCCAATGAATCTTCTGCTGCAGCTATGTACAACTTCAAGGGCTTATTGCCCTTTGGTGGCATCAGCACTGGAGGGTTGGCCAAGTAGGCTTTGATACCTTCGAAAGCAATTTGATGCTCTGCTGTCCACACAAATTCCTCTTCATCTTTCAGCCTTAACAAGGAAGAAAATACTTTAGTTTTCCTGCAGTGTTAGAAATGAACCTTCGAAGAAAGTTAACCTGTCCAAGGAACCTTTGTAATTCTTTCTTACTTGATGGAGGCCTGGCTTCAATGATGGCTTTGGCTTTATTCTGATCAATCTGTATTCCTTTCTTGTGCACTACATAGCCCAAGAAGTTTCCAGATGATACACCAAAAGCACACTTAAGAGGATTGAGTTTCAACTTGAACTTCCTCATTCTTTCAAAAGCTGCTTCTAAATGAAACAGATGCTCCTCCATGGACTGGGATTTCACTACAATGTCATCAATATAACACTTTAAATACCCTCCAATGAGGTCATGAAAGATAGTGTTCATAGCCCTCTGATATGTAGCCCCAGCATTCTTTAAGCCAAATGGCATTTTAACCCATTCGAAGGTGCCAATATTCCTAGGACATCTGAATGCTATATTGTAGATATCCTCCTCTGCAATGCAGATTTGGTTATAACCAGAGTGTCCATCCATCATTGATAAAACTTAATGCCCTGCTGAACTGTCTACCAACAGATCCACTATAGGCATAGGGTACTCATCTTTTGGAGTTGCTAGATTTAAGTTTCTGAAATCAATGCATACCCTCATTTTGTCCATTCTTCTTAACTACAGGCACAATATTAGATAGCCATTCAACATACCTGGCTGTCCTAATAAAGCCTGCCTTGAGTAGTCTAAGAATCTCTTCCTTAACTTTCTGAATTACTTCTGGACTCATTCTTCTTGGTTTCTGCTTGTATGGCTTGAAATTAGGCTTCATAGGGAGCCTATGTTCCACTAATGACCTATCCAATCCTGGTAGTTCATTATAAGACCATGCAAAGCAATCTTTATATTTCTTTAGAACAACCAACAACTGGTCCCTGTCCAGAACATTCAAACAAGCACTTATATAGGTGGGCTGTTGTATAGAACCTTCCCCTAAATTTACTTCTTCTAAGGGGTCTTATGTCTAAGAACTTATTGAAGCTTCTTCTTTGGTTTCTTCTACCTTCAAAGCAACCTTCTTGCTTTGTTCTGCTCCCAGGTTCTTTAATTCAGCATCTCTGCCCTCTTCCTCATAGACAAAATCTATCCACAAGGCTTCCTCTTCCTGTATCTCCTGGACTTTTGTTTCAATGTCCAATGCACAGTATTTACCAAGGGTCAAAATTCTGACCTGTTGCTGCTCCTGTTTGTAGCCAATTATCATGGCTTTTCTTTCTTGCTCCTGTACTTTCTGGACTATTGATTTTACATCCAATGTTGAAAACTTAATTAGAGCCAAAGACTTGGCTTCTTGTTCTTTATCTCTTTGCCTACAACCAGGCATCATTGTCATCCTTAACGACAATCTCTTCATCAGCACTCTCTTGGACTAAGTGCTTCAGGTGTGTCACTTCCTCATCAGCCGTCACTTCGGCTGAGCCATCAGCTTTCCTCAGTATACTGAGTGGTGTCACTCCCTCAATATACAACTTGGCCTCTGCAAAGTCTGCACAGGCTATGAAGGGTTGAGGATCTGCATCAATTATCCATTGCCTAAGGCCATCATAATTTTCTGATGCAAAGAGGAAGGCACACATTTGTTAGTGTGGATCCAATCTCTCCCAAGTAAAGCATTGTATTTAGCATTACTGTCGATTACAAAGAATGCTGTCATGCAGTCCCTGGTCCCCACACTCAGGTTGATGGGTAGAATTCCCTGAGCCATCTGTTTGTCTCCAGCAAAGCCAGCGATGGTTGTGCTGGTTGGGATCAACCTGGGATTCTTTTTCCCTAGTTTCTTCAAAGAAGATTTCGGTAGTAAGTTCACTACTGCCCCATTATCTATCAGGACTCGGTTCAATTGTATCCCATCGAAGAAAGCCTTGATGTACAAAGGCTTGACATGTTGTGTCATAGAATTCGAGGGATATTCAAAAGGATATGAGAGGTTAATGCTCACCTCTTCTTCGCTCTCATATTCAGTTTCCATTGGGGTAGCCATTCCAAATCATCTGTACCATACTCACTTGTGAATCTTCACTAGAGACTGGAATAGATCAACTTCTTGACCATCTTGGTTCTCATCCCCAGCTTTGAACTCATGAGGTAGTATATGTACCATATTGACTGATACTGGAGGAAATGAGCCAAACTGGATGGCTGGCTGTGCCTGTTTCCCCTCTTGGCTACCTTGATCAGTTACCTCAGAAGCATCCTCCATGCTGCATTCTGGCACTTCATTGCTAACAGGTTCTTTCGAATGGTTTTTCTCGACTGGTTTTTCAACCAGAAATGTTTGCTCAGCCATGAAGGCTTCGAACATTTCTTCCTCCACCATTTCTTTCTTTTGGCTTATGCCAATTTCTTCTTCTGTCTCGCTATCACTCTCCATCAGAGCTTTCTCCAATCCTGCTAAGCTAGACTTCTCTCTGGCTTTTAGTTCAGAATGAACCTTGGCCAACTGTTCTCTGCTGCAACCCACTTTGCTTTGTAGAGTTGGCTTTGGAGTATGGTCTGACTTTGGAGTCTTCTTTCCTTCTGTCTGGACCAATGAAGAGCTCTCTCCATTTTCTTTCATATCTTTCTGGTACTGAGTGTACCTGCGCTGAATCTTTCTCCTTTGTGATCTCGAAATGACTGGGACCATATCTGGTTCCTTTGTCTTTGGGTGTTTAAGCAATACCCAATTGTTCGGAGCCACCAAAGGAGGTTTAACCATCCTTCCTTGGTTTCCAACATCTCTCTGGGCAGGCACTTCCCTAGGTTTGTTTTGCATTACAAACCAGTCTGGAACTCCAGGTACCCACGAACTTACTGACTCAGATGTTGAACTGCTTTTTTCTACCTTCGAAGCCATCTTCGAAGCTGGCTGTGAAGGTAAGTGCTTGGCTCTGACCTCATGTTTCGAGCCTGATTCAGGCCTTCGATGAAGGTGGCCACTTTCTGTCCTGCGTGAGGTTGGTCTAGGGGGCCAATCTCTGGCTTTGATCCCATAACCTGAACTCCTCTCCAGTCTTCTTTCAGAATGACTGCTCTCCATTCTGTAATAGTTAGGTGGCCTGGACTCATACAAGGGCCTCTTGCCTTTAGCATGCATTCTATCGACTGCAGGTTCAACTACTAATGGGCTGCCTATCACTAGCCGGATACGGCCTTTTGTTGTAAGCATTGGTTGATTTAGGCGTCTCTGCACATCCCTGTAATATTGCTTCCCATCAATTGGAAGCCCTTTCAACCATTTATAACTCAGTCTGCACCTGGGACACATCCTTTGCATTACTGCTGCCTCTAAGGAATCATCATCCAGTGATTCTTCATCAGAGTGTTCCCTCTGGTGTGAGAAACCTTGTCCAATAGCTGGTGGGTTTCTGGTGTCCTTCTTGATGGTTGTCTGGTTGGCAACATGCATCTGCACATTGACTTCTTCCAATTCTGTCAAGGACAAGTTCTGGAAAGTCTGACATAATGACATTGGCTGCCACCTCTCCAACTTCTGGAAATGGATTACTGTCAATCCCCATGGCCTTTTCTGCTTTGGTTGGGAATTTCAAACTTCCTTTCCGAATTTGTTCTTGGATCCTGTCTCGAAAAACAATGCAGTTTTTAGTCGAGTGAGACCAAGAGTTATACCATTTACAATATACTTTTCCCTTAAGTTCATCTAGAGATGGCAGTTTTACTCCTTTTGGTAACTTAAGGAAGTTGGCCGCAAGCAAATGATCAAAAATGTCATATGCTTTTGTTAAATCGAAAGAGTACTTCCTGTGAAGGTCTTTCTTTTTAAACTACTGGTCAATTGTTGTATCCTTATGAATTAATGCTTCACAGATCATAGGTTCTTTGCCCACAATCTCTGCTGCATCGATCTCATAGTTAGGATCTCTATAATATGTCTTGTACCAGGCATTATTTCGATCTTGTTCCTCCTCTAGTAATGCTTCATATCTAGACACCTTATAGGTTAGTTCCACCAAATCTATGAATTCAGTTGAGTCAAACTTCTTTCGAAGCCTGAACTCTAAGCCATTTTGAGCCAATCTTACGAATTCTGGCTCTGGCAGGATGACTCTACATTTATTTCGAGCCCTTTTAAATCTGGCAATAAACTGAGTAGCCTTTTCTTCAGGCCTTTGACTCAATCTTGCCAAGTCTGCCATGGAAACCTCTGGCTCCGATTGGAAGAATTGGGCATGAAATGCCTCTTCCATTTGTTGCCAAGTTTGAATGGAGCCAGGTGTAAGGTTGATGTACCATACAAATGCTCCCCCAGTTAGAGAATTTGGGAATAATCTCAGTTTCATATAGTCATGATTAGTAAATTCACCGCATTGAGCAGCAAACCTAGCAATATGCTCTACTGTTGATTGGTTTCCACTCCCATAGAAAAGGGTAAAATTTGGTATCCTGAACCCCCTTGGGTATTCATGTACCCTATCTACCCATTCTGGGTATGGTTTTCTGTACACCAGAGTCTGGACCCCCCGAGCCATTGGTCCACACATCTCCCTAACAATATCAGCAATTTGGTCCCTAGAGACCATATTTTGTGCCTGCTGAACCACTACTGGAGGAACAAACACAGGGTTTGGTGGACAAACTTATGTCTGTGGTCCTCTTGGTCCATAAGGTGGTACATTTGGGACTGGTTGCCCCTGTGGTGCAGGTTGCTGTTGGGGGTGTGGGTAACCCCTTTGAGCTTGTCCTGCAAAAGGACCTGCGAAAGGTGCTGGAACAAGTGTTATGTCCCTTCCATTTGTGGAAAAACCTTCCAACCCCCCGGGTATAAATTCGAATAAGGGATTATTATACCCCTTAGTGCCAGGTATGGCTTTGAACATGGGATTTGTGACCATTCTTATGCCAGTTTCTTGTACTTGACCAGATCCACCAACTTGTGTGGCTTCATTATTGAGTACTGAGGCATTTTGGCCTGCTATAGGCCTCGAAATGGGTTCATACCAAGACTGAGGTGATGGTCTTTCATAGTTCTGATTACTAGTTTGACCATTAGAATGTCCATTAACTTGCATAGGCTGTTTATCTCTAGCCAATCTTTGCTGAGGGACATTTAAAACTTCCTCTGTGTGTCTTGTGTTTGTTGGTTGGTGGTTATTCATTCGATCCAAAAAGGATGTTGCCCACCTTTCCATTGTGTTCATTAATTGTTGTCCCATGGCATCTACTAGGCCATCCCATGGATTTGTTGGCTGAGTAGATGGAACAGTGGATGGTCCAATTCCTTGGTTTCGTCCAATATTATGAACATATGGTTCTTGTCCCGAAGTACTGGTCTGTTCGACCATAGGTTCTGATAACATGGGAGTTTCCACAGGATGTGTTACCACATTATCCTCTGGATTAGGTATTTCTACCTCTCCTTCTACGCCTTCTTCCAAGCGTTCATTTTCTCCTTGTCTTCTTCGTCTAGCCATTTTAATTAGTCCCACTGGGCGTGCCAAAAATATATGTTGGCTTTTTGGCTTTCGAAGGGTATTTTTGTAAATGCGAGCGTGCCAGCAAGGATCAATCAGTCCTTACAGAAATTATAATTGCCAACCAATTATCAAACGATTGTGTTTTAGTTCTTTCAGCCTCAATGAAGAGGACTTTTACTGATAGCTTGACTTAGGAGAAATTAAGCAAAATAACAGTTAAATGACGAACAATTGAAGTATTTCATTAAAATGAAAACTTACAATGATCCAAACTCAGCCTCGTAGAGGTTTACAGCAACAATCTACTTGAAACTACTCCTATGAATGAAGTGCAGTGCAAGAATTTAAAGTGCAGAAATGTAAAGAACAGGTATTTAAAGTGCAAGAAATGTAAAGACTGGAAATGTAAAACTGGAAAAGAAAATATGAAGTAAATGACTGGTTTATTGGATCTGAGTCTGGGGCTTTTTTCTGGGGGCTTCCCTGCTATTTATACTCCTCAAGGATGACCATCGAATTGCACTTCAAACCGTCGAACTGCTCCTCCATGATTGCTGATCATGCTGCCTTAGAAGTAGTTCCACTACGCCATTACTTGCAGTTGGGCTTCCCTCCTATATTTGAATTTGAATGTGAGTAACCGTTGAAGCCACGTCACCTTGTATCTCTTCGCTGATCCAATGCTACTCAGACCACGCAAGAACCAATATTAACCGCCACGTGTACGATCATGATCGAAGATTAAACATTCTTCCTGTATTGCCCTTACTTCGCCACATGTCGAACTGTAACTAGCTTTTATAAAATATGTAGCCAACAGAAACACACAAAAATAATTAAAAAAATAAGAATTTAGATATGGATACTACATTTAAATTATGATTTAGTAATATAATTATCTATTTTTCTGATGTATATATATCAAAATTTTATATCATCTAATGAGACAAATTAATCAATTTTCAAGTTTTATTTAAAGAATAATCTGATTAGTCATCCCAACTCCTAAACCTCACGGACACTGGCAGAGGAGCTAAAGGATTGGGTTAGGTGAGGTTTAAGTTGTTGGAGATAACATTTTCACACTCTATAAATTTATTTATTTTTTAAAAAAAAAAAATCTGTGTGATTCTCTTTCTCTACTGTTGGTTTGGCTTTGGTTTCGGTTTTAGTAAGATTTTTGTGTTTGTTTATAGGTTTACATTGTAGAGAAGAATTATTGGTGATTATGGTTGCAATCGAAATATCTATGTCCGTTCCATACCAAGGATTTTGATCGGATTTTGTTTTCTTCAATAAAGACCATAAAATTGAAGCTAAAAAAATGGGTATCACATTTTTTTATATTTTTTGTCATATTATTTTATAAAAAAAAATGTGAAAATTTATTGAAAATTCAAGATTTTACTATAACATTAGAATTTTGTATAACTAGGTAAATTTAAAATTTTTAAATATTACTATGTTCTTTATTTTTATTCTCTTTCTATCACATTAGACCATTACTACTATTTATTAGTTTGTTAATTATAATTCAATTAATTAAAAATGAAAGCATAATTTGACTTTTCATATATATTATAGTTAATTTGTTACAACTATAGTTGTATATAATAGCATAATATATAGGGATAATTTCTAAATATAATTTCTATTTTTTTATGTGATTAAAATAGTTCATCTTAATAGTATATAGAAGAGTTAGATAGTTTATTTTATCTCTAAAAAACCCAATCTATTTTTTTTAACTTTTTAATTTTTAAATTCATATGTCAATTGTTTATGTCCATCAAACAAAACTGATAGACACATATTAAAAAGCTACACATTTTTTTTTTTCATTTTTTAATATATAGGATATTTACAAATAGAAAATGTTTGACACCCCAAATTTTTTTTCATAATCCAACTTATAATGATGTAGTCATAAATATCAATTTTTATATAAATATGATAAGAGAATTAATTAAATTATACATTTCAACCAACCACATACTTAAACTTTAACTATTTCTAGATGTTATTTCACTATAATTTTAATTAAGAGAATCTTCAACTCTTAATATATTTTTTTATCAAATTATAATTTGATAAAAATTTAAAAAGATGAAACGTTGAAAATTATTATTTTTTCCATCAAAATTGGTGAAAAGAAAAAAAATTGGGATAAGAATGAAAATAATTTTAAAAATTGATAAAAATTTAATGAAAAAGTTAAAGTAATTCATATCAAATCAAAAAATTTATTCAAATTTGAAATCAAATTAGATAAAAAAAATTAAAAGAAAATGATAAAAGTTTGAAAATATTTTGAAACCTTCTATTCATAAAGACTAGAAATCCGTGTGTATTATATTCGTATTGTATTTTTAGTGATGAAATTAAAATCAAAAAAAATGTAACTTCAATTATTAGATTAATAATAGAAATATTATATTAATTATTGTTAAATATCACTTCACTTCATATTTAATAATAAAATTATATATTTGTTTTAATTATAATTTTTAAATTTGTATATTTTCATAACAAGAAGAGGTATGTCATAATTCAATTAATCAGATTTAACTTTTTTTAATACAAATTATTAAAATTACACTGAATATATTTATATATTTTTTAAATTTTTTTAAATTAATAATTTAAAAAGTTATAAACATAAAAGTTAACTTATAAATTTCATATATATTGCAAGATAAAATATTAAATTATTTCAAAATAATTATAATGATTTTTTTTTAATTTATAAAGTCCCCTGCATAGTACGGGTTACCATTAGTATTTTTAATTTCAATTCAAAAGTAGTTAAGATTTTAAATTTTAAATTAACATAATAATTACAAACCATTCATTTTAGCTTTTAGCTTTTGGGAGCACTAAAAAAGTTAGATTTTAGTTTTTTATCCATTTTAAATCATATCATCTTTCATATTTTTTGTCCACAAAAGGATAAAACAGGTTAAAAAAATTAAAAATTAATTTTTTACCAATTTTCCAAAATACTTAAATGATGTGTTTCCAAATTCCAATCTTATGCATTGAAGTATAAATGTGTAATGGAAAAGCTTAAATCCTCAAAATTAGCACTGTGTGTGTTATTGGTTCCAACTTCTCTCCTACGGGAAGAAAAGATTAGACCGTCTTATCTAGTTATTGTGGACTCACTTCAATAATTCTAGACATTATTTTTAAATTCTTGTGTAGATTATTTATAAAAATATATATATATTAATTTGATAATGGTAGTTATATAATTTCATCACATTTATTTTTAAATAAATAATGATAAGTATAATTTTAAAAATGCAATGTTTATTTTTTTAAAGACAAATATTATGTTTTAAAAAAATCATGTGCGTGTCTATTTTAGTCCCTGGACTATTAATTGAATTTACGAAGTCTCTAAAGTATGTAAATCAAAATCTATTTAATCCCTAAATTATCAATTCAATCTATTAAATTCTTAAAATATTTAATTCAAACATATTTAGTCACGGAAAGGATTACAAAAATAAAATATAATCCCATAAGTATTATAAATTAATAAAGACCCTATTTAGTTAATGTTTTATTTCAAAAAAAAAAAAACCTTTAATTTTTGTTCTTTTTTTTTAAAGTGTGTGTCAGTTCTTCTGGTGAATTTTTTTATAACGGTAAAGGTAATTATATATATTATTTTCTTATTTATCTTCTACAATGACTACTTACTTGCTTTTATCAGTATTATATGCCGAAATTTGTTTATAATTTATAATTGATTGTCGTTAAATTTTTTGCTAAATTCTTTTTATAATTTAATTAATGTATTATTTTATTCTATTTATTATTTGTAGTGAAATGTTATTATTTAAATTATTTAATTTTACTTCTTCAGTATATCTAATACTCATATAATTTTATTGATAAGATTGAGAAACTAAACTCAATAGTGAGGGGATTGTTAGTGAAGGTCGTTTGTTTTCAGAGATAGAATAGAGGGGATTGATAGTGAGGGAATTAATGGTGAGGGGATTGTTAGTGAGGGGATTAATAGTGAGGGGATTGATAGTGAGGGGATTAATAGTGAGGAATTGTTAAATTATTTTTATATAAAATAATAAAACAAATATAAAAATTAAACATTAATATTTAAAAAAAAATCCCAATATATAAAAATAAAAAAATAAAAAAATTTCTAATCCCTCACTATTTTTCTAATACCATCTCTACCTCCTCACTATGAATCCCCTCCCCAAGGGTATTAGTAATACCAAGGTATTAGTAGTACATTCTCTATCTCTCAAAACAAACACGGTATTAGTAATACCAAGGTATTAGTTAGTCCCAAGGTATTAGTAGTCCCAAGGCTATCTCTCAAAACAAACACCCCATATACTAGTCCCAAGGTATTAGCAATCCTAATACCCTCCCTATAACTCAAAACAAACGGGGCCTGAAGAAATATATAAAAGGGTTGTTTGGGATGACCTAAATAAGTGTACTTTTTGTCTTTTTACGAAAAGATGTACAGAAAAGTAGAGAGGTGATGTGATGAAAAAAAGATAAAAAGATGGATTATTTTTAGGTTGCCAAACTTGACCAAAGTTGTATTTTATTGAATGAATACAGCACAGTTCATTTACATCAGTGTATATATCAGATACAGTGCTAACAACATCCTAACAGTCTAACTGACTAACCCACTATCTCCCCAACTAACTAATTTTGTTATGAGTTATAATCTCATGTTACTCTGCACACCATAGCCTAAGCCAGTACTCCACTCTTGTGCACTTGATCATTAACCACTGGATGACCTTCTCCATCATCTCCCTTCAAGCAAATGGTCAAAGGGGAGACCATGAGCTTGTGTGTTAAATAGGAAAATCAAGCAGTGGATAAAGCTTTGATAAAAATGTCAGCCAATTGATCTTGTGTGGGAACATATTTGATAATGCGTTGATGAACAACAACATTTTCTTTGATAAAGTGGCAATCAACTTCGATGTGCTTAGAGCGCCTATGGAAGACATGATTAGTGGCTAAGAAAATAGATGACAAGTTATCACGCCACAATATTGGAGGAGAAGGTTGGGACACTGAAAATTCATCAAGTAACATATGAAGCCATGTTAATTCAGCGGCAGTATGAGCCAATGAGCGGTATTTAGTTTCCATGGATGATATTGTTTCTTGGAGGACCAAGAAATAAGATTGGCACCCAAGTATACATAATAGCCAGATGCAGAGCGTCGATCAATGGGATTGCTAACCTAATTAGAATCACTGTAGGCCTGTAAATGAATTTACTAGAGACAAACTAAAGTCCATGAGCCCATGTCCCCTTGACATAACAAAGAATCCATTTGACAAAAGTGAAATTTCCCACAATAGGTGAGTGCATAAACTGGCAAGCTTGATTAACAACATAGTTTAGGCCTGATGATGGTAAGGTATTGGAGAGCACCAACAATGCTACGGTACAAAGAAGGTTGAGTGCAAGGAAGAGAGTCAGTAGAGGTGGTGGGTAATTTAACTGAAATGGGTGTGGCATAAGGTTTGCAATCTACCATATCAGCTTTGACAAAGAGGTCAGTGGCATACTTTTTTTGGGAAAGAAATAAACCAGTAGGAGTGGATTGAACTAAAATTCCTAGGACGTAGGATAGATTGCCTAACTCCTTCATGGAGAAAGTATGATGCATATGAGATAACAAAGTTTGAATGTAAGCCTCATTAGTGCTAGTTAACAGGATGTCATCAACATAGATTAATAGGTAAATGACAGAAGAAGATGTCTGTTGACAAACCAAGAGGAATCACACTTGCTTTGAGGGAAACCCTCTGTCAATAGAAAGGAGGAAAATGTGGAAAACCAAGCTCTAGGAACTTGTTTTAAGCCATAAAGAGCTTTATGGAGCTTACAAACCAAAGTAGGATTATGTAGATAAATAAAACCTAAAGGTTAATCCATGTAAACTTCCTCTTCAAGACGACCATGTAAGAAGGCATTGCTGATGTCCAATTGTTTAAGGGGCCAATGATGATGCAAAGCCAAGCAAAGCAAACTATGGATAGTTGGTTGCGTGGCCACAAGACTAAAGTGTCCTGAAAATCCACATCTTTTTGCAACTGACCTGGCCTTATGTCTAGCCACTGTTCCATTAGAGTTTTTTTTTTTTTTTTTTAACACCCAATTGGAGCCAATGGGTTGTTTGAAGGATAGGAGAGGGACAAGGGACCAAGTGCCTTGGTGATGCAGGGCAGAATACTCATCCATTATGGCCTTAAACCAAACAAGTGAAGCTAGAGCAAGGTGATAAGAAAAAGGCTCAGTGGAAGAATTTGCAGATAAGGACAGAGATAAGAAAAACCATAAAGGCTTAGTTTTGGATCTGGTTTGCATAGGGTGACTGTTAAGAGAAGGTGGATGAAGGAGTGGTAGAAAAATCTTAACAGAGTCAATAGGGATAGAAGAGGGAGAAGAATGAGACTGAAGCTGGAGCTTAGAGGAGGACTGGTGCAACAAATCAAATTAGGACTGATGTTGCAGCTCAGATTGGAACTGATACTGCAGATGGAGGCGGCAGAGCAGACTAAAGTAGAGGAGGTAGCTGCAGAGCAGATGAGGCCAGAGAAGGCAACTCAAATGTAGGTGTAGACACCCCATTTTTGACCGTCCTCAAGACTTGGACCTCACCGCTGGAACACTCGGTGATTACTCATGTTCGTGTTTCGTTTTGAGTTCCCGGAGGTCTCGGCCACATGCCTTGCCTCAGGACCTCTCAACTCGACTGTTCTGTGTTCGGTTTTGCACCAAACACTTGTGTTTTTGTTTCTAAGGGTATAGAGTAGCTTGTTAGCTACCCCTGACACCCACCGACCGTAGCTTAAGGCCACCGGCCATGTTTTGAGGCTACCGGCCATGGTTTCTTGATACCAATGGCCGGTCGGCACTTTATATGGTCGACCGGCACTTTATTTGGCCGGTGACCTCTTTTGCTGGCCGGTATGCCCCTTTTGCACCCTTCAGGCATGGTGCATGCCAACTGTGCCAGCTGGAATGCACCAGCACTCTCCCCCGTGCATAATGTGGCTGTTTTGAGCCTTTGCACCCCTTTTCCTTCTAGAAGGTTGAACCCTTTGGTCAAGCTTCTTGAGGAAGCTTGACCCTTTGTCATGGCTTCCTCAAGAAGCCTTGACCTTCTTGCCCCCTTTGCCCATTTCTTATTTAGCTTCTTTGAGAAGCTTCAAGCTTTTGCATTGCCTATATAAGAACTTCTCCTCCTCCATTGTTAGGTGGTTGATGTTGAACAAAAAACCAGAGCTTATACATATATATCTGTTAGATACATCTTCTCTCTCTATATTTCTCTCTCTCTCCTCTTTTGTGTGTGTTTTGGGGCCTAAAAAGTGTGTTTTGACCTTAGTTTTGCACTAAGACACACACCATCACACCTTGCTTCGACCTTGAGAGGCTTGGAGGGTTTGTTCTTGAGTTTTTGGACTGGTTTTGACCAAAAGAAGGAGGCTGCACCTGCTGTTCATCAAGGGTTCTTCAAGGGTAACCTTTTTACTTTAGATTCCCCAATCTTGCACTAGACTTTTGCCTATCTTGCTTATTGTTTTAGACTTTGTGTATAACTGAAAAAAGTCTTATTTTTGCATGCTTAAGATGTTTCATTAAGGTCATTTTGGTGTTGGGGGTCGACCTCCCCCTCTTAGGCCTTGTTTGGTCCCTTTTGTGCTTTCTTTGTTGAGCCTTGGTTACTCTTGTGTATTGGCCTTCTCACCACTGAAATCCAGTGGATTTTCAGTGGTGAAGAAGGGGTTTTGAGGTCTTTCATAGGGGAGGGACACCCCTCTCCCTTTGTCTCTCTTTTGTTTACATTTTTGGCTCACAATGGTAGCATGCATGAGTAGTTGTCTTTGCTACCATTTCAGAGGTTTTTGGGTGTTTTTGGGTCATAACATATCTCTGTTTTTGGTCAGATTCATGGCCCTTCGCATGTACAATACACTTGCTTTGTAATTCTCCATTTTGCCTAGAAGTGTGCCATGTGTTTAGCCTAGTATACTCTCATGTTTTGGCCTAACTTTGTGATGTACTTGGCCATGTTTTACCATGCTTGAGGTCTGTTGGGTGCTGTTTTGGTAGTATTTGTTATGTTTTGTATGACCTCTTTGCATTCTAGCATGTGGACATCGGGTGTGTGAGTCATTAACATGCATTGGCTAGGCTTTTTTTAGTGATTTGGAATCACTTCTTAGGTTATTTCAGTTCATGTTTCATGCTCACATGTTTATATTTTGTTACACTTTCAATGTCTTGGATAGATGTGTTCTTATGCCCCATGTCTTTGTCTTTGATGCATGCCTTTTGTTTGGGTCACTTAGGCTGCCATATCATTAGGTTTTAGGGGCTCTTTTTGCATGTTAAAACTCTGTTTTAGGTTGTTTAGTTCATGCCATGCATGGTCATGAAGAGTGGTGGTCTTGTGCTCCATGTTTTGTCTTGATGTATGCCTCTTTGCTTGAATCATTTGGGATGCCATGTGTGTGGGTTTTGAGGCTCATTCTAACATACCATGGCACTGATTTTTGTGGGTCTAATGTCCATGTTTGCCTTCTTTTGGTATGCTTGAAAGTTGGCCTTTATGCCCTAGTCTTAGGCCCATTGGTTTGCATGTTTGTCTTGCATGTTAGCACCATCATTTTAGTACCTTTGGCCACTGTTTTGGGGTGTGGCTGAGGTTCCTCCATCCTAGTGTAAATCCATGCATTTGTACATTTGTGTCTTGTAGTATCATCATCACATTGCATGATTATTACATCCTTGTAGTTAATGCATTATTACATGATTATCATTTTGCTTAGTTGTCTATCTATGGTAGCATTGTAACATTGTACTCCTAGCACATTGCATATTTGCATGATTGGTTGGTATTTGCATTTGGCATGCTTTGCTAGCTTGAGGCATTTTGCATAATGGAGTCATATTTGCATACATACATTGCATTGTTTGGTTTGGGGTGTCAAACCAAACATGAGAATTGAGGTGCGTTCGTACTCAAAGTGATGTAACACGCCTCGGTCCTCGGTCGCCGGCGCCCTTGATGTCAATATGATAGGGTGTTAGTACTCATCTCTTTTGTTGCATGCATTTTTACATTAAGTTGCAAACTTGGCTTATTAGGCCATTATGCATAATTGATGGCCCGAGAGTCGAGAGTCATGCTCCCTTGAGTCTGTTGCATGATAGGGAATGTGACCATGCTTACATTTGCTTGAAAATTCCATGCCATACACTGCTTGCCCTTGTAGACACCCCATTTTTTACCGTCCTCAAGACTTGGACGTCACCGTTTGAACACCCGGTGATCATCCATGTTTGTGTTCGTTTGGAGTTCCCGGAGGTCTCGGCTACGCGCCTTGCCTCAGGATCTCCGAACCCGACTGTTTAGTGTCTGGTTTTGCACCAAACACTTATTTGTTGCCTTGGAGGGGCAGGGAATGCCTTGTTAGGCATCCCCACACATCACCGGCCGTGGCTAGAGGCCACCGGCTGGTGTTTTGTTGCCATCGGCAATGTATATTGCCGGTCGGCATTATTTGTTGCCGGTCGGCAGTTAATTTTGTCAAAATGGCAATTTTGAGCGGCCGACTACTGTTCATCTGCTTTTGCAGATATTTTAAGACAGCTGTCTTGCATTTTGTTCCCCTCCATACACGTGTATGGAGGGATGGCCTTCTTATTAGCTTCCTTGATAAGCTTTACAAGATTGGCTTCTCTATAAGAGGAGCCCTCCTCTCTTGGCATTAGGGTTGGAAAAAAAGGTGAGAAAAGTTGAGAGAGAAGCTCTGGTTTTAGGTTTAGGGTTTTGTATCTATCCTATATCTATATCTCTCATTCTCTTGTATTGTGTGTGTTTAGGCTTATTATTGCACACAAACACATAGTGTTCTACCTTTTCTTGGTTCTTGAAGGGCCAGAGGTCTGATATTGGAGCTTTGGAGCTGGTTTGAGCTCAAGGAAGGGGCTGGTCCATCATTTGTGAAGAGGTGCTTCAAGGGTAACAATCTTACCCCTTTTTCCCCCATTCTTGCATAGCTTGTTAGCCTATCTTAAAACTGTTTTTGAGCTTAGTGTATAACACAAAAAAGTTCTATTTTTGGGCCCTCTAAATAGTTGCTTTAGAGTGTTTTGTGGTTTGGAGGTGTTTGACCCCTCTTAGGCCTTGAGAGGCCCCATTTTGTGCTATTTTGAGTGAGCTCCGAGACTTTGGTGTTTGGGCCTCTTCACCACTGAAATCTTGAGGGATTTCAGTGGTGAGGATGGTGCTTTGAAGTCCCAAGAAGGAGAGGCCCACCCCCTCTCCTTGTTGTCCTTGAAAAGGACCATTTTTGGCCTCTTGAGGGAGCCTCATGTTCAAGTGTGTGTTGACCATGCCTTGGTTGTCATTTATGCTTATTTTGCCATGAAATAGCATTATTGTATGTTGGTTTTGGTACACCATGTATGCTTAGCATACCTACCTTGTAATGCCATGTTTAGGCCTTAACATGCCTTAGGTTGTAAACCATTGTTCTAGCATGTTTTAGGCCTAGCTTTGTGAAGCTTTCTTGTTTATTTTGCCATGTTTGAGGTCTGTCCTTAGCCATTTTGGTCGACCATGGTATGCATCATATAGCCCCTTTGCATTTTTGGTTTGTTGGCCTTAAGTGTATGAGTGTGTTGCATGCATTACTTGCTTTGATTTAGTGGGTTGGGATCATTTTCCATGTTATTTCAGTCCCTTTGACATGCTTGTATGCTTGCCTCGAACGCCTCTTTGATGTTTTGAAAGCTTGTGTTGTATGCTCCATGTTTTAGCCATTGTGCATGCTTTTGAATTTGAGCCACTTAGATGCCATCTAGGGGTCCCCTTTGCATGGTCTAGGTCTGCCTTGGACCTGTTTTAAGCCCTCTTGGCCTTGTGAGCCTTGGTTGGCTTAGCCATGGTTTAAGTCCCCTCGACTTGCTTCAAGTACTTGGACCATTTGCATGCTAATGTTTAGCCTATCTTGTTTGCTTGGTTTGGCACCATGTTCTCGCATGATTTTCAGAGCTTAATGCATGTCATTTGTCCATGTTTGCACCCTCTTGAGTGTGCTCGAGAATTGCTCTTTAATGCTTAAGTGTTGGTCCTTGTGCGCATGCATGTTTGCATGTCATTTTGCCTTCATTCTTGAGCATGTTGGCCGCTGTTTTGGGCCTAGCATAGGGCTGTCCAAATTAGTGTAAGACCATCCTCTCATGTTATTGCATGCATGCCTTGCATATCATCACATATTCACTCCATTTCACCTTGTGTTGCATGCCATGTGTAATTGCATTTTGTTGCAGTGCTTGAGTTGCATGATATGTTGTTGTATGCTTAGGTCGTAATACATTTGGCATGTATTCTCTCTTTTAGCCACTTAACATGTTGTTGCATGTTTGTGCATTGCCCATGTTCATGCTTGCATGCTTGCTCTCATGATCATATTGCATGCTAGTTTACATGCTTAGGATTGCATTCCATCTAGCATGCATGCCTTGTCCCTTGATCAAGTGATAGGGAGTGGGCCTTTGTTTGTTTGTGTGCATTACATTTGAAATCAAAGTGCACACTTGATTCTTTGGGCCATCACGCATTGAAATGCGCGATTGATGGTCCGAGAACCAAGGATCATGTCCCTTTGAGTCATACACATGATAAGGGGTGTGGTTAGGGCATACATTGCTTGAATTGCATTGCCATGCAAGGCTCTGTCCTCTGCTGCTGTCAAACAGGTTATGCAGGAACTTCTTGCTGATCAACTACACAGAGTGCCAACCGGCAATCAATTGGTGGCCGATAGCTTCATCAACAGCCGATGACCACATCCTACTGCCGGTGGCAATTCTACTCAGCCGGTGGTGTCTCCCAATGTCCAGGGAAGCAATTCTGAGACTTTGGCAGTCTTCAGAGGGGCAGAGTAGGGAAAATAGAGGCAGTCTATGCATGGCAGTGCACTTCCGAGCAGGACCCGAGCACGCGTGCATTCGAGCCTTCTCCTCGAGGATGCTATTTATTGTTTCTCTTAGATTAATTAATCCGCTTAATTAATTTAGTTGGTTTGTAATAATCAATTAGCTTGCGAGTTAGTTAATTTGTATTATTCTTTCGGTCCCTCCGAGCGAGGGCAAATTTGTAATAAGTGTGGGTGCGTGTGTGTGCATGTCTTCCAAACCCCACATCTTTCTTCCCTTTTATTTACCTGCTTATGATGGTAGATTAGGGCATGTTTAAATTAGCATACCTTATGCAAATGCATGCGTGCATCCATACATTTGTCTTGCATGCACCGGGCTCGGCGCATCATGATAACTGCATTAGTATTTCAAATCTAACTTGAATACGTGCATTAAATGATTGCATTTCACATGCCATTTTAGGATTAGCCGAGCCTATCCTAATTGCATTTTGTATGCGATGCATTAGCCACTTAACATAGACTAGGGTCATGCATGTTTGCTAACTAGTTTATTGTTTTGGCACGGAGTACGATGTAAGTATTTTTATGCTTTAGCATGCCGCATGCGTGTGGATGTTAACATGACAGTATGCTTGCCATGCGGCTAAATGCTTACGTGATATTACTGATTGATTGTCTGTGGGTGAAGGTTGGATTGTTTGAGTTGGAATAACTCGTTGAGATCCGTATTTTAGCCTACTTGCGAGTAGCAAATTCCAAAGTATTTTCCAAAACAAACGGATATGCAATGCTTATTTCCAAATTAGGCAATCTAGTCTATACGTGTTTGCCGTGCGCATAACATAGTAATTCTAGGCTAATAACCGGAATAAGAACACGTAACGTTTTCAAAATCGGATATCACGGTTAGTAGAGGCCAGTCTTCGGACCGGGCGAGAGGGGGTGCTTATAGCTGACCTTCCCCAATCGTACCCAAGTTCCCGAGCCGAGGCAACTTTGGTGATGACGGGCACGTGGCCTTTAGCACCGAGTCAGGGTTTTCTAAATTTCCCCATTAAAAAATATTTAGGTGGCGACTCTGTATCTGGCAAAGCAGTCCATGTTTGGCACTTCTTTTCAAAAATCTGTTTCTCAAAACGATTTGCCGGATTTGGACTCTTTGGTTCAGATTAAGAACCGTGACTCAAATCGAGTCCAAACTGTAGCGTGTAGCGGGGTCCCTCGCGGGCGTGTTACAACCCTCTGTTGCTATCAAAACTGATTTATGCAGGAAGTTTTGGCCGGCCGGCCATCTCCAGTGCCGACCGGCCATCAATGAATGGCCGATAGCTTCATCAGTGGCCGGTGGCCATTCCTCCCAGCCGGTGGTGTTCCACAGTGTGCATAGAATCTGTCCTGAGACTTGTGTAGTTTTCAGAGGAGCTAGGCAGTGAAAACAGAGGCAGCAATGCTATGGCAGCGAGCTTCCGGGCAGTACGAGTCAAGCATGCATCATCCAAACATTTTGAAGGCGGGGCTATGGCTATTTTAATTCTGCGTTTAATTTATTAATTAAATAGGAATTCTGTAATAATTAATTAAGTAGTTAGTTATTTATTCGGTTGTGTAATATTTATTCGGACCCTCCGAGCGAGGGTAATTCTGTAATAAGTGTGTGTGAGCGTGTGTATGTCTTCCAACCCCATGTCTTTCTTCCTTTTTATTTACTAGCTTTCGATGGTTAGATTAGGGCATGTTCCAATTAGCATACAGTATGATAGCATGTTTGCATCCATTCATTCGTTGTGTATGCACCGGGCTCGGCGCATCATTCTAACTGTATTTGTATTTCAATTCCAAATTAAATACGTGTTATCTGTAGCATCTCACATGCCATTCTTAGATTAGCCGAGCCTATTGTAGTTGCATCTTGCGTGTGTTGCATTATCCATCTCAACATGAACTAGGATCATGCATTTGATTACTAACTAGTTTCTGTTTTGGCTCGAAGTACTCTATAAGCTTTTATGCTTTAGCATACCGCATGTGTGTGAGTGTTGCCATAATAGCATGATTACCCTGAGGCTAGCTGCTTATATGATATAACTGCTTGGATGCCTGTGGATGGAGGTTGAGTTACCTGAATTGGAATAATGCATTAAAACTGTGAGTTTTAAGCCCACTAGATAGTGACAAAACCATCTTTTCTAAAGTCTACTTGAGGGTGGCAAAATCCGCATTTTAGCCTACTTACGAGTAGCAAACCATTTTTCAAAACAAACATGAAATGTTTTGTTCCAATTTAGGCGATTTGGTCTATATTTGTTTGTTGTGCGCATAACATAGTAATTCTAAGCTAATAACCAGAACAAGAACACATAACGTTTTCAAAATAGGATATCATGGTTAGTAGAGGCCGATCTTCGGATCGGGCGAGAGGGGGTGCTCATAGCTGACCTTCCCCAATCGTACCCAAGTTCCCGAGCTGAGGCAACTTTAGTGATGACGGACACATGGCCTTTGGCACCGAGTCAGGGTTTCCTAAATTCCCCCATTAAAAAATATTTAGGTGGCGACTCTGTATCTGGCAAAGCAAGCCATGTTTGGCACTTCTTTCAAAAAAAATCTGTTTCTCAAAACTATTTGTCGGATTTGGACTCTTTGGTTCAGATTTAGAACCGTAACTAAAACGAGTCCGAACTGTGGTAGCATAAGTCCCTCGGGGCGCGTCCACAGTAGGCATGTGAGAAGACTAAGGCTGAATAAGGAACTGTGAAGAAGACTAAGAATGAGAATAGGGGAAAAGTGTAGACCTAGGAGGGAGAGCCCAAAAAAAGTGCTGCAAAGACTGTAAGGTCAAAGGAGAAACAGAAGAAATAGTGGGAAAATAAAAAATAGTTTCATGAAACCTGACAGGTCTAGAAAGAAAAATCTGACTTGTCGTGGAATTGAGACATCTGTAGCCTTTGGCAGATGGGTTGCAACTGAGAAAAATACAAGGATCAAATTTAGGGGCCAATTTGTGAGAAGAATAAGGTTTGAGCCATGGGAAACACAAACAACCAAAAACCTTGAGTTGGTGATAATCAGGTTGAGTGTAAAAGAGAAGCTCAAAAGGAGAAGAGTTGGAGAGAGAAGCATTAGGAAGTCTATTAATGAGATATGTAGCTATGGCAATAGCCTCAAACCAATAGGTGAGAGGAAGAGAAGAATGATGCAACAGAGAAATGGCAGTTTCAGTAATATGCAAGTGTTTCCTCTCAGCAACCCCATTTTAAAAGGGAATGTGTGGACAAGAAAATTGATGAAGAATGCCATGAGAATGCACGAAAGCCTGTAGAGAATTATTAATGTATTCTCCACTCCCATCAAACGTAAGAATCTTAAGAGGAAAGCCAAATTATTTTTCAACAAAAGTTTTAAAAATCAAGAACTTAGAACATACTTCACTTTTGTAAGCAAGAGGATATATCCAAGTAAATCGAGAATGATCATCAACAAACAACACATAATATCTATAAGAGCTAGTAGAGCAAGTAAATGGTCCCCAAACATCGGTATGAATTAAACCTAAAAGGGCATCAACTTTAGTATTATACAATTTGAATCGTAATCTGTGACACTTAGAAATGCTACAATCAATACATGTCAAATCATCTTTATTGAGAGAAGAAGATAATGACAATTGAGTCTTAAGCAACTGAAATTTGGCAAAAGAAGGATGTCCTAAATGTCTATGCCATAGAATAGTAGGAGATGCAGATGATGAAGCAGCAGATTTTGTAGTAGTGGAACTATGAAAAGCATGAGGAGAGTTGCGAGCCACAGGAAAATGATACAGTCCATTAGCATGAGATCCTTTATGAATGATTACTTTAGAGTTGTTGTCCTGAATAGAAAATAAAGATTGGTCAAAAATAATAGAGCAGTTATTATTTTTGGCTAGTTGTTGAACAGAAAGCAAATTGGAGTGCATAGCAGGAACACGAAGAATTCTTTTGAGTTGAAAAGAATGATGAGGTGTTAAAAGAATACCTTTCCCTGTGTTATGAATAGGAAGAGATGAGCCATTACCAATGGTGATTTGATCGTTACCGGCATACGATTGGTAGGAGTTAAGATGATGGAGTCATTAGTAACATGATCAGATGCTGCAGAATCTAAGAACCAATTAAGGACTTGAAGCCTAAGAGGTAGAATCATCAGTTACGGAGGTGAGATAAGCTTTGGACTGATGAGACACAATAGAAGTAGCATGAGAGGATGATTGTGGTGGTTAAGGTGGTTATTGATATTGAGGATCAAGACGATGCCAAAATTCAGAGGCTGAGTGATTGGCCTTTCTACATATTTGACAAATTATTCCAAGGCTTGATCTATATCGATTCTGAAATCAACCACAAAATGAGAAATATTTGTTAGGACCTGATCTAGGGCCACGGAAATTATTTTGTGAATCAATTTGAGAAGAGCTACGAGAATTGTTATGATGACGATACAAATTGAAGCCTTTTGATTCTTTTTGTATCATATAGGCAACTTGAAGATTAGATGAGTGCTTCAACTTGCCTCCAATATGAAGAACTTCTTAACAAAGTAAGAAAGATAGATCCTCTATGGAATTGCTCCTAATTGAGCACAAATGGCAGTTTTGAGAAAGTCATGTTCGCTAGGTAAACCATTGAGAATAATGAGGATGAGATCTTCATCATCAATATGAGAGGATGCAAGGCTCAATTGATCAACAACACTTTTGATATTACTTAGATAGGTTTCCATCGAATTAGAGTTCTTTGAAATTGAATTCAACTTGTTCTTTAACTACTGAATATAAGAGTGAGAAAGAGAGGTAAATCGTTTGTTAAGTGAGAACCAAACCTCGTAACTGGTTCGACAATGAAGAACAGTTGTGAAAATTACAGGTGAAAGTGTGGCGGTGACACAGCTTAGGAGATGAGCATCAATCATTCTCCATTGAAGTGCATCTGGATTTGCCACCTTTGTTCCTGAAGAATTACGGATTTGATCTGTAGGACAAGGCCACGATCCATCAACTACCTTTAGCAAATCTGTGGCACGAAGAACATTTTGCATTTGGTTTTTCCAGATGATGAAGTTTGTGTGATCTAGTTTGACAGTAACTAGAGCACTAGGATTTGAAATCAATACATTGAGATTGGCTGGGATTAATAAAGACGATGAAGCCATTGAAGAGCTCCTTGGAGCTTAAACCTGCTCTGATACCATAAAGAAATAGAGATTATTTCATTTTTATCCCTATACTTTGTCACGTTTTTCAAAGACCCCCAGACTACTCTTATTTTCACGTGTACCCTTATATTATGTGAATTCCTTTTTATTTTACCCTTGCCGTCTATTTCCGTCAAGGAAGTGGACGGAATGGGTGACGTAGCCCTCTATACTTTCACATGGAAGGAAAATTAAACGACTTGGCTGATCACAATCAAGTTACATACATTAGGGTTGCTTAGAACTCCCCAAATCGCAATTAGGGTTTTTAATTTGCTCTCAAAATTTCAAAATCAAAGTTGCGAGTGAATAACGACTGTGAAATCACATTGAGATCAAAGGTTGAACGATGGGTTGGGTACTAAGAGAGAAGAATAACGATGGAGGAAGACAAACACCTATATATGGTATGTATGTTTTTTTGTTTTTTTAATGTTTTTTTAGGTTATTTTTTGTTGTTATTGGAAATCGCATGTGTTTGATGTTAATATTATTTTAGAATGGTCAAATCTTTGTTTATTTGTATGTGACATGGATTTATTAATGAAATTTGTTTATGTTTGTTTCGGTTTGAACAATTTTATTTTAAGAAAATTTTTGTTTATGTTTGTTTGAAATTGATGAACACATATGAAATCTTTGTTTTTTTGGTTGTTTGTATTTCACATGGATGACTACTTGTTTATTATTTATATATCTGTAGTGTAATGTAATAGGATTTTATCATTGTGAGTTCCATTGAATGGTAGTGTTAATGACACATTTCCAATACAAAATGCAGAAGATGGATCTGGGTATTTTGCAATCAAAATGCATCATGGAGGTGTGGTAAGGTATATTCCACAAAGGGTTTACAGTGGTGGTATGGTAAGTCATTTTGACTTTTGTCATTCAGATCAAATTTCCATTACAGAGTTGTGTTGCATGGCTAAGGAATTAGGAAAGTAATAACTATTACAATAAGGTTAGTGGTTATAGTGGGATGGAGTTACCAAAATCTGATGCTAATGTATTGATGTTGGACACATATGTGGATGAAAACAGAGTAATAGATATTTATATAGGACACAATTTGGATGATTATGTAAGCACACAAAGTAGTTAAGTAGGCTCAAGTGTAGAAACAAGTAAAGGTAAGGGGGTAATGATTGATGTTGAATTGGAGGAAGATGAAAATAATGATGCCTATGATCCTGACCAGTCAGACTCATCCTTTGATGAGTCTAAAAAATATAATGATAGTGACTATGAGCAAGGAGATAATGATGCTTTATATGATAAACATGTTGACAAAAATGTGGAATTTGGTGGTTTAGGACGTAGTAAGGATGCTATGGGTGATGTGGCTGACAATGATGACCTACGAAGCATGGACAACTCATCTGATGAGCTAAGAAGCCTGCATAGCTCCTCTGATGAAGATAGTCATTGCACTAGGATTAAGTACCTTATTTTCAATGAGAGTGACATGCATAATCCTACATTCCAACTTGGCATGGAGTTCAAAACAAATGTGTTGTTTAGAGATGCTATGAAAAAGTATGCTATTAAGTGGGGCAAACAAATCACATTTACTAAGAGTGACAAACAGAGGGTTAGGGCAGAGTACAAACCTGGTTGTCCTTGGGTTTACTATGCTTCTTTTGTGAAGGGTGAAAGGGTGTTTAGGATCAAAACTTTTGTAGATGAACACACATGCAACAGAACATTTGATATGCCACATGTGAGTAGTAGATGGATTGTCAATAGGTATTGGGAAAAGATTAGGTTAAATCCTACCTAGCCAATTAAGTCATTGGCAGACACCATTACAACAAAGCACAATGTCAAAGTTGACCTGCAGAAAGTGAGAAGGGCAAAAATTAAGGCTCTTACAATGATTGAAAGTACTACAACTGAACAATTTGCAATGCTTTGGGGTTATGTAGAAAAGATTAAAAGTAATAATCCAGGAACAACAATTTCCATGAAGGTGAAAGAAGTTTCAAAAGTTCATGAAGAAGATGAGCAAATGTCCAAGTTTAAGAGATTGTATTTGTGTTGGGGTCCATTGAAAAAGAGTTTCCAAAATGCTTGTAGGCCAGTCATTAGAGTGGATGGTTATCATTTGAAGGGGCTACATGGTGGAGTGTTGTTGACTGCAGTGGGGATAGATACAAATAATTGTATATTCCCATTTGTCTATGCCATTGTTGAGAAGTAGAAGAAGAAAACATGGTTGTGGTTTCTGAATTTGTTGGGGCAAGACTAAAATATTGTGAATTCTCATTGTTACACTTTCATGAATGACAAACAGAAGGGCCTAATTGATACAGTGGCTGAGCTTTTTCCAAATGCCTCACACAGGTTCTGTGTAAGGCATTAGTACAATAATTTCAAGGGTCAATTTAAGAGTGGGGTATTGAAGGATTTGTTATGGAAGGTAGCCAGGGCAAGCACTGTTGGTGTATTCACCAAAGTTATGGAAGAAATGAAAGGAGTTGATGAACAAGCATACAATTGGTTGGCTGGAAGAGCACCAATCCATTGGAGTAGGAGTCACTTCCACAATTTCCCCAAGTGTGATATTTCGTTGAATAATCTTTGTGAGTGTTTCAATGCAAGCATATTGTAGGCTAGGGATCAACCTGTGCTGTCCATGTTAAAGAAGATAAGAGTTTTGTTGATGGAAACAGTTCAAAAAATAAATGAAGCAATGAAAAGGTATAACAAAAGTGATATATGTCCTAAGATTTAGAAGATTTTCGAAAAGGTAAAGGTGAATGCAGCTGGATGGATTCCTAGATGGAATAGGGGTTCCCAATATGAAGTTGTTGGCCCACATAGTGAGTAATATAAGGTGGACTTGAAAGAATGGACTTGTGGATGTAGGAAATGGGATCTGTCAGGCCTTCCTTGTGTCCATGTTATGGCTGCTACAAACTATATAGATAAAGAACCAGAAAAGTATGTGCATCATTACTATAAAGTTGAAACCCACCTAAGGATTTATGAAAACTAGGGCTGTACAAATAACCGATTGACCTGGTCAAACCGCCTGGTCCGAACCGAACCGTCGAGCAATGGTCAGCTTCATTAGGTGCAGCGGTCGACTCTCGGTTGAAAACATTTAAAAAAATTTAATTATCGGTCGGCAACGGTTGCATTAAAAAAAATAATGGTTTAAATCAACCGACCGTAAATTAATTTTCACATGATAAATACATCGGTGGCTTTATTTTATTGGATCGTTCAAATAGCACTTATCATCTCATTAAACTATGACATAGGTACATCTTACACGTGGATGACCTATGAATTTATTTACAGCTTTAGTTGGGGTACACTCCACGAGGTTTGACTCTCACGAAGAGTCCCTCGCAAGCTACTCTATTTTATGTTTTTCAATTCACCGGGTCTCTCTCTCTCTCTCTCTCTTCCACTTCTTCCACTTCACGATGCACACACTCTCTCTTCCATTACTCTTTTTCCTATTACTTTCTTTCTCTCACTCAGACTTTTTCCAATTCACAAGGTCACTCTCTCTCTTCCATTAACCCTCTCTCTCTCTCTCTCTCTCTCTCTCTCTCTCTCTCTCTTTGTATTCTCTCCTATGTCTCTCCACCATGAAACTCCTCTCTGTTCTCCATCAACCGCTCTTCGATCGACCTTTGCTGGAAATGATTTCTCCTTCCATATCCCTCTATCAAAAACTATGATGGTGGCGATGTGATGTGATAGCAAAGCGATGGCAGTAGTGTTGATTACAGTGAGTCCTCTTTCTTTTCTCCACTTTTAGATTCTCTTTCTTAGATCTATAAAAATGTTTGAATGTTTTTTTTTTTTTTAATTTTTTTGTTTCAATCACATGTTCGAATCATTTTTTTTGGGAGGTCTAGTTATATACATTTTGAAGATGTAGATCAATTACGGTTTGTATCACCACCGACCGGTCCGACCGCCAAACCGAATGGTTTGATGCGGTCGATTTCGAATAGCAGTTTGGTCGACAATGGTTGAGCAATTTTCAAACCCTATCCATTCAGTTCGAGTGACGGATTGAGGAGAAACCCGACTCGACTCGACCTGTGAACACCCCTAATGAGAACATGTTGACTCCAATCAATGGTGGGAGGCCAAGACAGAATAAAAGGACAGAAACAGATGTCCCAATTAATGCAACTGATTCAAGTAAGTTAGGAAAGTGGGAACTCAGATGACATGCAAAAATTGTGGCAAGTTGGGACATAACAAGAGGACATGCAAAGTCAAAGGCCAATTCACCTACATGAAAGATCCTGTGAGTTCCAGTCAAGTAATTCATACTTTTTTATGCATTTTGTTAACTTACACATTACTAACTTTTGTTTTTTAGTTTTTGCAGTCCCAGCATGAAGAAAGCCAATGTTAGGCCTAGACTGAAGGGAGCCAAATTCAAAGTCAGGTGAAAGGAAGCCTGGTTGGGAGTCAGGTTACAGAAGCAACTCAAGTTAGGAAAAAGAAGATGGCTGTAAGTTTTGCAAATGCCCTATTTGTTAATTTACAGAGGTCTTCCTTGTATATGTCCTCACAATAATGATGGCTATTGCAGGTAAAAAGGAGAAAGGTTATGAGAACAAGTGACTCAACTCTATTGCATGCAAGTCAGGATGTACAGGGGTCTGTAGTAACTTCTAATACTAACATTCCTCTGCAAGCTCAAATGAGATGGAGATGAAGAGTAGTGTACAATTCTAGTGCTGTCAAATTTGTTGTGGGTCAAACCAAGAATGCAGCTGACACAAAGTAATGGATGTGAAGGACCACTATTTTTTTTTTTTTTTTTATGTTGGAGAAGGTTTTTGCTACTTTTGTTCATGGAATACAATGTAATCGATGTGAATGTTTTTGCTACTTTTGTTCATATTCCATAACCTTCATAGTGGTAGGGGCTTTTCGTACATTTGAAGCCTAGTTTTTGTATTAGCTGTCCCTTTCTTAGTATATGTTTTGCACAACATGAATGACAAGTGTGTCAACTGATCAACCTTTGAATGATAATTTACTGTATTTCTGCTGTTGTTTCCAAGTCATAATGTTCATTGGTGATGTTCACAATTGTTGATATTCATTGTTCATTGGTGATGTTCATTGTTCATTAAATTGGAGTGACAATTATGATCAGAGATTGTGTACCTACTTTTGTATGTTTCTTTTGTCTATGTTAGAGTCACCAAGCACACAATTTTCATCTCAAAAACATATTTTCTATTAACAACACTTCACCCATTGCATATGATTCACAAACAGGATACAGACTCCATTCATTCTTACACTACTATACAACTTCAAACTTTACAATACAAACCATATTCCTACAACCAACCATAACAAAACCAAGCAAATCCATAGTTTCCTCTCTCTTTCAGTCCTTCTCTTCAATTGTGCTTCCATCTTATTCAACTTCTTCAACAGCCCAGGAATTATTTGCATTGCCCGATCGTACATGGGTAGGTCTATCCAGGTAAAGTGATTGTAACCACTGTTAGGACAACTAAGAAATCTCCTCCCAGGATTTGTGTCAATCCATGCTATGTGTATCAACCTTCTTCTTCCACAAACATTGCAAAACATCTCGTCTACACCACTTGTGTTCCATCTACCTTGATTTCTTAAGCTTCGATTGTTCCTCATTTCTTCTCTCCCACTGATTTCATTGATGCTCTATTTTTTTCTTCTATTTTTGCAGTCGTCTCTGTTTTTATAAGTTGAAGGGAATAGAAGGGAAGGTTAGGTTTTGGGGGGAAAGCCCTAATTTTCCCTCCATGTGAAAGTATAGGGGGCCACGTCACCCATTTCGTCCACTTCCTTGACGGAAATAGATGGTAGGGGTAAAATTGAAAGGAATTTACATAGTATAGGGGTACACGTGAAAATAAGAGTAGTCTGGGGGGTCTTTGAAAAACGTGACAAAGTATAGGGGTAAAAATGAAATAATCGCAAACAAATATATAAAGCTGTATTTTATTGAATGAATACAACATGGTCCATTTACATTAGTATATATATCAGATACAGTGCTAACAACATCCTAAAAGTCTAACTGACTAATCCACTCTCTCACTCACTAACTAATTTTGTTATGAGTTATAATGTCATATTACTCCGCACACCATAGCCTGAGCCAGTACTCTACTCTTGTGCACTTGATCATCGACTACTGGATGACCTTCTCTATCAAACTCTAATACTAATTTAAACGTACAATGAAATAAAATATTTTTTAAAGATAAAATAGAAATTTAAGATTTTTATGAAATAAATTCTTAACTGAACAGGATCTTTACCAATTTAAAATACTTATGGGCTTATATGTTATTTTTGTAATTGTTTTAAGCACTAAATATGTTTGAAGATCTTTTACTAATTTAAAATACTTATGGGTTTATATTTTATTTTTATAATTGTTTTAAGCACTAAATATGTTTGAATTATAACCAAACAAACACATCTTCAATTATAACACACACACAAAAAGAGCAAAAAAAATTTACAATAAGTCATAACTAATATCAGAATGAGTCATTACGAATTATTATTTGATGTATAATCAAAGACCTCTTCAATCATAACCAAAATAACAACCACAAGAAGTTACAACTAAGTTATATCCAACATTATAATGTATCATAACTAAAGACCATAAAGATCGTAACTGCGACATATGATAGAAATTTTTTTTGCAATGCATTTTATAGAATTTTTCTACTAAAATATATCATTTCTATCTCAACCTATCTTCTTCTTTTTTAATTTTTCAATGCACCTAAAATAGTTACTCCACAATACTGGTATAAAATTTAATCTCAAATCCTTTAATTTAAAATTCACATCTATCCAAATAAACTCTTAATATTTACGTTTAGTAATATCTCATTGTTGTTTATTATGAGGAAAAAAACAAAATCAATATTGTCATTAATTTGTGCCCCTTTTCACTGAATTCCTGACTCTGCCACTGGTCTACAGCCATCAAAGGAAGTCTTCATAATTTTATTTTTGGGCAATAATTTAGCGAATGATGTAAGTATTATAATTGATCTAAATGAAATATTTACAACCATTGATTCCCTCTACGAAGAACATAATAAATTTAACTCTTTTTTTTTTTTTTAATTAACATGACCTAAAAATTAAAGAAAAATAGATAATTAAAATGGAACCCTATATGGTAAGCCATGACATGACTCAAATTAGATAGTTCAATTGAATAGAAGTTGTACTTGATAGAATTTTCCCTAGTTTGGCCAATATGTCAAATGACAGTTGAGATTACACATTAAAACTTGGCCACCACCCAAATCTTCCCACTCATTCTTCCAAATAATCCTAATAAAAACTGTCTTCCTTTCCTTTCCTTCACAACACCCTTTCTTCTTCTCCTTCTTCTTCATCATCTCCGATGGTAGAAGAATAATTATATTCTGCGAAAAGAAAGAAAAAAAGAAAAACCGACCATGTCGATATCCAATTCGACAAAGCCTGCTGAATTACCATTCCCATGGGTTGTTTGGGGTCTTTCTCATCGCTGCCAATATTTTGCTACTGCATTGATTTCGAAAGGTTTATTTAGGAAGAATGAGCTAATATTGACCTATCCAATTCCATTGCTTCTTTTGCAGCTAGGGCTTGCAATCATCCTATCTGCAACGATGAGATACTTTTTGAAGCCTCTCAAACAACCTAGATTTGTTGCAGATATGTTGGTAAGCTCAAGCTGTATAATTTATTTAAAATTTGCCTTTTTTCTTTCTTTTAAATTTGGTTTTGTTGTTTATTGAGTGATGTTATACGAAAAATCGGATTTCTCATAAGATTTTCTTACCACTGCACGCAAAGGTGGTAAGGGTAGAAATTAATAAATATGCACCTCAGATATCCATACTTTTGTGTCTGGGTTGTACAAAACTTAGGTAAGAAATCCATTTTTATAAATAACATTATACGTAACCTCATTTCAATTGTGTTTAGAAATGAAAAATATGATAAGAATTGAAATTATATGAAATATATTTTTTTTTATTTGTTGCATGCACAAAACACAACTTGAACGTTTTTTTATTTATTTTAGTTTTGGTTTATTGGGAGATCAAAGCATATGAGTAACTTAAATAATTCAATTAAGCCCCTTCCAATTGAGCCAAACATGTCACATGAATATAAGCACACAGTGATATTTATTTCTAGTATTGTATGTACATTAATTACAGAAAAGATAAAAATTTCAAAAAATTATTGCATGGTCCATATATTTAAATCATGTATTGAGAACCATAAGAAAACAGTCCAAAAATTTACCCAGAATGTTATCGGATAAAAAAAAATCCAGCTGCTCGAGCTCGACTTCTTAAAAACTCATTTGAAATCAACTCATTATGTAAACAAATGAAGTTTGAATATAATTTTAAACTCGTTAAGTTATTAAATCAAACTTGAATAATGAATTTCTAAGTTTGACACGACACGCTTTCAACCTTATGTATCAGTGTAATTTATCCAGATATATATTTATGTGGATGAATTATGTACACTTAGCTAGCATTATTTGTATAATTAATTAATGAGTTCCCTTTTGGGTTTTTTTTTGGGGGGGGGGGGATCAGACTGGGATACTATTAGGGCCATCAATGTTCAAATTGGTTGGCTTGGGACAGTTATATGAAAGCTTGCACACCATCAACCAGTCAACGCTAATGGGCTTCTTGGAGATCTTCAGCCTCACCACCTTCTCTTTCATCGTCGGCGTTCGAACCGACGTGAGTGTAATCAAGTCATCCGGCAAATTATCCTGGATGATCGGTGTCATTAGCTTCCTGACTCCATTGGCACTCTGTTACGGTGCCATGAACATCATGAACAATGATCCCGACATGAACCAACACTGGATTGCCACCCTCACCTCCTCCACCTCATTCCAAGTCACCTCCCTCCTCCTCGAAGATATCAAACTCCTCAACTCTGAGATAGGTCGCCTCGCCATGTCCTCTTCCTTAATCAGCTCATGCAGCAGTTGGACTTTTCAGATGGCCAAATCTTTTCTCTTCCAAGCCTCCGCGTTTCAGTACACTAGCAATACATACTTAAAATCGGAGGTTTGTAGATTACTCTTGATAATAACCGTAGTTTTTGTGCTTCGGCCCTTCACGTTCAGGATAATGAAGAAAATCCCAGAAGGCGGGAGCATGAAAGAATCACAATTCACTGTCATTTTTATGATGTATTTGATGACTTGTTTCACATTCGAGTATTTGGGATACAAAGCATACTTCGGGGCGATGATACTGGGGCTGGCGACGCCACCAGGACCACCACTGGGATCAGGGTTGTTGGAGAAACTGGAGATATTAATATCGACCGTGTTGTTGCCTGCGTATATAGTGGATGCAGGTCGGTATGTGGATGTGTATACTATCAATATGGCAGCATTTGGTCGGACAGAGGTACTGATAATGGCAAGTTTCTTGGGGAAACTTGTTGCCTCAGTGGTGCCATTGGTGATTTACAAGTTGCCTTACAAAGATTCTTTCACTCTTGGCCTTATCTTGAGCTCCCAAGGCTTATTTGATATTGTCTTTTACAAACTCTTCCTGCGCTTTACGGTAATTATTATTATTATTAGTATTATACTATGAGTAAGTCTAGGTGCACTGAAAGAATGAAACCACATAATGAACAGATATGAAATACAAATGTTTGCAACTATAGAACTGAACAAGTTCGCAACTACAGATGCGAATTTTTTTGTCTCACATCTATGCATTTTGTGTGTGGTTTTTTTTATGCACATAGCACAACTGATATACTATTACATACTCACCACCCAAAAGGAAAGAAAAAAACAAACAAAAGTACTCATTTTGATGCTGATATTTTAGTTGTTTCAATTTAATTCATAAACTATTTAATTTGTATTGAAATGGTCCTAGTATTGTTTTGACAAAAATTAAAACGACCATGTGAACAAATTTAAACACAAATTGGAGATAAAATATTAATGTAATTCTTCTTACTTTGATCTCTTGACAACATGTTCATGGTGATGCAGTTGATCAGCATAGAGATTTACTCAATCATAACGATCATGACAGTGCTGAATGCAGCCATTGTTACTCCTCTGATTTGCCATCTCTACGATCCTTCAAAACGATACATGAATTATAAGAGAAGAACAATCCAACAATCCATCCATGAAAGCGAGCTTCGAATCATCCTCTGCATCCACGAAGAAGATCAAGTTTTCAGCCTAATGAACCTCCTCAATGCCTCCAACCCGACCCGCGAACGACCCATCGGAGCATTTGTCCTTGACCTCATGGAACTGGTCGGCCGCGACCACCCCGTGCTCATCAACCACCAGTTTCACAAGCCCCGGTCGTCGTCGTCCCACACCAGAACAGACCGGATCATCAATGCTTTCCATCACCACGAGATAAGTGGTGAAGGGACAATAAGACATCATCACTTCACGTCCATAACGCCTTACTCTACGATGCATGACGATATCTGTACGCTTGCCTTGGAAAAGAGCGCATCCTTATTAATCATCCCATTTCACAAGTCAGAGAGCACTGCAGTGAGGGACGTGACCAAAAATGTTCTTGAAAAGGCTCCTTGCTCGGTTGGGATCCTCATCGACAAGAGGATCATTATGAACTGGAGGTTAGACTCACATAGCAAGATCAAGTTCCACGTTTGTGTAATCTTTGTGGGAGGGCCAGACTCCCGGGAAGCACTAGCCTATGGCATAAGGATGGTAGAAGACCAGGCGATCAGGCTTACTGTCATTCGATTAATTGCAGAAGACGAGTTTATTAGTGATTTGATGGAAGCTAAGCTTGATTTGAAGGTGATAAATGAGTTGAGGAACATGTATGGAGAGAACCAAGATATCGAATACAGGGAAGTGATTGTGAAAGACGGAGCTGAGACATCCCAGGTGCTTTTGGCAATCGACAACCATTATGATTTCATGTTGGTGGGGAGAAGGCTTGACAGTGATTCCCCGCTGGTAACCGGACTTACCGATTGGAGCTATGTCCAAGAACTAGGGATTATAGGAGACATACTTGCATCTTCTGATATGAAGGTCAATGCATCAATACTGGTATTACAGCAGCAATCTACTGTGGAAGATTTCATGCAGAAATCATAACAAAACACATAAAAGTGTTTGGAATGTAGGAAAACAATATCATCATATCAACCCTTGCTAGATTCATAAAGCTCTATACACACAAATAGAATTCTTATTTAGAATTCAGTTATCACTGTCGTTCATAATTGAAAGGGAAAAAAATGCGTGCATTGTATTGTCTTTGTACGAGTTGTTTGTATAAGAACTTGGTATAATTAGCGTTTTTCTTTCACCACCCAGAAGAATTTCAGTGAAACATCGGACAATCATGGCGGAGCAAGAAAACCATAACCATTTAGCATTTTGCCTTCTTTTTTTAATTATGTGTAATAAGGATTACAAAGCTCTGAACATTCAATTCAACCATTTAACAGTGTTGTCACATTTTTACAAAATAATACCATATCCGAGAAATATAATAAATGCCCCCATCATTAGGCCTTTAACCCTCTATGCTCCGGTTCTGTAAAAATTCTTTATAAATCTAAATGTACAGTAAAAATTACAAGACACCGTGGCATACATTCTTAAAATAAAGAAGTTAGGCCATTCTTGAAATAAGAAGTTAGGAGTAGTAATAAAGTGAACGAAATAGAATAGTGTAATCGAGATGATTTCAACCATCCAAATTAGCCTCCCATACTATTTCTGTAAGAATAGAATTTTCAGATATAATTTTGTCTCAGAAAATTCTTCCGAGAAGAGAAATATACATGTAGCACATCAACCTATTATTCGTAGGCAAACCAAAAGCAAAGAAATAACAAGAAAAACAAAATAATAATAATAATAATAATAATAATAGCATTTACAGTGGTCTCTAAATCAAAGCCACGAAATAAGGAAATTACAAAATTTTCAATTCCCTAAATGCTAGAATCAAGGTATTTGGTCTAGCTGCAATAATCTGGTGTACCTCTCGCAAAAGGGTGTGAACTCATATCTCTGATCGGCTAGCATACTCTTGAACCAATGCCCCAAACAACGAAGGCCTCTCGAGCAACTGAGATGGGGCTTCATATTCCCTTGCCCATCCTGTACCGACAAAACAAAGCCACGACACAAAAATATTAGACATAGAATGAGCAGATCGAACATAAAAAAACATACCATTTGCCTAATTGTTATATGTATGTCATGTTCCGCTAATCTGCAATAGGATATTTTGTGCCTATTTGGTTCTGTTTTCGTTTGTGTATTCAAAAACAAAACAATAAAAGGAAAACACCCATTTTTTTCATAACATTATCATTTTTGTGCAAAAACTATTTTCAAAAGAAGAGAGAAAATAATTCCAATTTCCCACACTCAATATATTGAAACAGACAATATCATAAAGAGAATTTCAAGTCACACGCCATTAAGCATGTCCAGAAAAGCTCAATCAACCTGTAAATATGCTATAATTAAGATGGGTCACTACTTCAGAGAAGCCACCAAACTCTACACATCGGGAGTTTTGTAAAATATTTTTAACAACCTTTTGTTGCTTTTTTTTTTTTTTTTTTTTTTTTTTTTTGGTCTTTACTAAAAAAATTTGCAATTTTTTTTAGTTTTTTGGACCTACTTGACTAGAAGGCCCGTGAAAATAAATAAGGCTGTCCATGAATTCTACATGTTTTTTGGTTAAGCTTTTGAAATGATGTAGCAGTAATGGATGTAGAGAGTGAAACACATACCGGCATCCATAACCATCACTTTGTCACAGTCCATAACTGTGGGTATTCTGTGAGCTATGCTGATTATTGTACATGACACAAAGTCCTCGCGAATGATTTTCTGAATGACAGCATCGGTCTGGGAGTCGACAGAAGCCGTTGCTTCGTCCATAAACAGAATCTTGCTGTGTTTCAGCATGACTCTCCCCAAGCACAGAAGCTGTCTCTGTCCCACACTCCAATTGTCTCCGCCATCAACCACTGATACAAGTAAATTATTCACAATTGTTAGGCACTTCAATTGTAAAGTTACTGATGTAGCAAAACATAAAAAAATTGGAAGCCTTTAAATGCACGTCAAAATTTATGTTTGGACACCCAGTTTTTTGAATGCACAATTTCTAAATTTAAATTTTATTGTTCTTTGAACACCTCAATCAATTCCAACCCTAACACTCCTTCAGTACCATCTCTACAAACACCCTACCATCATTGGCAAACACCCAGCCCCCATTCCCTCCCCCTTCCTACCTCTCGAACCCTAACCCTAAACCCCACCCCACCCCACCCCAGCCACCACCCCCTCCATCTCTGGAAGCCGCTGCCCCTTCCCCTTCCCTCCTCGCCCCTCGCCCCTTCCCTTCCCTCCCTCCCTCCCACCCTCCCTCTTTCTTAAACCCTAATCCTAAACCTCACCAACACCAACTCAGGCCTCAAGCAGAAAGAGAGGGAAGGAGAGGGGTGGGGTGTTGGGGAGGGAAAATGAGGGGTTAGAGGCTACGGGGGGAGGTGGGGAGGAAAGAGGTTGGGGGTGGTGGTCAGAGATGGGGAGGGAGCTGAGGTGTTGACCCAAAGTTGAAGAAGCTGGTGGCGGGAAGTGGATGTAAGGTTTTAGGTTTTCCCTTTTTGGGAAATTTGATTTAGCAGTATAATGGTATTAAAAATAATTATGAAATGTGGAGTGTTCAACCATATTTTTCATTAACATTTAGAGGCACTCAAAATTTCATTGCAGTGAATGAGAATTTCAAAAACTGACAATCCAGAGAGAGAGAGAGAGACCTGATGCATTGAGTTTTTCAGGCTTTGCAGCCACGACATCTTTCAATTGGCAACGTTCAAGACTCTAAAAGAATAGAACAATTTGTCAGCATATTCAAAAAAAAAGTTCAATACTACGGTGTACTAGAATTTATGCACATAATGTACAAATGAGAATTCAATCAAACAGTTGGAATCAAATGTTTACCTTCCATATTTCCGAATCTGAATACAGCCCAATGGGATCAATATTGCTTCTAACCGTTCCTTCGAAAAGCACAGGGTCCTGAGGGATGATCCCAAACTGAGACCTAAGATCATGAAGGCCCAACTTGCAAATGTCAACCCCATCAATTATGATTTTCCCTCCCGAAGGCTCTACTAGTCTAAAGAAAACTTGGATCAGAGTTGACTTTCCACTTCCCGTTCGCCCAACAATGCCAACCTTCTCTCCTCCATGAATGTTCAGAGTAATGCCTTTGATAACTAGTGGAGTATTTGGTCGATATCTAACCTGCTCAATGCAACAACAATTCCCTCTAATTCAGAGAAGATAAAAACAACTTCAAATCAAGCAACAAATGAAGATGATGTTAGGAATTGCGAGACTCCTAACTAGGATCAATGAGACACATAAAACAGAGAAGAATAAATAAATAAGAACTGTAATTAGCCCAAAACTAGGGCTACGTCCGTGATCACTATGTTCCACTGTGATTAGAAAGAATTATGAGTGAGATGTGGAAATAGCCGCTCTCCTCAACCACATTTACATATAACTAGAGCTAGAGATGGCAATAATGCGGAATCATTATAAGGAAAAGAAAGCAAATGAGAAAAAGTTGACAAATCACAAGTCTAAGATCAATCTATTTGTATCAGTTTTCAGCTAGAGGCATACACTGTCATTTTTTTGATTAGAAAGTTTCAACATAAAAGAAAGCACTTCCAAAACTTCTTTGTTCTTGTTTTCTCAAATCAATAATAAAAAATAAAAGATAAAACATAACCCCTTGGCACTTTAATATAAGAAATATCATTACAGACTTTAAGTAAATTACCTGCAAGTTCTTTATCTCAATGTCACCACGGGTCGGCCAGTTTGGATACGGAAGACAATCAGGTATCCTCCAAGCAGCTTCTGATGGGATTCTTATAAACTGCTTAATTCTCTCAACTGAAACCATTCTGTTCTCCACGTTGCAACTCATAAAGACCGTAAAAAACAACATAACGTTCAGGGAAAGGCCATAGGAAAGAGCCAAGCCGACATACTCTGTGGCATACAATAAGGCATTAGTCAGGTTGTCAACTCCAATATTTTATAACAATAAGCTTTGTTACATGAACTCTTATAAATGTGCAAAAGAGAAAAAAAAATGTGTCAAACACGAAACATCGGTAAGGTTATGTGATATGTGTCCGACATGTCTATTATGCATAAATGTCAGATATGTGTCCATTTCAGAATGTTATTAGTTAAGCGTGTTTTAATGATTTTGAATTCGGGGCATTTACTACCTGGATTGACAACACTGCTTGGCAACAAGACCATTATCATGGTAGAAATGCAAAGGAAAAAGCTCCCAATCAGTTCCAAGCGGAATCCGAACCATTCATTTGATGCATTGTTGTGGAAATCCATGCGTAAATTTGCATTGACCCTGTCAACATTTCCCTGAAAAAACCTTTCCTGCTTCCTGAAGCACCGGATTGTCATAACACCAGAGATGGTTTCCGAGAAATGATGTATGACCGGGGCTTTAGTAATTGCATCAAGCCGGGTTAATTCACGAGACGTTACAAGGTAGAATCCCTGCACAAAAAACCCAAAAAAAAAAAAAACTCAATAAAGTACATGCAGTTCTTAGTACCAACTTTCTGCAAACAAATCTTTTTTTTTTTAACCATAAAACACTAGTAATAACAAGAGACAAATATATGTATATGAAGTGAATAGTTATCATACCCGATACCAAATATTCACCCAAATCAGCGGAATAACAAGGAATACTACTGGCCAGGCATTCATACATGTAATAACCACAATGGTGATCAAATTGAAGTACATCACTAGTGTCATACTCAAAAAAAAGGGAAGCATAAAGTCAACAGCAGCTTGATCAGTTGATGCCTGAAAAACATAATGTTCATTAGTGAAAGCATGAAGCAACTTTGCTCTTTCTCATTCATGTTGTTGATAGAATGTAATAATCATGAGATAATGGGACTGTTTGGTGCAACTTATATAACTTATAGTTTAAATAAGTTGAAAATATTGATTATCTAGAAGTTGGAGAAGGGTTTTTTTTTTTTTTTAACTTATGCTTTTAAGAAAAGTTGCAACAAACAGGCCCATTAAAGGAGGCACGACACACCAAAAGTAATGTAAAATAGTAAGAAAGGGTGGTAAAACACACTCGACTTAGAATTCTTCCTGATGGAGTAGTATCAAAGAATGACATTGGAGCGTGCAACACGCTACAAAGAATTTGACTGAAGAATTGCTGAGCTGTTTTGAGACCGAGTATTGCAACAATGCACGCCCTTATTATCACCAACACGCATGCCGTTGCAGCTAGTATTGAGTAGACGAGCATAAACAAAGAAGGTTTAAAAATGGTTTGATCTGACGTCTCGTATGCGAGCCAGTAATCGCTTCCCATAAGTGAGCTTTGCCAGACTACAGAGACCGTTATCACAGCTGCCACTCCCCACCATCCATATGCCTCAGTGCAATACTGCTTGTACACGTCTCCGCTGACACTGCCAGTTTCTCTCTCCTCATCTTCAATGAGTTTTGAGGTACCCTTTTCAGACTTGGATTTGTCAAGAGACTTGCTTTCGCCATTGGATTCCCCTCGGGTTAAAGGGGTATGGGGTGACTTCGGCGCTTGTAGGTTGTCAGTTGATATGGGAGTGCTCATTTCCACAAGGTCCATGGAGGTTTCATATGCAGCTACAAGTGCACCGAAATCCAAGCCAGATTCAAGAAGCTCTTGATACCTCCCGGATTGCACGATCATCCCATCTCGCATGACCTGTTGATTAGCTATTAAGAATTTATGTGAAGAAACTAATTGAAGAACATAATATATTCTTTTCAATAATTTCGAAACACTTTTCACTGAATTTTAAACTTTTTTTATTTTTTTATTTTTTCATCATTTCTAAAACAGTTTTTACATAAATCCCAATATTAAACAATGCCTCAGGAGCACTTGTTAACATTTCCTAAAAATTATCATACACAAGAATAAAGGATATGATGTTTAGAGTAATACAAGTCTACAATAGATCACTTCAAATCACTTGTGAAATCTCTAATTACTATAAAATTCATGGATACCAACGAAAAAGAGAATGATACTTACATATATATGGTTAGCTTTATGCAAGAAATCAACTTGGTGTGTCACAAGTAAAACGGTCTTATCTTTGAGAGCTCCCCTCACACATTCCTGCAACAATTTATAGAAGTTATAGTCCTTCAATTTTTCAAAACATAAAAGGACCATTTATCAGTTAGGTTGTTTAACAGTAAACAAATTTATATACAACTTCATCACAGTCCAGTATTGATTTAGTATTGACTCAAAGAGTGATGGCCTAGGAAGCAGAGACATGGTGTGGTGTCCCATGTCCAACATGTGTATTCACATGTCGGACACAGGCCTATCTTTGGACACACCTCAGGACAATTTTGTGGTTTTTTTTACAATCCTAGAAAGCCTAATTGGGGTCAAGGTAAAATATATGGACGTAAAAAACAAATTTTAAAAAAGGGAGAAAGTGGAAAAATTAAAAAGATACCCCTACACACATCAATCTCTCTCTCTCTCTCTCTCTCTCTCTCTCTCTCACACACACACATTGTTACATGGTCTTGGGTAGAACTCACCCTAAAAGCTAGCTCTTAAGGTGAGGATACCCTCATTGCTTATATGCTTAATATTACTTTAGTACTCAGGCGATGTAGGACTTCGCTTCACACCCTCCATCACGCCCAACGTGCTCACTCGGCAGCACTGCGGCGTGTATGGTAGGGACACGCACCCTACCCATCCTTGAGTACTCTAGCTCTGATACCATGTTACATGGTTTTGGGTAGAACTCACCCCAAAAACTAGCTATTAAGGTGAGGGTGCCCTCACGCTTATATGCTTAATATTATTTTAGTACTCAGGCAATGTGGGACTTCACTTCACACCCTCCCTCATGCCCAGCGTGCTCACTCGGCAGCACCTGCGGCGTGTAGGGCAGGGACACGCACCCTACCTATCCTTGAGTACTCTAGCTCTGATATCATATTACATGGTCTTGGGTAGAACTCACCCCAAAAGCTATCTATTAAGGTGAGGGTGCCCTCATGTTTATATGCTTAATATTACTTTAGTACTCAGGCGATGTGGGACTTCGCTTCACACCCTCCCTCACGCCCAACGTGCTCACTCGGCAGCACCTGCGGCGTGTAGGACAGGGACACACACCCTACCCATCCTTGAGTACTCTGGCTCTGATACTATGTTAAGTCACAAATTTTCCCAAAAGCCTAAACTGTTAGGAAATGGGCCCAACAATGTATATCAAACTATTTAACATATATTTGTGCCTAAATTCATATTCATATGCATACCAAATACAAATATGTAGAATATATATATATTTTGTCATATCCCTGACTTGTTCGTATTCTAATTTTTTGAACAAAGTTGTGTAGTGTGCCTGTGTTCATGCTTCTTAAGTGACAGGGCATCAATGCTTCAGTTTCTATGATAATTTTAGAACTTCTAGCACGACAAAAATGAGAACCAAGAGCATCATATTTTTCAAGTAATTCTCAACTATAACATTATAGAGTTCACCGCAACCTTGAAGATTTCTGATCCAGTATGAGCATCAACAGCACTAAAAATATCATCAAGAAGATAGATATCACAGTCCTGATAAACAGCCCTAGCAAGTTGTATCCTCTGCTTCTGGCCGCCACTAAGGTTGATCCCGCGCTCTCCAATCTCAGTCTGGTCCCCATGATCCATAACTTCAAAATCCTTCTCTAAGCAACAAACTCTAATCGCTTCGTTGTACTTTTCCTTATTCATTGGTGAACCAAACAAGATGTTTTCTTGAATAGTTGCATTTTGTATCCACGACGTCTGTGCCACATAACCGGTGGTTCCGCAAACTCTGACCTGTAGGAACAAAAAGGAAATGTCAGGAATACATTAACATAAATAAGTCCGAGTTGCTCATTTTGGATTATCAAGTTATGCTGATATTGAGGAACAAACCAAATATCAATCAGTACAAAGACAAACTTGGTTAACCTTTTGTTTAACACTGAAAAACAGGCCTACCCATTGCACTCAATGTCCAATTAACATAGGCAAAGCACATGTTGACCTAAAATAAGCTGATAATCACAATGCAGAAGTGTTGCCTCCACTTTTGTCTTCTCCCAAATAGTTCAGAGGTAACTTTTAACTTAAAAGATGAATCATTACCACCACAATCCTCTCCAATACATTACTTACATGTATACTATATATAGAGTAAAACCGACAAAGTATTGTAATCACATCGAATCATTAATGACTCAAAACAACATGTAATTCCAATGTTCTTGTAAAATAGTGAATAGATTGGCCTTGCAACTTACAATTTGAATAGGTTAAAATGATATCAATTTTAATATTCTCCAATACATAATATAAATTCACATTCTACTGCCATCAAATATATTTTGGTTGAAGTACAATATGATTTTATCAACTAAGTTTCAGTGGAGAAATGATGATGTATGAGGAGCACACAAAACAAAATCTGCAAAAAAATTGGTTCATGATGAGTTAATAGAAGAAACGAAGGATACAGAAGGATACAGACCTTTCCTGTCTTCTTGTGAAGCTCACCAAGAATTGAAGCCAATAAAGAAGATTTTCCTGATCCAACAGTACCAACAATAGCAGCAAGCTCACCTTTCTTGATTTCTAAATTCACACTTTTCAAAACTGCATTTTGACCTTCATCTTCCCACGAAAAAGTCCCACCTATCACCTCCACAGCAGTCCTACTGTCACAGCCTTCCTCTCTCTCCACTGACCTATCATCCAATTCCTGGCTTACCAAAAACCCATCCAACCTCCCTAGCGAGATCAAAGCTTGTGAAACCGAAATAAGAGCTTGAGGAAAAGTTCGGATTGGATCTTGAATAATTCTAAGAACCGTTGTTGCTGTGAACACCGTTCCAGGGTCAAGAGAGACTCCGAGCAAGATCGAAAACCCAAATACAAGTGCTGACAACACAACTGGCATGCACCAAAGCAAAATCATCGTAAAAGACATTGAGAATGTAAACTTGCTAAGCCATCCGTACTCTTTATCCCGAAACGATTCAATTCTCTTATTGAAATGTTCCTCCCATGCTTGAAATTTGATCACACGCATATTATTCAACATCTCGTTAGTAGCCTTAAGCCTTGAATCGCGGCTTTTCATCACCATGTACTGGAACATATTGTTCTTTCGAGTACGGTATAAACTGAATATCATAACTCCAACAACTACAACCAATGCCGCAAGCATTGAGAGACCCATGTAGTAATAAAGGAGGGCCAACGCAACACCAAGTTGGAATGGCATTAACCATATTGAATGCAATTGCAACATCAAATCAGAGAGTTGCTGAGCATCGACAGCCATGTAATTCACAATCTGTCCGACCCCATGATCTTGCCGGGAAGAACACGATAATTTAAGACCCTTTTTGTATAAAGCGGTGATGACAGTGCACCGGATTTGCATCCCGAGTTTCTGAGAGTGGAAATTGAAATGGTGTGAACTAATGCATTCAATGATTTTCGCAACTAGAAGGATCGATACCAGATAGTATCCTTCGTTGGGGTCATCCCCTTTCCCGGAAGTGAAATCAACAAAACCATTGATTAGTACTGGACCAACATACATGACAATCAATTTCACCACAGCAAGTAAACCGGTGAAAATAATGTCCTTCCAGAAGCAACGAAGTAACGTGGTTCGCACAGGGTTCTTCGAATTCTCATCTGGTTTAGGCCAATTCATTGCAAAAAGCTCCGCCATTCTTTCAGCCCGATGCTCTGGTGAAAGTGAAGGAACATCGTCCATCTTTAGAGTGGATTTGTATCCCTTTTTCAGAATCGGATTCAACCAAAACCATGTTAGTTTAGAGAACCAAGAAGCTGTGGCATAGCCACTCACATTAGGATCAATCAAAGCAATCCCATTTCCATTTACTTGTGATCTCGAGGTTGCGCCTAATTCTTGTTCTCCAACAACAATCCCAGATGTTCCCTTAACAGCAACAAATAAAAGAAACGCAGAAATTGGAAGGACAAAAATGGAAACTATATCATCCACTTTCATGCTGGTGTCAAAATTACCGCCAACGGTGATAAACCGGGCGATACCTGAAGCAGTGAGCAAACATAGAACAACAAAATTTGCTACCCAATAAACCCGAAGCGACATAGGATGAGAAACAGCTTCCAATTTCCTCTCATGTGCAATTAGGATCAAAATGGAGACATGGGTTATCGCTTGAGCTAATCGAAACAAAGCTTCTATAAGCTTCCATGTGGTTTGGACACCTTGACAAACAGCTAGAATGCATAGCACTGTGTAACAAATTGCTAACAGAGCTGTTAGAACTAGACACAGGTTGAACCAAATGGTGACTCTGGGGTAGGATTTAGTGGTTTCAAGTAGGGGCTTCTTCATGGAGGAATTGGTGTTGCTTTTTGAGAAGAATCTAGAACAGAGCTTTTGGAGTGAAAACACAAGAAGGGTCAATATGAATAGAACATCAATGGCTGAGAAGATTAGTCTTTGAGGACATGGTGAGAGGAAGATGAATGCCAGCCATTGGATTGCATTTGAGGATGGAGAGATTGAACATTCAGGAGATGCGAGCCAAGAGGAAGATGACATGGTTACCCACTCCATTTGAAACTTGCTTCTCATACACCAACTACTTTCCTGCAAAACAACATAAGCATGAGAAATAGTACATCTTAGAGACCTAAAATCATTATAGAATAGAGGACAACTAACAAAGAACAAAAGTTATCACAAATTATCAATATTTGAAACAGGACCAAACTAAACCAAACCAAACCAAACCAAATCAAGAAATGAAATACAGATCACAAGCTCCAAAACCCATTTGAGATGAGTAAACATGGATGCAAGAAAAGGAAAATAAAGATTAAAAGGGCAATTCAGTGCGTCAAACTCCGATTAAAGTGTGGGTTCTGAGTGGGCAAGATGTATGTAATCTTAACCCTATCTATTTCTATAGAGAGGCGATTCCCATTACTCAAACCCATGCCATCAAAACCCATTTGAGATGAGGAAACATGGATTCAAGGAAATGAAAATTAAGATTAAAAAGTGTCACAGTGCACGAAACTGTCGCTAAAACACGATTCCAAGTGGGCAAGATGTATGCAGTCTTTAAACCTATATATTTCTCTGGAGAGGCAGTTCCCATCATTCGAACCGCTTCACCAGAACCCATTCGAGATGAGCAAACATGGATCCAAGAAAATGAAAATTTGTGCACAACACTCCTAATAAAACACTGGTTTTGGACAGAGACGATGTACGCACTCTTTAACCTTCATGAGTGTTGTTTCTATGACTCAAACCCGTGACATGAAATAGGCTAATGAGAAGTCTTACCTGTTAAAACATATAGTCACAAAAAAATCAATCACCATTTACTTCAATGGAGCCAAAAACACTTCATTCAAACAACGAGAAGTTTGAACAGTAGTGCATCAAATATCATGTTTCAGAGACCTGAAAATCATGCTTGAAAATATAATGCAGAAAACAGAGGACAAAGAGAACAGGGAGTTTAACTGATCAATACATATAGAGGGAGCCAAAGAATCTGAAAACAATCCACTTTTGTTTCTAAAAACAAGAAAATGAAAACCAAAAACAAAAATACAAAAACTCAACTAAACAGACTGTATAGAATACAATTTGAAGAAAAAATGGAAATCTGAAAACAATCCACTTTTATTTCTAAAAACAAGAAAAATGAAAACAAAAAAAACAAAAACTCAACTAAACAGACTGTATAGAATACAATTTGAAGAAAAATGGAAGCAAAAGCAGAGATCAATCACCTCTTATTGCCAGTTCAAAAAAACATAATAATAATAATAATAATTCACCTCTTATTGCATCATAATGGCCCCCAAAGCTTGAATGAAGTCAGAGAAGGCTTGACTCAATATACAATGGTGTGGGGTGGTGTGAAAACAAGACACAACTACAGAGGACAAAAGCTTTCTTGCTTGTAAAGGTGAAGAACTAATAATTGTTTAAAATCATATGAGTTGTCCTTTTAAATTAATATAATGTTTAAAATATTTTTTTATATGTATTTCAGATAATTTTATATTTTTATATATACTTCTTTTAAATGTATATTAAGGCCTCGTTTGGGAACTCTCCATTTTAATTAAAAAGTCAAAAAGTTACTAAATTAGTCAAAAAGTCAACAACACATACCAAAAAGTCCAAGATTCTCTTTTCTCTCTACTTTTTGCACATCTTTCCGTAAAAAGTCGAAAAGTCATCCCAAACATACTAGTTTTTTTTAGCTCATATTTTAGTCAAATAACTAAAAAATTACTAAATTAACCTGTTCCCAACCGGGGCCTAAATTAATGACCACTTATTTGGGCAAACTAGTTGTTTGGATTTGCTTGCTAAATTTTACAAGATTGTTACTTCCCTTTTAGATTATCTTCTCTTTTTCATTCAAAAGTTAAGATTTTTTTTTTATGTAATTTTTTATCTTACTTTAACTAAATATAATAAATCATTAAATAATTTTATAATACCACAAAAATATGTGGGATCACAATAATATTATTCTCGAAAGGAAGGAGAAACAAGAAGAGATTCTAACTTGTTTTATTGGACAAAAGAAAAGGAGGAAAATAATAGAGGAAACCTTTTTTACTAATTTTAAAATATTATTTTAATCATTTTTTATTTTTTGAAATTATTTATTTTCACCATTACGATGGACGAATTTGCTTTGAGGATAAAGTATTACACACTTGATTTTATTTGTTTTGTATTTTAGTAAGTTCTGTTTCTAAATTTTCTTACTACTTTTCAATTTTGGTTCTGTGTATTTATATTTACATAAACACACAATGTACACATAAATTTGTTCAAAATTATAACCAAAAAAAAAAAAAAAGTCATGGGAATAATTTTATTGTGAAAGAAACTATAACATTTTTATTTGGGTAAATTACACTAACACTCTTTGAAATTTCTGTTTAATACACATCTTCCCTCACGTTTGAAAAATTATACTTACCTCCTTATTAGATTAAAATGACATATTTATCCCTAAACCTTTATACATATAAAATAATAAAATAATACTAATATTTTGTTGATGTCATTTCAAAAGAAATAACAATTATCTTCTTTGATTTAACTCATACAAAAAAAAAAATTATTTTTACTAAATTTTTTTAATATTTTAAGCATTTTTTAATATTTATTAGATATATCTAATCTAGATATACTTAAGAAGTACAATATTTTGTGATTTTTTTAAAATTCATTAAATATAAAAAAATACAAAAATTCAGTAATACTGTAATAAATGTGAATGGCGGTGTAACACTGGGGTGTTCGTGGTTCGGATTTGGACGGTTTGCGAATTGGTTTGGACCCGCCCGTATCTATGCGGTTTGGAGAAAAGACAACCCGCAACCGCCCGCAGTGCGGTTTGCGGTTTGTACGAATAGGGTTTGCGGATGTGCGAGCGGTTGCGGGCGGTTTGCGGATTGAACTTTTTTCTTCAAAAATTTATTTTTGAGCCTTATTTTTTCCTCATTTTGTAAATATTTATTTTGGGTCCTTTTCTTCCCATTTTTTAAAATGCTCCAACATTAATAATTAATGAATTAAAACTTATAAAATTAAAAACACAACAAAATCAATTCGTAACACAAACAAATCATTCAAAATCTTAAATCAAATCATAAACTAACACAAATATATATTTCAAAATCCTAAACTATAACTGCATATTCATTAAAGAATTTAAAATTCCAAATCACACTTCATCCGATACAAGTTCAATTATGTAACAATAATAATATGACTAGTATTTATTCAGTTTCAGTTGATATAATACTATTAGCGAATGTAATGCTATAATAAATTTAAAGAATAAAGGGTGTTTTGTTTTGGCAAAAATATCTAGGTGGGATATAGGAATGAAATCAACGGTTAAAATAAATAAATAAATAAAAGTGCGGGTGATTTTTTGCGGGTGCAGGTTAAACCCGCAATTCGCCCGCAATTTGCAAACATGCCATATTTCAAACCGTATCCGCCCGCATTATGTTTGCGAAACAGCCCATTTGTATGCGGGTTGGCCGGTTTTTGGGGATCAAATAAACCGTTGCCCACTCCTAGCGGTGTTAGGTAATATTGTAATAAATGTAGGTGAATAGACAAGAAAGAAAAATGTAGGAATAAAAATGAAATTTTATATTTATATATAAAAATTTATACAAAAAATATCATAAAAATGTTGTGATAGTGATATTGTTGCAAATATAAATCATGTTATAGGTGTGTTGTTTTAAAGTGAAAGGCCATCATTAAACTATATCATTTTATTTAAAAAATTTATATAAAATTTATATTTGTATATCATTACTCAATAAGAATATATTCAGCTAGAATTTAATGATGAAAAATTGTAGAATATAGTAATAATTATAGGAAGGAAAAATTGTAGGAAAAATGACAAAATGGTCATTTAAAAAATTTTAGGACATGAAATAAGTAATGCATGAGCAATTTGTAATGAAATTACAAACCTCAAAAAAAATGTAATTTTTCAAACATAAAAAGGAAAATCTATACTATACAGAAATCTTAAAGAGTATATGTGTAATTTATCTTTTTTGTTTTTATTTGTATATTAACAATTACTACAACTCTCCGGATGTTTTGAAAAGATAATTAAAAATTATTTTTTTAATTTTTTAAACTTTTTTATATAAAAGGTAATATGAACCAAAATAAATTAAAAGTTAACTTTTGACTTTTTTAACATGTTCCTAAGTCTCCGTTTGGGAAGTGGGTTGGCTTTTTGGCTTTTTGGCTTTTTTAGCTATTTTAACCTGGGGCTAAAAAATCTGGTTTGGGAAGGGTGTTTTGGCTTTTTTAGCTTTTTGGCTTTTTGGTGAGGTGGCCTCCTGTTAATTTACCAAAGTGCCCTTGATCCACATGTACCTGTAATTCAAAGAGTTTGGCATCCACGTCAGCTTCCCAAACGGTCCACCAATGTTTTTTTTTTTTTTTTTTTTTTTTTCTCTTATTTTCGGTTTTGATTTGCCGTTTTTTGCTAACCTTTTTTTTTTGGGGGGTTTCGATTTGGGTATTTTGCTTAAATTTTTTATTTTTCATTTGTTTATTTTGGGTTTTATTTTGGCGTAGTTTGGTAAAATATTTTTTATTTATTTTTTGCTTAAATTTATGTTTTTGTCATTTATATTTTTTTATACATTAATTAGTTCTTGTTCTTTAATTTACGTTCTTTAAATAATTTAAAATGTTAATATTTTTAATTTAAAAACAACTCTATACTCAAATCGTAACTAAATACATAAAACAAAACTTAATTAAAATTTTATTTTATTTTTATTTTTATTTTTTTTGTATTTTAAATATTTAAATAATGTAAATATTCTAAAAAATTTACCTTGGAAAAAATTTAAAATAAATATTCAAAAAATTTACATCGTAAAAATTTAAATATTCAAAAAATTATTTTAACAAACAAATTTAAATAATTTAAATATTCAAAAAATAAAAATAATTTAAAATGTTAATATTTTAAATTTAAAAACAACTTTACACTCAAATCGTAACCAAACACGTAAAATAAAACTCAATTAATAAATTATTGTTAATAATTTATGTATTTTAGGTTCTTTTTTTTTTTGCAAATATTTTTTCATGTGTTTTTTATTTTTATTTTTATTTTAATTTTCGGTGAAATGATAAAAAGTGAGGTTTTATTTTATTATGATGTGTATTTTAAATAATTTAATTTTAATTTACTTTTAAATATTTAATTTAATTTAATTTGAATTTGAATTTGAATTTTATTTTAATTTTAATTTTTATTTTAATTTTAATGTTATTTTAAATATTTAAATAATGTAAATAATCTAACAAATTTATTTTGCAAAAAAATTAAATATTCAAAAAATTATTTTAACAAAAAGATTTAAATAATTTAAATATTCAAAAAATTTAAATAATTTAAAATGTTAATATTTTAAATTTAAAAATAACTCTACACTCAAATCGTAACCAAATACATAAAATAAAACTCAAGTAATAAATTATTTTTAAAACTCATAACTAAACACATAACTTGAAACTCCACACTACTTTCACAACTCTACACTCAAATCATAACCAAATACATAATAAAAAAATTGAAATATTTAAAACTATTTTTATAAAATAGAGTTTGAATTTATTTTTATAAAATATTTTAACAAAAAACAAAAAAATGTTTTTAATTTTTTTTTCAACTTTGTTTTTTCTGGGAAAATGTGTTTTTTGGGAATTTTTATTTTTATTTTTATTTTGTGTGTGCTGTGCCGCATGCCCCTTTTCATGAGGGGTAGTTCCGTAAATTCCTCTTACCATTTCTTCTTGCCAAGCAGCTGTAGCTCTTTTGGCATTTAGTGGCTAATTTAGCCTCTTTTGGCATTTAGTGGCTAATTTAGCCCAACATCAACTTCCCAAACGGTGCCTAAATGGCTCAATCTCTGTGCATTCCACACCAGCCAATGGAGGTGTTTAGTGTGGCTTATTTTAGTCAACTTATAAATTCTAGTTTTGAAAAAATTATTTTGAACTATTTAGTTAAACTTATTGGAAATAATTTCTAATTCTAGCAACTTATTTTAACTCAAAAAAACTGATTCTGAGAAATTGCTCACTCCTTACTTCTGGTTATCAGTTTATGCTGTGGACATGTTAATTTGAAATTATACTCTTAGATTTTTTATTTTTTAATTTTTTAAAAAATAGAAGAAGATCCAAATAGACTACAGATTATTATTATTATTATTATTATTATTATTATTATTATTATTATTTATGAGAAATGTAAGTAAGTAGGGAACAACAAAAAAATAAAAGTTAATTTAAAAAGTTATTTCATAATTTATTTAACAAACACTACTCAACAACTTAAATCTATAATCTAACAGTTACATCAAATAGATTAACAACTTCTAATTAAAGTTATAACCTATAATCTATTAAGTTATAATTTATAATCTGTTTGGGAAGGGCTCATCGGGCTCATGAGCCACAAAAGACAGAATAGGCTTATGAGCCACAACAGACAAAACATCACATCCAACCCCATAATCATTACACTATTCTCTCACAAAAAAAGTCAAAAAAGTCAAAAAGTCAAGAGCCTTTCCCAAACCAAGCTTTTGAGCTCAGGCTCATATAGCCAAAAAAGCCAAAAAAACTAAAAAGCCAACCCACTTCTCAAACGGAGGCTTAACAGTTATACCAAACGAGACCAATCAAGTTTAATGTTAAAAAAAAAAAAAAAAAAAAAAAAAAAAAAAAAAAAGTACAACATTAGAAAGAGGTGATAGTACACTTAAAATAAATAAATATATTAAAAAAACAACTCATGTGATACGCGTGTATGGTCAAGAAGTTGTTGGGCTACGTTAAATTTCATAGGGTTGTGTGGGATGACCTCACTAAATGTATTTTTTATTTTTTTATAAAATAATATATAAAAAAATAGAGAAATGATATGATGAAAAAAAAATAAAAAGATAGATTATTTTAATTTTGCCAAACTTGACCTAAATTATGATAAAGGGATACACTCCACTTTGTCGATTTGAATTTTAAATATTTGACTTTTTCACCGTTTTAAAATACAATTACATGTCTGCTGAGTCCATTGCCCTGTCCTGAGCTATTTGAAGGATTGATTTTTTAAAATTTAAATTTTTATTTATTTACTTTTAAATAATTATTTTATTTTCAAATTTATTTAAATTATTTATATATCATAAGTAAGTAGAAGTTTTACTAAATAATTTGACGCAAATTTTCAAAAAAATAGATTATACTTTTCATTCTGATAATTTTATTCAAATTTTACTTTGATCCCAATTACTTTAATTTGAATAATTTTATCCTTAAATTCTAAGTCTAGTTTAAATTACATTCTTCCCCTTAATTTTTGTTAAATTTTTTATACATGTATACCATATGAGATTGCAATTATTTTAAATTATTAATTTTAACTTCTAACTTATATGAAAGAACGAAAGTGAAACTAGATTTAAAACGTAAGGATTAAACTGTCCAATTTCAAATAATGGTGATTAAAATTAAATTTGAGTCAAACTTTAAAGAATAAAAATGTAATTTACCCTTTTCAAATTTTTTTTTTTTAAAAAAACAAATAAGAAAACAAGTATAAACAGTCTCATAAGTTGCACCATACAAGGTTATTATCAAGTGATTTTTTTGTACTAGTTTTTGGAGTTGTTTATAAAAAAAAAATAAAAATTATTTTGATAATTTGTTTTAGAGTATTTGGTGTAATTTTTCTTATGAGATAAAAATACGTTAAATAAATTATAAAAAAACAATAATTGTTTGGAAATTTGGAAACTTTTAGCTTATATTTTTTTATTATCAACTTCTAATTTGAAGATATATATATATATATATATTTGCACAAACAAAATTTATAATCAAGTTTTGCAAAAGATTTGAAACTAATAATATTTGAAATTTTTGTGTTAATGTTTTGATCATATGTAAATACTGTCTTGTAGTTGAATGTAGACGATCTCATAGTTTGGTATTGCCGACGTGCAAGTGTGAAATGCTTATGTGAACAATGTGAAAATAATAAATATCGGTCAAGCAATGAACTTTTTTAATCAAAAAATGTTTTTTTTTTTAAATATTTATTCGTTTGGAAAGAATTTTTTTAGTTTGACTTTTGGCAAGTGATTTTTTTAACCAAAAAGTCAAAAAGTTACTAAAAAAATCAAAAAACCAATAACCTATACCAAAAAGTCAAAGATTTCATTTTCTCTCTACTCTTTGCACATTTTTTCGTAAAAAGTCAAAAATTCTTCCAAAACATACTAGTTTTTTTACATCATATTTTAGCCAAGAAGTTAAAAAGTTACTAAAAAAACATGTTCCCAAACGAGGTCTAGTCTGACTAAATTACTCTGTTTGAGAAGAACTTTTTGACTTTTTTGTGAGAGAAAAAAAAAAAAGTGAAATAATTATGGTTTGGATGTGATATTTTGTTTTATTTAACTTATTTTGTCTGTTGTACTTTTTTAATCTCAACCTAAACTCAACTCATTTGCCAAACGAGGACTTAATAAAATGACGTAAAAATGATATTTTAAAAATAGAGTAATTCATTAAATTTTTAAATTCATTAAAATTTTAAATTAAATTTAAATAATTTATTATTAAAATTGACTTTGCTCATTCATGAGGATGTGTTTGAATTTAAATTTAGATATGTGAGGGTGTGTTTGAATTTTAAATAAAAATTAAAGGCATATTTTTAAATATATGATCCTCAAATTAAAACCAGACAAAGCATTAATTGTTGTTACTATCTTCTTCTTTTTTCCTTCATAAATGATACCTCCCTCTAATTTGAGAGTTCTAAAAGAACAATAATGATGTGAAAAATTAAAAAAAAAAATTAAAAAATTAAGGCCAAAACATCACATCACGTGGAACCCACATACCAATTAAAGTTATTAGAGCTCTTAATTTAGAACTCCCAATCTTTTTTCTTTTTTTTTTGGTACAAAAAATCCTCCCATCCTCCCTCAAATTTAAGGCAGCGCTCGAGTCAAAATCACTAAGACATCCTGTTGTTTGTTCCCAACTAGGAATTATAGCTACCCCTTAACACAAGCTCTTTTAAGTCATAATTTGAACAATAAGGTAGAATCAAACTCACACCAAGTGTTATGTTGGTAGCAACTTGAGGCCTCCCTTCCTTACCAACCCCACTAAGGATGCCACAACTACATAGATGACTCTAAGCTTGTCACATATTCATAATTTTGAAGAGTTTTTTATTTGCTCAAAAAAAAAAATTATTTTATTTTTTTGAGTTTTCAAAAATTAAAAATTAGTTCTTACGAAAAAAAAAAAAAAAAAAAGCCCAAAGTAATTTAGATTAAAGTTTCAAATTTTATTTTTACCTTAGAAAAGATGAAATTATATAAAAAATAAAAAATAATTTTATTTTTTAAAAATATATACTAGAGCAAAATGCCAAGAAAAATGGCATCACCCCTAAAGATGTTTTTAGTGATTTTTGAGTATTGGTACTAGATGGTGATGTTGGCCCCTGTGAGGCCCATTACTAAAATAATCCGAACTATTTAATGTATAAAATTTATTAAGTAATTTATTATTGTAAAAAATTACATTAATCGGATATCGATAGATACTGGATCACAACATTTTTTTGTCAATAATTTATTTTTAAAATCATATTTACTATTAACAAAAATATGGTATGATCAAAGGGTTATTGATATTCGATCAAAATAATTTTTTGCAATGATAAAGTATTCAGCGAGCTCTACATATTCAATGGTTTGAATTATTAAAATGAGACTCGCGATGGAAAGCAAGTTCTACCCATTCAATAATTTAAATTATTAAAATGAGACTCGTGAACCAATAGTATCATCTAATTTGGAGAGAAGCCTAATCCTTGCTCTATACTATTCACTTTGTGACTTGTGTTATCAATCTAAAATACACATAAAAGTAGTGGATCCACTATCTCAATCAATAAAACACTACACATGAATTTACATTAAGAAGATTGTATAATTTCTCAACAGAGTGATTAAGTTTTAATCAAGCAATGATGTTAGAAACCAAAAGAATATATAATCAAAAAAAGATGAAAATATTTAATCCTATGGCCAAAATTCACTCATTTTGTGAAACTATAATAAATACTTTAAATACACCTTAAATCAATTTGTTATGGTAAATTTTTTTAGAACATTTCTCATTCCCTAAACTTATTGTTCAACTAATCAATAACTCACATGAAATAACGTAAAATCATTATAAATATAAATTTAAAAGTTATATTTTGAAAGGGTTTTTGATTATCTCAAGTTAGGCATTTTAATTTGAGAGAATATTTGGACTTGATGGTCTCATTTTAGGGCCAATCTCAATAGTCCAAACCGTTTACTTTTCAAAACTCATCGAGTAATGTATTCATGAAAAAAAATTAAAATGATCGGATATCAGTAACTATATATTTGAATCATATTTATATTATAAAAATAGATGACTATTGTTGAAATTATATTTTTCATCAATTTTTTTAAAAAATAAATATGATTTAAATATATAACTATCAATATCCGATCATTTTAATTTTTCATATAAATATTGTACTCAACTAGTCTTAAAAAATAAACAGTTTAAATTATCAAGATTGGTCCAAAAAATGAGCCCACCAACTTGAAAGAATCCAAACTTATTGGGCTTTGTTTGGTTTAAGTTTTCAGAAATTATTTTTAAATAGTTTCCATTTGTCTTGACTGAACTTTTTTTTTTTATATTTTAGTCATTTTTTTAGATGCATTAAGATTAGATGCATTTAGAAAAAAAAAAAAAAAAGAGTTTAACTACAATATTAAAAACAAACAAAAACTTGAACAAAAATGCATACATATTTTTATTTATTTTTAATGATTTTTAAAATATTTTTAGTCAATTTAATTTACTTTTTAAAGATATCATGATTAGGTAAATTTAAAAAATATAATAAAATAAATTAAAATATTATAAAAATTTATTAAAAATAAATTATAATTTATTTTTAAAAAAACAAATTAAATCCACACTAGTCTTTTTTGGAAGAGTGGTGATTTAGAGCACTAAATTCGAAACTCTAAAAATACCACTAATAAGGTGGTAATGTAAAGAAAAAAAATAAAAAACAAAATAAAGACTAAACTATCACATCAGTGATAGAATTTACATAATACCATATCATTAATGATATATTAATAATGCTAAATTAATAGTATGGAGCATTTTTCTTTTTGAAATGTGAAAGCAAGAATTATGTTATTGATTGAGGGGAGTGGAGAAGAGACGTGGGTAGGTCGGCAAAAATATTTAAAGTTGGGGAAAACCCACAAATTGAGTGCGGCGCGGGCCACGTGATTTTGTCGGAGAGCAAATGAATTAAAATGAAGACTGAAATAACAAATTATTTGTGTGGATACGAACGAAGAGGCCTGGCCTCATTCTCATCTCATGGACCACGTGGAGTTTCTAGAAAGGCCATGCGTCGCTCGCTGAGTTTAGATTTTGGAGTTTGGTTGGTTGATCGAGGAAAGTTGATGGGTACTACTCCTAGAGCAACGATATGTGCTATTTCATGATATTTTTAGGTTGGCTTAGGATGTTGGTTGGATTTTTAATTTTATAATTTTTTGGTTATTTTAATTTAGGATTAAAAAATTTTGTTTGAGATTATTTTTTAAATTTTTATGAGAGAAAAAATAAAATAATTATGAATTAGATGTAACATTTTATCTTATTTTACTAAAATAATTTGTTTTGTCATATATAACTATTTTTGCCCAAACTAATTTCCTAAATGGGGCCTTTGATTTGTAAGAAATATTAAACTTATAATTTTGTATTAAATGATTGAGAAATATGAAAAAATATGGTAAATAATAATTAGTCCTCGTTTGGTAAATAACTAAAGGAACACACTTAATGAATTTTTAATTTAATGACAATTATACCTTAAACTTTAATGATCATAATAGACATCTAACTACACTTGTAATATTATATACAAAAATTCTCTATACACATTTTTTAAAAACAAAAAGATCTCAATGTGCACCTTTTTAGTTAAAAAAATAAACTTTAGTTTTTTTTTTTTTTTCCCATTGTTGTCACTTTGCTTGCTACATATTCTATACTCCTTTATTACTTGTAAAACAATACTCTCAAAACATTTTTCATATTGCTTTAATCTCTAGGTTTACCATCTATCATTTTTTTGTTTTCTAATTAATTCTACAATTTTTGATTGATTTTGATATGGAAGAGTCGCAAATCTATGGAAGTTCAAACCCAAGTAAAAATATGTCGGGTGACAGAAAAAACGGTCTGTTTGTTTGGACGGACTGGATAAGGGGGGATTGTAATCCATCGGACTGTTAGTCCCGGGATACATTGTCCCGGGACTATTTGGTTGGATTGGATTTGTATCCTATGTTTGTTTAGTCATGGGATTAGATGTCTGGATTGGACTATTTTTAGTAAATCCAATGTTTGGTTAGACGGACTGCAGAAGGATAAATGTTCAAAAGACTATTTTACCCTTATAATCTATAATTTATAATTTAACAAAACTAAAAAAATTTAATTTATAAGGCCACAATTTTTAATTTATTATTTTCAATTAAATTAAATTTATAATTTATAATTTATATTTTTATTTAATATATTATATTAAATAACGACAATAAAAAAATAATTTTATTTAATATATAAATTAAATTTTCAACAACACTAAAAAAATTTAATTTATAAGGCCATAATTTGTAATTTATTATTTTTAAATAAATTTAATTTATAATTTATATTTTTTATTTAATATATAATTTTAAATTAACAATACTAAAAAAAAAATTTATTTAATATGTAAATTTAATTTTTTAACAACACTAAAAAAATTTAATTTATAAGGCCATGATTTATAATTTATTATTTTTAATTAAATTAAATTTATAATTTATAATTTATAATTTAAATTTTTTATTTAATATATAGTTTTAAATTAACAACACTAAAAAAATAATTTATAAATGTTCAAAAGACTATTTTACCTTTTTCTAATTGTTTATTAAGTAATAGCATGGAGGGTAAAATGAACATTTCACAAAATAATCCCATGGGATACCAATCCCATGGTTTCTATCCCACACCCCCCCATGGGATAGGATAGTCCCATGTTTGTGGGACTAATAGTCCGGAGGGACTATTAGTCCAGTGCAAAATTTTTCAAACAAACAATGGACTATTAGTCCGGTAGGACTAATAGTCCAATCCTACCCTCTTATCCCTCAAAACAAACATGCTCTCAAAACATTTTTCATATTGCTTTAATCTCTAGGTTTACCATCTATCATTTTTTTGTTTTCTAATTAATTCTACAATTTTTGATTGATTTTGATATGGAAGAGTCGCAAATCTATGGAAGTTCAAACCCAAGTAAAAATATGTCGGGTGATAGAAAAACGGTAATGAAAATGTTAGTTTTTTTGAAGCAATATTTTTTTCAATTTTAATTCGGAGAACTAGTGTTGAATTTATGTATTAAATTTGGATATCAACCGCCAAAATATATTTTCTTCTTCGACATCTATATTTTGAAAATTATTAATAAATTCGGTATTTTAGTTCCAATTTTTGAAAAGCCGAGTATTTTTAATTTTTTCAATTACCAAATGTTGAAATATATAATTTTATTCGGTTTTATAGTGCCAAATTAAAAATTTTCCCGCCCCTTTTCCAAATTACATACACTAAGAAACTGAAGTTAAACGGCCCAGTGTTTTATTTTGGAGGTTTTCAATGAAGATTTTTATGGAGGTCTTCTATGGATGGCTTCAATGGACTCATTTCAGACATTGGAAGTTTTTACTTCAATTGAAGTCTTCAAGTTGACCTGGCTGAAAGTTTTCTGATCTTCAAGTTTTCAAAAAGTGTGTGAAAAGGGGGGGTAAGTGTGTGTACAATAATATTTGAGTGAAGAATATAATTATAATTTTTAGTGTGTGGGTTGAGAAAAAAATCAATAAATAAATTAACAAGTATGTGTATTGAGAAAAGATTTGCTCTGAGTTATTTAGGTGTGTGGAAATAGAATTTCTCGAGTTTTTTAGACTTTTTGACTAAATTAGCCACAAAAAAATAAAATAAATTAAAAATTAATAAGATAAAATGTCACATTTAAATCATAATTATTTTATTTTTTCTCTAAAAAAAAATTAAAAAAACCAAAAAAATTAATCCGAACGAATTTTTTAATCATAAACTAAAATAGTTAAAAAATTAACCCACTCCCTAAATAAAACTTTAATAAACAAACATGAGCAACTCGGGTTCCAAGAATACCCAATAATTTTCCTTGGTCAGTGGAATCTGGGATATGCTCACTGCTCCTGGGGCTCACTCCATTCGCCATAGTGGTGCCCCTCAGCTTTAAGTTGTGTTTGGTAACAGATTTTCTAAAAAATAATTTTTCAATTTTTTGATTAAAATATAAAATAAAATAATTTTCAAAAGTAGTTTTTTAATTTTTAGGTTTGTCTTTTTTGAGTTTTAAATTTATAATTTTGTATTTTTAGTGATTTCTTTAAATTTTTTATGTTTATTTTTATTTTTTATATCTACTTAATCTTGATATATTTAAAAAGTATAAAATTTATATGATTTTTTTTTTAAAAAACTCCTTAAATACAAAAAAATATAAAAATGTACTGAATTTATATATATACTAGGGATAACCTGTGCCTTCACAACAATATTTTTGGTATCAGATCTGTTACGAAATTCAATTGTAATAAATCAATTCAAAATGATAAATCAATTCTTGCCTAAAAATGCCACATAATGAAATTGTCCATACACAAATAGTGATATAGGGTAAAAAATTCCTATAGCCTTCTAACAATTTGACAAATTAAAATGACAAATAAAAAATTACTCATGCTTACGATACTCCTAAATTAAACATTGCTAGCAAAACTAATTAACGGTGCCTCCTTAATTAATAGCACAACTAAATATCTCATAAATAACCTCTTGTAATACATCCAAGCTCTCTAATAAAACTATATGAACAAAGTTGAGAACTGTTTGAAATTGCTAAGTGAACCTTGAAAGATAAATAACTCAAGCATTGAAATGACACATTATCTCATACTCTTAACACTTGTAGCACATTCAAGCTCGCTATGTTAAAAAAAAAGGATACAAAGTAAAACAAAATAATAAACCCAATAAAATTAACATAATAACTAAATTTATTAGATTGATGTAATTGAGAGTTAATTAACATTGAAAAGAAATAATCAATTCAAAACCATCTTCTATATGTGACCAATGGACATTTTAGCTTAAGTGACATTATCATATAAAGCTGCCTTGCTTTAGAACTATGTTCACCAACACTCCCTCCATGGACTTGACGCATCCTCCATCTTAGCTATGTCCGTTGTCATGTGAGAAAACAAACAATAAGCTCCACTAACTGCAAAAGGGCCAACAAATTAGATTAAAATAAATTTTCTAGTAATTAAGAAATCACCAAACAATAAATTATATAATCTAGTGTGTTTCTTAACAAAAACAAACCCATAGAATAAACCAATCCAAACAAAATTAAGGATAAAGTAATGCTAAATTTCTTTTATGAATGGTCAAGAACAAATAAATAAAAAGATCTATATCTCCCAACTTACATTATTAGGGAAAAAAAGCAAAAGGTCTAATTTAATTTTTGAATAGGAATATCTCCAAGAAAACATCACAACCATAGATAATTAATGAAATTATAATTTTCTTAAAAATAAAAATAAAAAATCTTCGGTGCCTCCATTTTTTATTCAGCTTTGCAAAATGCATGAAAGTCAATAAGTCATTTTGTTGGCGGCAATTCAAAGCTGAAACAGATCTAAACTCATCTTATATGAAACTCACATTTTACTCGTCTGATTGCATTACGGTTTCGTTGACTCTCCTAGCATAATTTTTATTCTATTTGAATAGTCTCTCACTCCATTTTCAATCCTGAAATAATTCTCAAAGATTCTATTTTTTCAAGAAAATCAAAATAAGGATACATGCTAATCCGCGCAGCAAACATTTGTTGATGTTTTGAAATTCAGATTATACATTTTTCACTACCTTTGAGACAAATCCATTAGAAACATGAAATTCAAATCATGACAGCCAAACTAAATTCAAAGTTACATATAAATAACCCACACAACGTGTAGGAACCATAAGTTTAAACAATGCAAATTTCAAATCAAATTGTATTCTCCTAGAAGATTAATTAATATTTTTTTGATATTGATACACAACAACATAGACAATATAGTGATATTTATCACCAAAAAAAAAAAAAAAAAAAAAAAAACATAGACAATATAGTGAGAACATGTGCCTAAAGGCACTCCTTAACAAAACCTAAGCATTCGATAGTGTATACGACTCAACATTAAATGAGAAAAAAAAATTGTATAAAACTCGATAGTGTATATGTAAAAACTTAAAAAATATATTTTCAAAACCTTTAAGAGTAATTCAGCCATAAATATTCTATTAGCATTATTATTTCAACACAATTTTTTTTTTAAATCAATCCATTAAAGTTTATTCACCTGGGTTCCTTTACCCTAACTCTCTCACATTCACATTCCACTTTTTCCATGTAGACTAACCAAGAATAACACAATTGGTGAACGAAATATTGAATTGCCTTTTTTTGGCCTTCTAAATGACAAAATCAAAGTCTAAAAATCTAACAAAATCAAAGTCTAAAAATCTGATATACCACACAACAATCAAACAGAAAATTACTCATGTCTACGATACTTCTAAATTGAACATCGCTAGCAAAACTAATTAATGATGCCCACTTAATTAATAATAAAGCTAAATATGCCATAAATAATTTCTTGCAATACATTCAAGTTCTATAATAAAATCATGTGAACAAAGTTGAAAACTGCCTGAAACTGCCAAGTGAACCTTGAAAGATAAATAACTCAAGTATTGAAATAGTCTATTATCTCATACTCTTAGCACTTGTAGCACATTCAAGCTCACTGTGTCAAAATAGAGATCTCATGTCTCGAGCAATTTGATTACATGCCTGACACTTATTTTCTATATTTAAGCAAGTACAGCAAAAAATAAATGGAAAAAAAAATGGCAAAATAAAAGTTAAAATTTAAAAATTTAAACTTGATGACAAAATAGTCCTGCATTAGATAACATTTACCTAACTATTCCTTTTTTTCAAATAAAATGTTAGAGAGGAGTCAAACAACTTTGACATGTCACCAAAATATTTTACAAAATTGACTCAACTTGAGAGATTGTAGGTTGCAAAACTTGGCCTCTAATCTTACCCTTCTAGTGGATGACTCGTGCCTAAAAATACTTGCCTAAAAATACCACCTAGTGAAATTGTCTATACACAAATAGTGATATAGGGTAAAAAATTCCTTTAGCCTTCTAACAATTTGACAAATTAAAATGACAAAATAGAAAATTACTCATGTCTACGATACTCCTAAATTGAACATTGCTAGCAAAACTAATTAACGGTGCCTACTTAATTTATAGCAGTTGTTTCTAGTGCAAAAGTTACTTCAATTTTGTTGCCTTAAATGCAAGAGAAGTAACCAAACAGCTAGTTTCAGCATTAACAATAACAATATAATAAATCAATTGCTAATTTAATATTCCTTTCATAATCAATTAAGAAAAGCTCCACAATTAGAATACAAAAGAAATTCTGTATAAAATATCAAAAGAATCCTGCATATAATATCAAATGTATTCCTATATGAAATATCAAGACAAAGAACAACAAAGACAATTGCTTTCGAGATGATAATTTACTGTATTCCATAAAAATATTATTCAAAGGATATGATCAATTTAAAAGAAGGAAAAAAAAAAAAAAAAAACCATAAACTCAACCAGCCAACCCATTGCTTCAAATAAAAGAATAATGAACTTAAAATATGAACTTGGCATTCATTTCATTCTAACAACCGTGTCAAAATTAGAGTGTCATAGTGTTGGTGACAGGATCATACCCAAATCTTGCACATACCATGATGGAGAGGCTTGAATAGCAATTTCACTTACTTATAAAACTCAAAGCATTATGAGCTGCTTGAAATATTTATGTTCAACAAATGGAATTAAAGTGTAATACCCACGACTTACATATGTCAAAATAGACAACAAAAGATAACATTCATTGGAATATTTTATCAAGCTTGGAATTGCATTCTTACTTTGTTTTAATGCTAACGGTGTGTTTGGATCATGAGTAGGGATTTGGAAAGGGAAAGGAAAATAGAGAAATAATTTAGTTTATATTCCATTCACATTTCACTAATTTTTTTACTCTCTCTCTTCATAATCCTACCAAAATCCACGATCCAAACACACCTACGAATATTATACAACACATCCGTAACATAGACATTTTCATAAATGTGTCTTTTAAAAAAAACATAAGCATAACTATGACAATCTTAAGCAATGTTCCTACAAGAGAGGGGAAAAGAAAAAAAAAAAAGAAGAAGTCATATTAGCACCTCCACAATTCAATCCCACGAGAAATTGAAGTGCCAAAAAATTATTATTGAATAGTAATTAAGATATAAAGCTCATAGGCATGGCTACTAATAGAAGTTTTTTTTAAAAATTACAAAAAAAAAAAAAAAGAAGCGAAAAATCATATGCATAATGCTTCCCTTTGGAATTATACCACCAGGATTTTTATTAACCCAAGAAAGACAAATTTAGTGATGTATTTTTGTTAATGTTAAAGTGGCAGATAACATCAAATTTTATTGCTAAGAATATAATTGAAACTACCTAATAGAATTTCAGGTAATTTCCAGCTAATTAATGTAAGCAAATTCCTGAACCCAAACAAATATTAGCTAAACACACGTACATGTACCTCAAAGAGATACAGAGAGAAAAGAAAGTGAGAGGACCAAACATCAATCAATTGAAGAGAAACCCATTACAAATAGTTTCTCTTATTCCCAACTACAAAAGTTTCTCTTTCTTTCTCCGATTCAAATCTTAGGAAAGTAAAGGCAACATATCAGTCTATTCCTTCTCTTCACAATCAAAAACCTTCCTAACATAATTCAAATTAATCCCAACCAAAGAATCCACATGATCAAAGTAATTAGAAAGTTTTATAGCAATATCCAAAAGTTCTCTTTGTTTTGGGAAGAAAGTTGGGAATGAATCTAACCAATAACAAAAATCTACATGATCAAGGTTTTCCTGCTATATGCAAATCACAAAGCAAAACAAACAAATCACTGAGAAAAATAGAGTGAAATAGTGGGTTGTGCACCAACCAATAATAAAACTTCAAGAGGACTCAAACCTTACACCTCTTCAGAAATAGAGCATCCTTGGAACCCTCAAGACAATATCAGACATCCAATTGAAATCATTAATAAAAGACAATAATTCATGACTCAATTAGAAAACCAGATGCCCAATCAAAACTTCATGTTGCATGTATCAGAGACTTAATCAATCCCTAGTTGTAAATGGCCTAATTGATACCCAAAGTATGATAATTGTAAAAAAAGATTAAACCATTGCTTCAAAATTTATTCAACTTTTCAACTCAATAGCAAGCATGATTGATGATTAATTCGTAGACTTGTAGAGTCAAGGAAGACAACCAACCAAAAGAAAAAGTTAGACAATTAGAATGAGCAACCATTGCTTAAATAAGAATACAAATCAGATACTTACCTCAGTGTTTGGATGTGATAGGTTCTAAAGAAGTTTTACTTCTTCCTCATGCTCTCTAATGTGAGCCTATTAAGCAAATTAAAAACAAAAAAAATAGTTTTGCCAATTAACCGATCCAAATATATACATAGTTATATAGTACACCACAAAGACAAATATTCAAATACAAATTGTAGGAATCCATAACATAAATGTAATAAAGCAATTAAACCTGTGTTTTCTCTTCTTGAACCACTATTGACTGTAATTGTAACCTTCATTCAGACATATACCAATGACAACAAAACAAATGCTATGTATAACAAATTACTAACCTGCTTGATGGCTATGTATAACAAATGTACAATAAAACAAATGATATGTATAACAAATTACTAAACAAATGCTATGTAAAACAAACTAATAATAATAACAAAATTAATAACCTGCTTGATGGCTGGAAGCTCTCTATAATCCAGCCAAATGCACTACAGGGTGTGGCTACTTCAATAAGAATCTGATTCTCGATTTGCAAATGTTGGAGTCGATCGGTGTTATTCTAATTAACGACAGGAATAAAAATTAAATTTAGGAATAATTATTGAAAAATGTTTACACAAATATAGAGATAGAATAAGAAAGAGACCATAGATTGTGATGGAGGATACCCATTGAATCGTGGCCTCGAAATCGCTTTAAGTGCTTCAGTTGTCCATCAGCACTTTGTATATCAAGTCTCAATTGTTGTTTCGCAATCACCACAAACCCATGATGAAGACTGTGATGGTTGAGACTTTAGAATGGGCTATGACGACTACATCGAGGATGTTAGGTTTTTTTTCTTGGCAATCCCGTTTGACAAAACTCTTTTGAGTTGTAATTTTACTCGCATTTTTATTTCAGTGAGGCTATGAGTTTATTAGATGCGAATTCAACCCGAATCGAGCTTTGCAGAGAAGTTTGTGATGTTAATACTTTCAAGATTGCCACTTCGCTGATTATTACGGGGGTCGAGCTGCCCGGTCAGCTCGCGGCCGAAGCAAAATTCAAAATTGCATTCAAAATTGCATATCAGCCGTTGCTCGCTCGAGCCAAGGAGTTCTCGCTCGAGCTAAGACTTCCTCGCTCGAGCCAAGGAATGCTCGCTCGAGCCAAGGATTGCGTCCATACAAAAACCTGAAGAAGTGTATTCCTCGCTCGAGCCAAGGATCCGTCGCTCGAGCCAAGGCACTAGTAGAAATCATGAAAATTACTCTCCTCGCTCGAGCCAGGAAAGCTTCGCTCGAGCGAGCCTCAGAATCCGGATTTCTCAAGGAGTTTGTTTTCTTCCCAATCTTGGATTACTTTTGGTTCTCTATAAATACTTGGTTTTCTCCCAAAACTAAGTAATTGATTGAAGTCCTCCAGATCTTCTTTTTGGTTCTTAAAGGTTTATATCTGGGGATATTTTGTTATTTTCTTTGATGTTTTATTGAGTATTCAACTCATGGTTTAAAGAGAGTACATCAAAGGTTTGTTTGTTATACACAAAAAAGAGAGGTGTTCTTCAGTTGTGAATTCTGAAGAATTCGAGCCTGAAGCTTTGGAGGGAATCCGGAGTGGCTCATCAGAAAGACAATTCCGTGCTGAAGATGGGGTTGGAAGAGGCACATAGAGGTTGGTTCAATTAGGCGTTGTGAATTCGCTAGATAATTGAGAGTGATACCTGTGTAATTCCTTTATATCTTCTTAGTGGATTGTTCTTGTGGCTATTGCCCGTGGTTTTTTATCACAATTGGAAGGTGTCCAATTGTGGTTTTTCCACGTAAAATCTTTGTGTCTCTTTCTCTTGATTGTTTGATTGGGATTGTTATATTCTGCTTAAAATTGTTACATAATCACAAATCAACATCTAGGGGGTTTCTAGATTTTTCAGAGGAGAAAGTTGAAGTGGTCTCAAACCCATGGTGAGGAGGTGAAAACAATGAGGAAGATGAGAGGAAGGAGCTGAAACAACAACATTAAACCTACAATGGAAACCAAGCACTCTGTTACCAACAAATATTGCAAAAAATAAAAAACAAAACCAATGTTTAGCATCAAACCAAACAAAACTAAAGTATAATTCAAATCTATCACAATTTTAGCAACGAAACTAACTAATTAATCAACAAAACCAATTAAAGTTTACAACAACTTTCTCCAGTGTTTCAACAAAACTAACTAATTAAATATCTGTTTGGGATCTCATTGAACAAAACACTTAATACCCAAACACCAAATACCCACAACCTTAGTCTGCTCCATTGCGTCTATCAAAGTCGCTGCATCGTATGGCAGAAAACATAATGGTGCTTAAATAGATAGATTAACGAGCTGTTAAAAAAAATAGATAGATTAATGGTGACTTTAGAAACTGATTTAAAACAAATCTAGCAATCGAAACTGATTTAATACAAATCTAATACAAATCAGCAAAAGGAAATCAATTAATTAATCAGCAAAACTAATTAATTAAAGTTTCCAGTAGCTTTTCCCATGGTTTCAACGTCTCCAACATAACTAACTAAGGTGGTGTTTGGGAAGTTTGGGACTTGGGTTTTTTTTTTTTTTTTTTTTTCACAAAAAGACAAACTTTTTGCAAAACTAAAAAAAACACATCCAAAAAAATATCACATCTAACCCCATAATCATTTCACTTTTTCTTTCACAAATATCACATCCAACCACAAAAAACCTAACTATCTTCCCAAACACAAAAAAAAATTCTCCAATAATATCCTACAACTAAAAAAACCTACATAAAAACTCACTTTCCAAACACCCACTAATTAAAATAACTATTTGGGATATTCTTGAATAGAGCTAGCAAGACCAAGACACTGAAACAAGGCCAGCAAGGCCAAAACGAATACCCACAACCTTAGTCTGCTCCATTGCCGCAGTCGAAGTTACTACAAAGGTTGATTAATGGTGCTTAAACATACAGTAGAAAAAATATAAAGAGATACATTAAAGATAATGGTGCTTAAAGATAGGGTAGAAAAAATATAATGAGATAGATTAATGGTGCTTGAACAAAGGTTGATTAATGGTGCGTGAAACCCTTGCTATTGAGTATAAAACCCAATAAAAAAATATTAATTTTGACAAAATACAATCGTAATAGATCTTTAAGTAAAATCCAGGAATGATAGTAACCAAAATTTAACTTTCTTTACTTTTTTCGCCACTTTCTCAGCAACAAATAGACAATTAATTCACCACATTGATGAAATTTTGCAGGTTCAAACCCAAACCCAAAGACTAACTATACAAACTGAGAAGAAAGTCGTCGAGCTGACCTTGCTCGCCGACCTTGGAGTTCCTTGCCGAGCTGATCTTGCTCGCCAAGAAGCAAGTCGCCGAGCTGACCTTGCTCGTCGACCATGGAGTTCCTTGCCGAGTTGATCTTGCTCGCCAAGAAGCAACTCGCGGAGCGGACCTTGCCTGCCGACCTTTGAGTTCCTTGCCGAGCTGATCTTGCTCGCCAAGAAGAAAGTCGCCGAGCTGACCTTGCTCGCCGACCTTGGAGTTCATTGCCGAGTTGATCTTGCTCGCCAAGAAGTAAGTCACGAAGCGGACCTTGCTCGCCGACCTTGGAGTTCCTTGCCGAGCTGATCTTACTCGCCAAGAAGCAAGTCGCGGAGCGGACCTTGCCCGCCGACCTTTGAGTTCCTTGCCGAGCTGATCTTGCTTGCCAAGAAGAAAGTCGCCGAGCTGACCTTGCTCGCCGACCTTGGAGTTCCTTGCCGAGTTGATCTTGCTCGCCAAGAAGTAAGTCGCGAAGCGGACCTTGCTCGCCGACCTTGGAGTTCCTTGCCGAGCTGATCTTACTCGCTAAGAAGCAAGTCGCGGAGCGGACCTTGCCCGCCGACCTTTGAGTTCCTTGTCGAGCTGATCTTGCTCGCCAAGAAGGAAGTCGCGAAGCGGACCTTGCTCGCCGACCTTGGAGTTCCTTGCCGAGCTGATCTTGCTCGCTAAGAAGCAAGTCGCGGAGCGGACCTTGCCCGCCGACCTTTGAGTTCCTTGCCGAGCTGATATTGCTCGCCAAGAAGAAAGTCGCCGAGCTGACTTTGCTCGCCGACCTTGGAGTTCCTTACCGAGCTGATCTTGCTCGCAAAGAAGTAAGTCGCGAGCGAATCTTTCTCGTCGACCACAGAGTTCCTTACCGAGCTGATCTTGCTCGCCAAGAAGCAAGTCGTGGAGCAGACCTTGCCCACCGACCTTTGAGTTCCTTGCCGAGCTGATCTTGCTCGCCAAGAAGCAAGTCGCCGAGCTGACCTTGCTCGCCGACCTTGGAGTTCCTTGCCGAGCTGATCTTGCTCGCCAAGAAGTAAGTCGCCGAGCGGACCTTGCTCGTCGACCATGGAGTTCCTTGTCGAGCTGATCTTGCTCGCCAAGAAGCAAGTCGCGGAGCGGACCTTGCTCCCGACCTTGGAGTTCCTTGCCGAGCTAATCTTGCTCGCCAAGAAGCTAGTCGCGGAGTGGACCTTGCTCGCCTACCTTGGAGTTCCTTGCCGAGCTGATCTTGCTCGCCAAGAAGAAAGTCACCAAGCTGACCTTGCTCGCCGACCTTGGAGTTCTTTGCCGAGCTGATCTTGCTCGCCAAGAAGAAAGTCGCCGAGCTGACCTTACTCGCCGACCTTGGAGTTCCTTGCCGAGCTGATCTTGCTCGCCAAGAAAGAGGTCGCAAAGCGGACCTTACTCGCCGACCTTGGAGTTCATTGCCGAGCCGATTTTGCTTGCCAAGAAGCAAGTCGCGGAGCGAACCTTGCTCCCGACCTTGGAGTTCCTTGCCGAGCTGATTTTGCTCGCCAAGAAGCAAGTCGCAGAACGGACCTTGCTTCCGACCTTAGAGTTCCTTGCCGAGCTGATCTTGCTCGCCAAGAAGCTAGTCGCGGAGCGGACCTTGCTCGCCTACCTTGGTGTTCCTTGCCGAGCTGATCTTGCTCGCCAAGAAGAAAGTCACCGAGCTGACCTTGCTCACCGACCTTGGAGTTCTTTGCCAAGCTGATCTTGCTCGCTAAGAAACAAGTTGCTGAGCTGATTTTATTCACCAAGAAGCAAGTTGTCGAGCTGACTTTGCTTGCCAACTTTGAAGCTTCTAAACCGAGCAAAGTGAACCACCAAGCAAAAAGTCTAGCCCGACCTTGTACTGTAATTCTAGTCACACAAATGCGGACGAAATTAAGGGGCAATTGAGAGGGAGATTTTCGTAATCTCGGCTTGGGTCGCGGTTCTGGCCGAGCTGAAAGTGGTCCAAGCGTATTTGGGCCGAGCTGGTCTAGGCCGTGCCAAGAGGAAGCTTGTTCGGCCGAAGTCCAGCCCAGAGTTAGCCGAGATGATCCTCTGCCAGCTTGTCTTCTCTTATTCGCTCGTTTTAGCTCGGTGATCGTGATCTGCCGCAGACCGGCCTAACTTGGTTGGAGCATAGTCGCACCGGAGTGCTGCTGAGCTCGGTAGTAATGGTGCTCGGCGAGGATCATTGTTGGGCTCGTTAGGCAGCACGGTTGAAGGAGGCCGGGATGGTGCTGCCGGTGTAAAACCCAAGTTTTGAACATTATTATTTTTGGATAGATTGGTAATTACATTAATTAAATGGGTCAGTTAGTAATATCAAGGATTTAATTATGAGATGGCATTATTATTTCAATAACATAGGTGGGTAATTTTGTAATTTTGGAAAAGAAAAGAATATTAGGTTAAGTAGCCATCATGCCATGGCTTTGTCTGGGAGAAGAAAACAAAAAAAAAAAACAAAGGGCTTGGGAGGAAGGCTGCGCAGGGTTTGAAAAGTGGAAAAAAAAAAAAAAAACAAACAAACAAACAAACAAAAAACCAAAGTGAAGAAGGAGTATTTATAGAGTGGTGATTTTTCTTTATTCATCACTTATGTAAGATTTATTTTATTGTATTCTCATCTATGATTTTGGTGTAAATATATCAATAGATGAATTTATGGGCATATATGATTAAATAAATATATTGATGTAGTCTATGTTGGGGGTCTCGATTTTTGCTCAATTTTAGAGTGTATTTTGCATCCCGGTTGGGTGGTTTATATTTTGAGATTAATATGTGATAGGTTAAGTTTAATAGAGGTGTGTTTGTGGGATACAAGTTTGGCTACAAGCAATTACAAATTTATACATGTATATGAACAACAATAGAATAATATAGGTTCAGAATTCCGAAGCCGTGATGGCTTTGTTTTGATGCTAAATTGTGGGGGTCCTAATAAACAATTGGATTAATTTATTCTATGGTTGCTACAAGAAGAGAAGGATGGGTGCAAATAATAATTGTTTATGTGGTATAATATTTTATTAGGTTCGTGAGATTGAGGTGGATCTTGGTAATTTGATATTAGCTTGGGAAATATTATTTTAGCTGTTTGAGGTAAGTAACCCTCTATCACTGTTGGTACATTTTTATTCCTATTGAATCGTTTAAAATTATAAGTATTTATTTATAGTCTTCATGTTCTCTTAAAAAATATGGGTCAAGTATAAAACAACATCGAATATTATTATAAAAAATTATTTGAATATTTTGTGGAACTATTCTGAAAACTGTACTAAACGTTTATTCTGAAAATATCGAATGTTTTATTTAAAATTTGTGTATTGTTTGAATTTTGAACATCACTCTAGTCTGACTACGATTTGGACCCTAGCCAATGGGGGTTATTTATTGGCACAGAAACTAGTTTCTTTTGGGCTTTACCACCGGCCTATGTGTGGTTCTGGGCCTTGTCACGGGCTAAGTGACCGTAGTCATTAAAACTTGGGTTTTGTGAATCAAATCATTAAACCATCTGAATATCGAACCATCGATTTGAACAATGAATTACTTCGAATTATCTTGTTGGCTTTTCATTTAAAATGTATTGTACATTGTTTATTTTTAGCTATGAAACCATCTTACAAATAATTGTTCATTTATTGAACTGTAGAAAAATTTATATTTATTGGTTATCGATTTATTTATTAATTTTTTTTAATACTTGATCCAGCTAGCAGTGATGGTTGGTTATTTACTAGGCTATCTAGCTTACCCTTTTTTTTTTTTTTTCCAGATTCTGAAGAGTAAAACTGCGCGGGATTTTTTTTACATATGGGAGTGCCGAGAGTAGGACTATGAATTAAGTACTTGGATTATTGTTTTGTTAATGGATTTTATTAGTGGGCTTGGTGGATAATTATCATAATGTGCCGAGAGTAAAACTATGATTTAAGTACTTGGATTAATTATTTTGTTAATGGATTTTATTAGTGGACTTGGTGGATAATTTCATATGATAAGAATAATCAATTTTTATGGATTTTAGCATTATGATAATTAAGGAATAAATTGGAGTATTTTACATTGTTGGTTATGTGTTAGACTCTTAGCCTTGCATGCTCACTTAAATGAGTGTGCGGCGTTGTCACGGAGCTTGGGGCGTGACAGCCGGGCTGTCCGTTCCCGCTAATGTTGTCTGGCGGTTTGATTAGGTGGTGTTTTGCTGGATTTGCGCTGACAGATGGGAGAACAGCTCCACGTGTCAAGAGACTAATGGGAGCAGATTTGAGCGCAGAAAGTATATAAGCATGACTGCGCCCCCCATGCTGAGGATGAAACATCATTTGGTGAGAACAACCTAAACACTCAACTCTCCTCTCTCTCTTTCTATCTGAGTGTGTGCTAACTTGACCATTGGAGGGGTTTTTCGGCCACACACCGACGGGTAGTTCACCGCCGTTGTGTTCGCAGGTCGATCGGACAGACAATGAGCTTGGTATAAAGGAGCACAGGCTCTGCGGAATATTTGCTCCCCGTACACAAACCATAAAAAAATAAAAATTCAATTGGTTCAGATTGTTGGAGTTCAACACAATTCAATTGTTGCCCTAAAAGGATCTAGAATAGTGTCAATGCTTCTTTTATTCAACCATAGAAGTTAGCTTCAACCAAAACTAATCTGCTTACAAAAAAGTTGAATAGAGAGAGCAAAAGTATTAAGAAGGCAATGTAAAGTGCCAAACAATTTCTTACTCATAATAGTAAACACTCATATCCAACTCATTTTTTAAAAAGGAAATATAATTTCATCCTATTTTTGTAGAAACAGAATCTAATAAAAAGAAATAATTCTGTGCTGGTAATTCTGTCCGAGAATTTTGCTATTCGAAATTCTGTGCTGGTAACAAATAAGAAAAAAGAAAAACAAACCCAAATAAAAGAGGGGAAAAAAAGTGAGAGGAAGAGAGAGAGAAGAGGCAAAGATTGATTATCATATCAAAATCTAAAATCCAAAACCCAAATAAAACCCTAGTTTCACACACCCTCTTCAAAAAAAAAAAAAAAAAAAAACCAGTAGAGGGGAGGCAAAGATTGAACAATAACAAACCCAATAGAACAATAACAAAAGGGGGAGTAAAAAAAGGTGAGGATTTAGCTTTTTACCTTGGAGCTGTGTAGAGAGAAAGGAGGAAAACATTGAGCCAGATGGTACAAATCACCCCCTCTCAGTGAGGTTGTATTCCGTCGGAGGAAATCACCACCGGAGATTACTTAAACTTCTAGAGAGAGAAAGCTTGGTGGAAAGAAGAAGATGTAGAGGTGTGAGAGAGAATGGAGTTTCAAATTTTGAAATCAAAATTAGAGAGAAAGAGGAAGAAGACGTCTGTGGGAGAAAGATAAAGAAGTTATTCAGTGCAAAATTGATTAAACCAAAGCTAAATCTGGACCATTTATTAAACTTAGTAAAATTGATCTAAACCATTGAAATGTCCAAATAGGACAAATGAGAGTAGGATATTTTCAACCCTTAGATTAAATCAATCTGATGGTCTATATTTTGACACACATACAAATGTCCCATCCCCAATTCAAAAACACCCTTCCCTTGTTATATAGATATTGATTAAGGCCGAAGTGTGCAACATTGAGGCTATTAATTAAGATCTCTTAACTTTACTTGCTTGTCAAATAATATATTTATGTCTGTTTAATGTCAATCAAGTTGTACATAGTCGGAGCATAAAATGGACAAAAATACAAAATTCAAAGAGAAAAAGAGCTTCCCGCACGTGCATTGACTTTCCCGCACGTACGTTAACTTTTCTTGAAAAACGGGCCGATGTTTTAAACCTGTTTGAAAGACAACATAAACATAAATAGACAAGAAAGAGGCTAACTTAGGGTTCGAAATTTATTATGGAGAAAAGAGAGACTAGGGTTTTAAAGAAGGGACTTCTTCTCAAGCTTAAAGGAGACTTCCATGAAGGCTTCTTCTTCATCCTCTTCCTTTTCCCACACCTTCATGAGTAGCTAGGTTATTCTTTTCTGGGGTTTTGATAAAACCCTAGTTATGTAATTAGGTTTTTTATTTGATTTTTAATTATGTAAAGGTTTGAACAATTGTATGGTGTTTTAGAAGTTTCATATATATATATTTTTTATTATTTCTTCAAGTATTCGACTTTCTGTGATTGTTGAATGCTTTTCATACAATAGTTTTCTATTATTTCACATTCAAGGTATGAGATGAATCATACTACGAGGGACGAGTCGTGTCGCTACCCTAGTTTAGAGGGAACGATTCGTACTACTTGAGATGATTCATGCCCGTACATTGAACGTGATGATTTTCTTATTAAATGCTTTGAACTTGTAGTTGCGAAACATTATTCCGTTCGAACCGTAACATTATTGATATCAATTTGAAACCCTATTTATGTAACTAATGGTGAACTCATTACTCTAGATTTTTTTCCAAATCAGTGAATTCATCTTTAGTTATAATTACTAGTTTATTTATTTATTTTATTTGTTATTGAATTAGGTTATGAACAATAAATCTTTTTAATCAAAATTAATATAGGAATTTAGCAATTAAATTAGTTTAATTTCACAATTGTCCATATGGATCGATACCTGGACTTGTTATTATTCTAAAAGAATTTGGTATAATTTAGTGTTTAATTTTGGTGTGTGTAACGACCCATCATATATATATAAATATATATTTTTTTTATATTTGGTGAATTTGTTTTAAAAAATCACAAATATTATAGTACTTTTTATGTGTATCTAGATTAGGTATATTTTTTTAAAAAAAAAAAAGCATAAAATATTTAAAAAAATTCACAAAAAATAAAAAAAATATGAAAAATAAAAATAAAAAAACTCAATTTTCAACCAAAAAAAGAAAAAGAAATAACCAAACAAATATTTTTTAGACTAAAATATACGGTAAAAAAATTAAAATATTCACAAATGACTTTTTAACTCTTTAATGAAAGACATGAAAAAGTAAAAATACTAAAAATAAATATTTGATTTTTTTATGACTTTTTAAGTGACTTTTATAAAATAGAAATAAAATAAAAAAATTGTTGCTTAGTCACTTTCCAAGCGTAGTCTTAATATTCTTTTTTTCTTCACTTTATACCTTCATTTTTAAATATAAAATTATTAAAAAAAACTTTTTTAAAAAAAGATTAATGGTACTAAGATTCTCTTAACTATTAACAAATATTATTTTTACTCTCATCATCTGTGAATTTATATATATTGATCTTCTTAATTATGAAAATCATATAATATATCCTTTTTGAGTGATCTAAAAGAGGTAAAAGTAATATGTTATTAAGGGCATCAAAATGTATAAATTCATAAATGAGTAGAATAAAGTGGATATTCACTAATAACTTAGTAGGGTTTGAGCCTTGTGCTCTTGAGACAAGTTATTTTTTGAGTATTTCTAACAAGTTTTAAAAAGATTCGTTGGCTATTGTAACTATTCTTAGTATATTTTACTCGTTCCAACTAGTTAGATATTATAGTAACTATTTTAATAAAAAAAAATTGTAGGATAGTTATATTTAAAGAGGTTTTGAAGGCTCTTTAAACAAGTTGTATAGATGCATAGGTAGAAGAAAGAGTAGTGTTAGAATACATAAAAATATTTAATCAAAATGAAGTGTATATGTTTTTTTGTAATAAAGAGTAATATTAGAGTTGCTAAGGTCATATTTGTTTATTGGGTTAGGTTGAATGAGATTATGAGTAAGATTTGAGTGATGGATTATGAGTATGGTGATATTAGAATGAAGATGTGAAAAAAAAAATGTAAAATAAATTGCATTTGTTTGTGCATTATTATGATATATTAATTGATTTGTATTAAATTTATGAAATTGCATAATAATCATCATTGTATAAAAGATAATTTTGTTAATTTTTATAAAGTGAGGATAATAATGTGTTTGGTATCAGTTTTCTATAATTCAGTTATTTGAAAATTGAGTTTTTTTATTTTTTGTATTTTTTTGTTTTTAGTAAATATTTTTAAAATTTTATGCAATTTTTTTACTTTTTTAGATATACCTTACTTTGGGTATGGACATTGTGGATAGGTGAGGAAAACATTATTGGCATAAAAACAGAAAGAGGCTTGGCAAGGCATTTTGTAGTGGTAAACAGTGAACTCACACCAGCCATACAAGGCCTCCCTATTAGTTAAAAAACCCAGTATGAATGGTGTGACTGGTGTGACTGGGGGGGCGCTGTATTAATATTACCAGCGCCCCCCCTCTCGCTGATCTGGGCCATCCATTTGTACTTATGGACACGTGTATGGATGTTGTAAAAAGAAGTCACACCCGAGCCCAGGTGTGAGTGGTATAAGTACTTTTGATTCCTTTGCCAGACAGTGCTATACACGTGTCGCTTTTCTGGTGGTTTACGTGGTTGTAAAGGTAAGATGCAGTCAGACTGATAGACATAAAGTAAAGGCAAGAAAATAAATGTGTTTGAATTATTTTGAATGGGGAATCTTCGTCCTTACACACGGGCTAGTTTTGCTATATATTTGGTACCAGAAAACATTTTATGGCATAAAAGAATATGCTTTTGTAGTGGGAATGCTATTGTGGTGAAATTGTTTTCGTCCCTCATTTTCAAACTTTTTTTTGTTGTTGATTATTTTGGTAGACAATATAGTACTCCTTAGAAGAGTATCCCGAGAATTACGGGCAGTTCACTCAAATGTGTGTAGATCATTTTTTGACGTGGCAAATAGGACTGTGGGAAGAGAGGCGACGGTCAGCTCCGAAGAAATTTGTTTGTGAGTACAAGGAGTAGAGGGAAAAACTATCAAAGCTAAGGTGCCTGAATAGAAGGGTTAGCAGAGGTAAGAGAATTTGCAGAATTTGTAGGATAAAAGATTTGGAGTGTTTTATAAAAAATAGAAGGAGGTATGAGCAGTCAGTATCGGACTCCCCTTGCGTATCGCCGGTCAAAGACACCGATGGCTAGTGGATATAAACGGAGTTACCGCGGTCGTGCACCTTTTAAGGCGACATACATTTGTCGACGGTACGTTCAAAATATTTCCCGATATATTAAGAAGACTAAGAGGGGAGTAAGGAAGTTGCAGTTGTACGATGAACAATTAAAGGACATTAAATTTGATAATAAAGGTGTGGCGAGATTACTTAATGGTATTGAGTTGGGTAATAAGAGATGTGACCGTCAATCAGACAAAATCGTGGTTAAGGGTATAAAATTAATTGGGAATGTTCAATTGGGACAAGATGCTAAAGACGAAGCTGTGGTCAACCGCATATTGTTTTTTATCATAAGTAATAATAGTCCGCCAGATTCCGTCCCCGCATCTGACAAGATATTTATTGGAGTTGGGAAGGGTAATCCTGAGACTTGGATTGTTGATCTTGACCAGTCCGACCGGTTTCCGATGCTAAAGAAAATGAGATTCAAGCTCGTTGGGGACAAGAACAAAGAGTATGTTCGTCATGGGATAGAAGTTGTGGACCAGTTCTTCCCAGTTGATGTTTGGACGGACTACAAAGATACGCTGTTGGGAAATGTTGGAAGTATTCAGAAGGGTACCATATATTTAGTGGTTGCTACTGTTAGTAAAAAAGTATGTAAAATTATGTTAAGGAGTCAAATGTACTTTAAGACTGTTTAGAATTATAATTTATGTATTTTTATTTGTAATGTTCAGGTTTTGAATAGGGGTGGACGATATAAAAACTGGTGTTATTGAAGGTGTTTCAGCAAGTGATTTCAATTGTATTGAACTTCCTTTGCTTAATTTATTTTCTCAGTTGAGATTAAGATACAAACAAAAGAGTATTAAGGTTGATAACATATTCTCCCTTTTGCACACCCAATGCCAGTGGGTTGGTCAGAGTAAATGTTTATGATCGAAGGTTAAATGGTAATGACAGTCTGCAAGCGTGGTTTTTTTTTTCCTATGGATTGCCAATGCGAGTTAGTCTATTATGGGAATGGTTGTTGTTCAATTAACGACAAACAGGTGCCATGGATGGTGAAATATCAACTTGAAAATTCGAATATTGAAAGGGGGATTACGTATTGTAAAATGAAGGGGTATCTGAAGTGTTCTACAAGTGACATGCCAGAAGATTCGCGAATGAGGGCTCCCTCTATTGTTGTGTTATCTAAAAAATATACTAATGAAAATGTTGATATTTGGCATTGTCCTCCAATGAAGGCCATTCTGATTCTGACATGGACTAAGTCTGTGGGTTTACCAGAGAGGCGAAGAGGTTTGTTGTTAGGAGGTTTTGAGAAAAGTGGTTCAGTTATTCATGAACGCAGAGGTCATCTGAATTTGTCTGAGATTGATGTACGCAGAGGTGGTGATGGAACTAGTGATATTGATCCTGGTCAGTCGATTTCAGAGATTGGTGTTAGCAAAGAAGGAGATGATCGTAGAGAATCAGTTGTTATGGATCTAACAGAATTTTCTGATGTTTTACGAAATGTAATAATGAGCGTAAAAAATAGTGATGTGATTCAAGATGTAATAGTTGATGATAAGGGAAATGTAGTAAGTAAATAAAACTTTGAGTGGTTTCATAAATAAAATTAATAAAATTTTTCATTAATCATGACAATGGTTATATTAACATCAAACCATTCTTTCATTTTTGGGGACATTGCATATAACCAACTATTGTCCCCATTAGTTAATATAATACAAGGAATTCCTCCTCTAATAGTGAGATTTGGTTGGAATTTAACAAATACATGGAAATCTTTCTGGCAGTCTACTAAATTTTTCATTAATTCGGTAAGGTCTGTCGAGTATTTGATGTCGTCTATGACATTGTAGATGGCATCTTGGTCGTAGTCCTTGAAGCTTATTCTGCCGGAGAAGTAATTGTGTCGTCCGAGGCTTCTGGCTTGGGCAATTTTTCTTGTTCTTCAGGGTCCTTCGAGGTAGAGAGAGATTAGGCGGATGGGCCGTTGTTCTAGTTCCTGTTATCAGAGGAGGAGGTGAGTTCTTTGTTAGTATATAAGTTGTTAATATTATTTTTGTGTATCCCTAATCTAATTCAGTCATCTTCCTTCCAAACGGAGAGACAATAATTTTGACATAACTCGTATTATACAAAATTTCGACTTATAAATAAAATATTATTTTTCTGCCCATTTTTTTACTTCTTCATTTAAAAAAGGAAATGAATTAAATGGGCTAGTATATGGGGGCCTCTCTCTTCTGTAATGATCTCTCGAAAATATTTTTAATTGGGGGCATTTTTTGACGTAATCGGTGAGACATCTTTCTTTGGTTGAATTTTTGTATTTTTTGTATTTAGTGAATTTTTAAAGATTTTTTTCACGAAAAATATACTTTTAAAGTGTATTTATGTTAGATGTGTCTAAAAATTTAAAAAAATTGTTTAAAATATTAAAAAAAATTAGTAAAAACAAAAAAATACGAAAATCAAGAAAATAGAATTTTCTGAAAAGTGTATTCAAAAAATTGGAATCAAACTTGGTGAATGTTTTTCACCTCCCGTGGGATTTATTTAATTTAATTTTTTTTTTTAACAGAACCCATGGGATTGTTAGTCACATACATTTTCTCTCAATCAAATAAGATTTAGGCGATTACCCATATCATTGTTAATCTAATCCCATCCTCTAAGAGGAATGAATAACAAACATGGCCTAAGAACGTTACAAAAATTTGTTGATATAAATCCTAACATATATGTTAATGTCTCCTCCCTTTCTTTATTTCGTCTTTGGTTGTTGTATTCTCCACTATTAAATTACAGATTCGGCTAAGATCGAAATATAACTAATCAAATCATTTTGTTAAAATAAATATTGGAATAGTTAACCCGCTAGATAAATAAGATGAGATTAGTTATAATAATCAATAAGTCTTTTTTAAAGAGTCCGATAATCTACCATTGTAGTGTCAAATAAGCTGGACCACATCAGTGTCTTTTTTTTTTTTTGGGCTATGACAACATGTATTGAGCCCATAGGTTTAGTGTTAGATTCTTAAGCCCAGCCCACACAAGTTGGTCCCCCCATCCTCCCGAACCCAATGGCACTCTGTTGGGCCATCCTATGAACAAATCCAATTGAGTTAAGTTGAGAGAAGTTAAATATTTAAATTTTTTTTTGGGATCAAATTTAATTATTTAATTTTGATTGGTAATACTTAAATGAATTTTGTATTGTGTTACGAATTGACTTGTTTAATTTTTGAGTTTAATAAATTTTTATCGAGTGGAGATCCAATGTTTATTTTGTTTTTAATATTTGTTCTAAATAAGTGTATTTTTTGTCTTTTTATACTAAAAAATTGAGGAAAAAAATATGGATGTTTAGGTTAACTTTTTGACTTTTTATGGAAAAATGTGTATTAAAAAATTATATAAATTAGTGTGTAGGGAAAAATTAGGATTAAGAGTTGTGCAACCGTAATTTTTTACTTTTGGTGAATAGTGATAACTTTTTGAGTAACTTTTTGACTTTTTAACTTTTTTTCAACTTGCCAAACTTGACCTATAAGCATCTCTAGTTGAACTTACAAATTAGTTTGCCTTTGAATTTTCAAAAACAGTTTTGAGTTTTCAATTCATTTCTTTATTTTCAGTCAATTTTATTAATATTTTGGTCAAATTTTTAATTTTTAATTTTTTAGATACATCTAATTTAAATGTATTTTAAAAGTAAAAATTTGTAAAGAAATCCTTAAAAAAATTCAATAAATATATAAAAAAAAATTACTGATTTTTTGCCCTTTTTTGCCCTTTTTTTTTTTGTATTTCATAGTATTTAGTGAATTTTTAAAATATTTTTTTATAAATATTATACTTTTTAAGTGTATTTATATTAAGTGGATCTAAAAAGTAACAAATATTGATTCAAATATTTTCCAAAAAATCACTCAAAATAAAAAAAAAATATTTAAATTGCAAAAACTGTTTTTGAAAACTCTAAAAATCAAACAGATTTTAAAATTTGTTTTTATTTAAAGTTTATATAACTATATCAAGTTGAGATAATTTGATGATAATGCTACACCATAAAGGTTACAAATTTTTATGAATTTTGGTGTTTATTATGAATTTTTATTAGAATTTGTTAAAATTTTAATTCACATAATATCTAGTCATTATCTTTTGCACTGAAATATATATTTTATTTTTGTTTATTCATGTGTTTACAACACATTTTTACATTAGTTTCGATTATTTTAGCGTTACTAAAATGGTGGTCAGTACAAATATTCAAAATTTGTAGAATTTGTTATATTTTTTCTAAATCTCAAAGGTAGTCCACGTAATTTACCATGAAAAAAATTAGGATAAATTACAAATACACTATATGTGGTTTGCTTAAAATGTGATTTGTCTCCTGTAATTTTAGAAATTATGTCCTGTCCCTTGAAATTTATAATTTCATAACAAATGTCCCATTTTATTAATCAATTAATAGTTTTTAATGATGTCATAAATTTATTTTAATTAATAACTCATGTGATTTTATCATTTGTATAAGAGAGCAATTAGAAATTTTATTTTTTCAATTAGAAAGAATTTTATTTTTTCTATTAATTTTGCTAAATAAAAAAATCCAACATGGAAGTATTTATAATTGTTTAGACCGCATAGGGCAATTCATATTTTAAAAAAATCTCAAAAAATGTATTTGTAATTTGCCAAAAAAAATTATAAATTTTATCGGTTTATATAGGACATACTAATGTTTGCATTTACAATTTTTTTTATATTTATAAAAAAAATTAAAAATTATAAATAAAAACTCTTTGGTGTCTATTTTTGTTCTTTACAAATTACAAACTATCTACAAAATTTACTAAATTCTTGTGAAAAACAAAATAAATAAAAAAGTTTGTGCATATTATTTATGAAAATTAATTTTCATTATCATCTCTCTCTTCAACTCTCTCCGGCCACCCCTCACGACTTATCACCACCACCATCCACTCCCACCTCTAATCATTATCGCCAACAGCCACCTTTCGTAGTTAAAATCTACCTTTGATCATTGATAATCACCTTTCACAATCAATAACCCGACAACCATCTCTCATTGGCATAGTTCACATCCGACCATTAATGCTTACCTTAAGTTGTCAAAAATTATTTTTTAGTAATTGATAATTACTTTTGCTCACTATCTAACAATTACTTTCACTTATCACCTCCCGCTACCCCTTTTAACTGAATTTTTAAAGCAGGCATGGGCATTCGGTCCGTAAATCCAAATTTGAATTTTCTTTATCTAAAAGTCCAAGCGCTAAAACACTTTGTCCAAAAGGACAAACATAAGCAAAATGATTAAAATGCCCTTGTATATCTATGATATATACTCTCTCAACTTCATTTCACCAAATCTGACTCTCTGTCTCTCTCTGTCTCTAGGGTTTTCAGATTTCTTATTCTCTTTCTTCCGAAATCATCTCTACCACCAACACCACTACCATTACCACGCGCAGCCCTAGTCTCTTCCTCGATCCGCCGATCTATGATCTATGATTGCTCGACCTCAATTTGTTAAATCCTTGATCTACGCTCTGCCAATCACCATCATGCCTTGTTCTCCGCTATCGCTTAACCTTAACCTGGTATATAACTCCAACGAATCTCCAGTGGACAAATTTGACGACGTAGATCAATGTCGACCTTAGAAATCGAAGCCTGAAATCAACAACCCTCCCCCTACTCCTTATATCTTTCACCCACTTTTTTTTTTTTCTCTTTGTGTATGTGTTTGCGAGTAGAAGATTGGATCATCTCCATCTTCCGCCGGTGGAGTTGTAATCGTTTGAGGAAGGCGTAGTCCTCTGGCGGGGCGCAGCAGACAACTCCAATCTACTTTCTCTCTCTCTATATCTCGTCTAAAAACATTAGATCTATATATCTTACTGGTCGTCAGAGCTCTCGTCGGTAAATGACACACGAAGTCTTAGGGTTTCAAAATTGATCTTTCTAGGGCTTCAAACTCGCTCAAGAATATCATGCTCGTAGATATGTTGAAAACCTTAACCCTAACCACTGTTTGGTGACAGAGAGGGGGTGTTTGGCTGCTAGACCCTAACCTAACCACCCTTATGGCCTTAATTCCCTCTTTACTCACCCTTCTTATTCGTTACAATCCAAACCCTAGCTGAGAGCCAAAAATACCAAATTGCAATAATATTTCATTTTTTTATTTTTATTTTTTATTGTTGTTGTTGATGATGATAAAGAAGAAACAAATTGCAACAAATAAGGAGAGAGAAGATTTATTTGAAAATATGTTTAATTTATTATTATTATTATTTGTTGTTGTTGTTGTTATAATGATGATGATGAAGATTGCAACAGATAGGGAGAAAAAAAAGAGATTTGAACATATAGAAAGAAAAAAAAAATGAACAGATAGGTTTAGTTTGGCTTGGTATTGCAACAGATAGGTTGGTTTGGCTCAACAGATAGGATTTTGTTTCGCTTCATATTTCAACAGATAGAAAAAAAAAAAAAAAAAAAAAAGAGAATGGATAGAATTTAGCTAGATCGAATTCGGATAAAAAAATTGAATAAATAATAAAATTTAAATAGGTAAGGGGAAATTTTGAATAAATAGTTTTAAAAATCCAACAAATAATTAAAAAAATTGAATAGATAAATAAAAATTTGGACAGATAGATGAAAAAAATTTGAACAGATAGAAATTAATTGGAACAGATAGTCAAAAAAATCAATAGAAAAATTAAGGGGTAAATTAGAAATAAAATGTCCTTTAAAACAAAAAAAAGATCTTTCACCAAATTATTTCATAAAATATGAATCTCTCACTAATAAAAAATATTTACCGGATATAATACCTAGACCCTCCCTAGGTTGGACCTTTCAACCATTAACTTTTTTTTAAATATAAAAATAAACATAAATATATTTAATATAATACATATATATAAAAAAATAATTAGTAGCTCAAATTTGTGTGATCCAAATGACTTGAATGGATCAAAATAATAACGTTTTACTTTTAAAATGACGTCGTCTTAAGACGTTCAACCTATTTGGGATATAAAAATTCGTACTAACAAGCATTTATATATATATATATATGTATATATTATAAACCTGACACGACGTTTTACTTGTTTGAAATATGTTTGATTACAGGTATATATCTCAGTTGATTGAAATGCAATTGTCTGTCCCAGTTTCATCTGTACCATCCTTAGTTTCGTTGTCTACTCCATAACCGACATAGAAGCATGAAAGCTCTCTTACGAAACCAAGGTAAATTGGGTTCTTTCTTTTCTTTCTCTTCAATTTTCAACTCACAATTCGACTGTAATTCATACTTTCAGTGATTTCTCATAACCAAGTTCGAGTGAATTCAGTTTCTAATCCCTATTTATTTGGTGCCACAGGTACAATCTTTCACCATTATCACAAATTCTCTCTCGCATTCTTACATGGCGACAAGTTCTCATCTTCCTCCAACAACAGACCCTTTGATCAGAATTCGAGACCCATCTCTTCTATGGAGGTGGGTAGTCAAGAAAGTTTGCGAAAATCGGAATGGGTTAGACAAGGAATCGATAGTGTGTGTCAGATTTTGGAGGGTCGTTTATGGGGACCTTCTCTGGAAAATGCACTACATGTGTTTGATGAAATGCCTCACACAGAGTTAGTCATTGGAGTCTTAAAGAGGCTCAAGGATTTTGATCTAGCAATGAGCTATTTTCGATTTCTTGAGACGAAAACCAACAAAGCACATTGTCCAGAAGCTTATAATTCGCTTCTCATGGTAATGGGTAGGAGCAAAAAATTTGATTGTCTTGATCAGATTTTGGAGGAAATGAGTCTTTCTGGGTTTGGCCCATCAAACAGTACTTGTTTTGATTTAGTTGTCAGCTGTGTCAAGTCTCATAAGCTGCGAGAAGCGTTTGGTTTCATAGAATCCATGAGAAAATTCAAATTTCGCCCTGCGTTTTCGGCTTATACAACTCTGATTGGTGCTTTGTCTGCAGTTCCTGAACCTGACCTCATGCTTACTCTGTTTCATCAGATGCAAGAGCTAGGCTATGAAGTGAATGTGCAATTGTTCACGACGCTCATTCGCGTGTTTGCCAAAGAGGGTCGGGTTGATGCTGCTCTTTCGTTGTTAGATGAGATGAAAAGCAACTGCTTTGATGCAGATATTGTCCTCTATAATGTTTGTATTGATTGCTTTGGGAAAGCGGGTAACGTGGATATGGCTTGGAAATTCTTTCATGAGATGAAAGTGAATGGCCTTATGCCCGATGATGTGACCTATACAAGCATGATAGGGGTTCTTTGGAAAGCTAATAGGCTGAATGAAGCTGTGGAGCTATTTGAGCAGATGGAACTTAACAGGAAAGTTCCATGTGCATATGCTTATAACACCATGATCATGGCTTATGGCTCGGCTGGAAAGTTCGATGAAGCTTACAATTTACTCGAGAGACAAAAACTAAAGGGAAGCATTCCTAGTGTGATTGCGTATAATAGTATTCTTACATGTCTTGCGAAGAATGGTAGGGTAGATGAGGCTTTACGGATATTTGAGGAGATGAAGAAAGATGCAACCCCTAATCTTTCAACCTATAATGTTCTCATAGGCATGCTTTGTAAGGCGGGGAAAGTGGAGGAAGCTTTGGTGATTCAGGAAGCCATGAAAGGAGCTGGCTTGTTTCCAAATGTTTTGACCATGAATATAATGATTGATAAGTTGTGTAAGGCTCAAAAACTTGATGAAGCTTGCTCTATATTTGAAGGAATGGATCACAAAGTTTGCACCCCAAATGCATATACATTTAGTTCTCTGATAGATGGGTTGGGAAGACATGGTAGACTAGATGATGCCTATAGGCTTTATGAACAGATGTTAGATTCTGATCGGGTTCCAGATGCCATTGTCTGTACATCCCTTATCCGGAACTTTTTTAAGACTGGAAGGAAGGAAGATGGTCACAAAATATACAAAGAAATGGTCCGTAGGGGTGTTTTTCCTGACCTTACTCTCCTTAATACTTACATGGATTGTGTTTTTAAAGTTGGTGAAACTGAGAAAGGCAGGGCTTTGTTTGATGAAATTAAGGCTCGGGGGTTAACCCCAGATGTGCGGAGCTATTCTATATTAATACATGGCCTTATTAAAGCAGGTTTTGCGAATGAGACTTACGAGTTGTTCTATACTATGAAGGAACAGGGATGTGTTTTGGATACCCTTGCTTACAACACTGTTATTGATGGATTCTGCAAATCGGGTAAGGTGAATAAAGCTTACCAGCTTTTGGAGGAAATGAAGGTGAAGGGTCACCAGCCCACTGTGGTTACCTATGGTTCTGTTATTGATGGGCTTGCTAAGATCGACAGGCTTGACGAAGCTTACATGCTTTTTGAAGAAGCAAAATCTAAAGGTGTGGAACTAAACGTAGTCGTGTATAGTAGTCTCATTGATGGCTTTGGGAAGGTGGGTAGAATTGATGAAGCATATCTGATCATGGAAGAGTTGATGCAAAAAGGATTAACACCTAATGTATACACATGGAATTGCTTGCTCGATGCGTTAGTAAAGGCAGAGGAAATTAATGAAGCCCTTGTCTGTTTTAATTCCATGAAAGACTTGAAATGCCCACCCAACACCATAACTTACAGCATTCTCATAAACGGTCTTTGTAGGGTTCGGAAGTTCAATAAGGCCTTTGTGTTTTGGCAGGAGATGCAGAAGCAAGGATTTAAACCCAATATGATCACTTACACAACCATGATCTCAGGTCTTGCAAAAGCAGGAAACATATTGGAGGCTAATGGACTCTTCGAAAGATTCAAGGCAAATGGGGGTATACCCGATACTGCTTGTTATAATACTATGATAGAGGGGTTAAGCATTTCAAATAGGGCAATAGAAGCGTACTCACTTTTTGAAGAAACTCGGTTGAAAGGTTGTAATATTTATACTAAAACTTGTGTAGTACTTTTGGATGCTTTGCATAAGGCTGAATGCCTTGAGCAGGCGGCAATTGTGGGTGCTGTGTTGAGGGAAACTGCAAAGTCTCAGCATGCTTCTAGATACTTATGACATCAGTGTTGTAATTCTTGTTGATCGTCGATGGATCAATATGCCATGTTTTGTTTGGTGAATTGACACATACAAGCCTATGTCATCTTGCCAAAGAAGCAAATTATGGGATACAGAGAAGTGGTTCATATATATTCTTTGCCTTGTCAATTCTTAAAATCAGTTGAATTTGCACCCTTCAAAGGTATTTCCTTATCTGATTGGTAATCAACTACTACAAGTTGAGAATATGAAGTACAAAATTGAAGCTTTGCACACAATTATCAGTACATGCGGGGGCATTTAGCTATATTTATATTGAGGACTGATTAAGACCCCCTCAAAACTCCCACCCCCACCACCCCCACACTCACGTGGGGTTTGGGGATTGGGAGAGAAGAAAAAAAAAAGAAAAAGAAAAGAAAAATGGACCAATCAAAAGCAAAGGGGTCAAAGAGGGTGGGGGGAAAGGGGGTCTTAAACATTTTTTATTTATATTGGAAAATGATATTTATACAGATTTTTCATATTGGAAAATGATAGCTATATTTCATATCTGTTGAAGCAATGAAAAATATCTTGTAGACAACATTCTCTGCCATTTTGAGTCCTACTATTATTGGTTTCTCTGCTCCTAACTCAGATGCCTTTTTTTTTTAATCAAAAATGCAAAAAATGCTTCTAGCTTCACACTTTATTTTAGTTGTGAAACGGCATCACAAGTATACAATCAGCGTGGATACCAACGCTTTCTTCCTCCCATGAACTTGTTTTCATGGTATTGTGACTATTGTTAACGTTATTCTCTGAAATTAACCTTCTTAATGGACTAAACTGGCTCGTGATTTTCATGGGCTCTTGTGGGCAGTCAAGGCTCAAGAGTGGTTCACACATTTGTGTTCATGGATTTTCATGGGCTCTTATGGCCTTAAAAGGTAGATGTGTTTGCCCTAATAATATCAACACTTTATTCTGTTAAATTCTTGAAATTGCTTTGCAAAATTGTACATGACATTGTTAGAGGTTGTGGTTGTGTTTGTATCTCCTGTATTTGACAAAGTATTCTCTGCGGTTGAAACTTCTAAAGAGTCACTATATTAGCACACGTGGCTGTTCAACCATATGCCTACGCAACCCATGTCGTTCTCTCACTGCATACCCCATTCGTTTTTGCCTTTCCTTTTGAATATTGATGCCTTACAGAAATATTTACTTTTCCTGGCCTTTTTTTTTACTTATTCCCGGAGTTTTAAAAACTTGATGAAAAGTATAATCCTCGGTGTTTTTAAAAATTTTGGCAACCTCCTGTCAGCACCGGGATCATGCCCCCGGTGCTCTTTTTTTTTTTTTTTTTCCAATGTTCCTAAAATGTCAATAATATTCCTGGGGTTTGAAAGACGCCAGAAACATTCCTGACACTGGCTTCTGAGGAGTTTTTGAAAAATGGCGAGAAGTTTTGCTGGTTTTTTTCTCCACCTTTCCTGGGGTTTAAAAAAGCTCGGAATTTCTTTTTGGGGGTAGTGTCTGCTAGTCCCAAGCAAGCAGACATGGAAGAATACATGGACACAAACACAAACATACTGTGGTTTGGGCTCTATGGAAGTAAAGATGACATTTGCTTAGAAATTGAGTTTGAACGGAGAGGGCATCAATAGATGTGTATCACCCCAACACTTGAAATCATGTTAAACCCTAAACTTATGATTTTATGATGAAATTGTCCATTATTTGTAACATTTGTTCTGTATGTTTGGATACTTCAGGTGGACATATAACTGGAAGATAAGCTGCACGTGTAGCGGTGCGATCATACCAGCACTAATACACCGGATTCCATCACAACTCCACAGTTAAGCGTGGTTGCGCAAGAGTAGTATTAGGATGGGTGATCTCCTGAGAAGTCCTCGCGTTGCACTCCTTTTGCACCCCTTGTTGGCCACCATGATTATTTTAAGGGCTTAATCTCAAAGGGCGGTTATCGATTCAACTCTTCTCAAGGGAGAGTTGAATTAGGAGGCAAGGCATTTGGTGCTTTGTAAGGGTGAGGAGGTTAACTCTCATAGGTGTTAATCTAATTACTAACAACTGACTTTCGCCGATTAAAAAAAACACTGCACATTTAGCCATCGGATTTTCAGAATTTGAAAAAATTATTGGTCTTGTTTGGGAAATTGGCTATTTTAGTATGTTATTTTAGTTTTTAATTATTTTAGTAGGCTAAAATTTTTGTGTTTAGGAAGATGGATTTTTTGCAGTTGGATGTGATATTAGTGAGAAAAAAATGAAATAGTTATGGATTTGATGTGACATTTTGTCTTGTTGAGTATTTTAATCTATTTTATCTTTTCGTAAATTTTAATCTAAAAAATCAAATTTTAGCCTTTGTCAAACAAGGCTGTTGTTGGCGACAAGGGCTGCGATTTGGTGCACTGATCACCTGTCCCCATTATGTCAACCTACTCCTGGTTTGTGAGGAAGCATGGCTCAGATTCTCCTGTGTACCGTTAGGCTTCTTTGGTGTATACTTGATGAACATTGCTGTAACATAATTCTCTGCCTTTTCGGTAATAAACAAAATTCAAGTGTTTTTTTTGTTGGATATTGATTTTGAACAAAAAAACTGTTGGCTACATATTTTGTAAAACCAAATCATAGTTTGACACGTGGCAGATTAAGGGTATTATGGGAAGAAAGTTCAAGTCCTCGATCCTGATCGAACACGTGGCAATGAACATTGGTTCTTACGTGATCCGAGTAGCACTAGATCAGCGATACAAAGTGACGTGGCTTCAACGGTTACTCATATTCAAATTCAAATACAGGAGGGAAGCTCAACTGCAAGAGATGGCGTAATGGGACTACTTCTAACGCAGCATGATCAGCGATCATGGAGGAGCAGTTCGACAGTCTGAAGTGCAGTTCGAAGGTCATCTTTGACAAGTATAAATAGCAGGGAAGCCCTCAGAAAAAACCCCCAGACTCAGATCATACAAACCAGTCTTTATTTCATATTTTCCTTTCCAGTTTTACATTTCCTTGTTCTTTAAATACCTGCACTTTAATACCAGCACTGCACTTCGATTCATAGGAGTAGTTTCAAGTAGATTCAAGTAGACTGTTGCTGTAAACCTCTTCGAGGCTGAGTTTGAACTATTGTAAGTGTTCATTTTAATGAAATACTTCGATTGTTCTTCATATTAACTGTTATTTCTCTTAAATTCTCCTAAGTCAAGCCACCAGTAAAAGTCCTCTTCATTGAGGCTGAAAGAACTAAAACACAATCGTCTGATAATTGGTTGGCAATTATAATTTCTGTAAGGACTGATTGATCCTTGCTGGCACGCTCGCATTTACAAAATTACCCTTCGAAAAGCCAAAAAGCCAACAAAAACATTGTGTAGAGTTGGGTTAGACTAAAAGTTCCAAGGTTATGGATGTGTAGTGGTGATTATTCGGCATCAGACAAGGAGTGATCATTGGCCCAATGGCTCGTCCATCCTGATTATTCTAGAATTCATGATTAGTGTAGAGTTTGGTCAGACTAAAAATTTCAGTCTTTTTTTATTTTTTGTTGATATTTATTACAAGGGAGGGTTGGAATTCGCTATGAATCATGTTTCGATAATCCAGTGTTAATAAATATTAAAATTTCGTTAGTAACATTTGCAAGTAAAAATAATTTGTGAATTTATATGTATCTATAACATTTTTCATACAAAATACAAGAAAATAAAAAACACAAAAATATGAAAGGAAAAAGAAAGTAGATTCACCTTTGCATATCACATAACAAAATGAAGTGTGCGGTTGATATTCAAATATGAAGCAAAAATGTTAGAAAGTTCAAAAGTTTTGTTTAATTTTTTATAAAATGTCTCACATGGGACCTGCACAATCTATGTCTCACACTTGTATGAGACGTTTGGTAAAAATTTTGATAATTTTTTTAAAATTTCTAACATTACTCATTATGATGCGTTGAATTTCAGCTAGAATCTTAACCGTAGACTTTATTACATGATGAGTTCACATCAATATCATTACAAACAAAATATGGTAAAACAAATTAAAGAATTTTCTTTTTTCTTTTTTGTTTTTTAACAAATTAAGGTCGTGCTTGGTTCATAGGTCGACGAACCCGATTTTTTTTTTTTTTTCCTTTGAAATTTTAAGTGTCTCTACTCTAATAGAACATAAAAAAAAAAATCAACTTCAAAATTTTTAAAGTTAATAAAAAAATGAAAAACCACGTAGTTAAACAAGTGCAAGTTATTGGAAGCCACGTGTGTGCTTATATTATAGAGGTGGAGCAAGAATTCTCTTATTGCCTCTCTACTTGGCCCCTTCTTACAAGAGTCAAGCCTCGCCTTAAGAAAATTCAATAACTCAGATCACTTTATAAAATAAAAAAATTACTTGCTTATATATCCAATGGCCCAGATTACCCCAAGTATAAAAGGTAAGGAGAGGATCCTTACTTTGTGGAGGCGACCTTGAAAATTTCAACCACAGAGAAAAAAGCCTTGCTCCGATTGTGACCGTTACAGAAAAGTTAACGTTCCTTTTTTGCTGAACTTTTTTTCAAAATTTAAATTTTTTAAAAGGGACCGTTGAGTAGTATGTACTCTCTCCCAAAACCCAATCCTTTAAATCAAAATTCATTATCTTACATACCCATCTTCTCTTTCTCTCTCTCTCTCTCTCTCACTCACTGTGAAAAATGGCTCTGAGACCTATCGATAACGCTCTACCAATTACACCTGAAAGGCCCAAAAAGCAAACGAAAGTTGCATTACCAATCCAAAAACAATCTGATGTTACTGTAAATGACGAAAACAAAGCCCCATTTCCACCAACAACTGTAGATGCCACCATTGATTACATCTCTTCTGAGAGCCTCAAGCCCTTACCAGACCCTGAAATCAAAATCCAAGTAAGTCCCTCTCTCTCATGAAGCCTCATTTTCTTGAATTGATGTTTTCTGTGTTTTTGTTTTTTGATTTTTAAGCTTTGGGGATGCTATTTGGGATAAATAAATAATTAAAAAAAAAAAAAAAAAAAAACCATTTGTGGTTTCATTCAAAATTGATGTTTTCTGTGTTTTTATTTTTGATTTTTTAGCTTTGGAGGTGTTATTTGTGGTTTCATTCAAAATTGATGCTTTATTTCTTGAAATGGTTTTTTGTTTTCACGTCTTGAAGCTTAGAAGATGTTTCAGAGAAAACACACTTGTTGTTTTGTGATTTGTTTTCATTTCTTGAAGCTTGGATGATAACACCCACATATGGTTTTCTCTTCAAAAAATTTAATTTGCTTTGATGTTTGAAAATGCAGAGGCTAGTTGAAGGGTTGGAGTCAAAGGATTGGTTGAAGGTCTGTGACTCCCTGAATAATGCAAGGCGGTTCGCACTCTATCATTCCACTCTCCTGCTCCCCATTTTGTAAGACATCACTCTCTCTCTCTCTCTCTACATATTTTTTTGTTGAAATTTATCTGTAAAATGGATGCTATGGATAGATGGGATTTGCTAAAATGTGGTGATGTATACAGGGAAAAAGTTATGCTGGTGCTGGTGAAGGCAATGAAGAACCCAAGAAGTGCTCTGTGCAAGACCTCTATAATGGCTTCATCTGATATCTTTAGTGCCTTTGGTGATCAGTTACTACTTGAACCCACCACTTCTGATCCATTTGACCACTTGGTATGGATCCACAATTCTCTCTCTCTCTCTCTCTCTCTCTCTCTCTCATTATGATCATCTTAAAAATCTGAATTTTATGAATTTGAGGTTCCAACTTTCACCCAAAATTTTAAGGTTTAGACCTTCCATTTTTTGACGGACAACTTATCACTGAAGTTGGAATCTCAAATTCAGTGAATCAGGATTCGTCTTTAAAAGACTGAGCACTTGTTTTTAGAATAAGGGTTATGATTGTGTGGTGTGCTTCATTCGCAGCTGCTGCAGCTACTGCTGAAAGCTTCTCAAGATAAAAGGTTTGTGTGTGAAGAGGCAGACAAGGCACTCAAGGCAATGGTGGGTTCGATGACTCCTCTTCCTTTGCTCCAAAAGCTCCGGGCTTCTGTTAGCCATTCCAACCTTAGGATCAGGGCCAAAGCTGCAATCTCTATGTCTCACTGTGCTTCCAAAATGGTAATTCTAAATACTATGAAGTTACCATTCTTCTTGTTGTGAGGTGTCTGTATTTTGAGAAATCCAAGTGCACATATGATTTTCACATAATGGGGATATCAATGTTGAGACATCTATGTCTCATTCTGTGAAAATCTTCAGTATTCCTAGCACAATTGTTGTATTTTTTATTGTACACATTTTAACGGAGGGTAGAAGGCTCCTCAATATCTTTAGAGCCCACATGGGGTCTGGGGCCAACAAGCATGGTGCCTTTATTAGAGGTTTAGGGGGTTGGAGAGAATAGTGAATAGTGCTTGATAGAGAATCGTGCTGCGAATAGTGAATTTTGATCTCCTCCGATTGTCACTGTATATCTTGTGTTCTATCCACTTCATTCATTTTCTTTATTGTTTTGTGAATTTGAACTATATTCAATTATAGCATCACACTCCTCAAATATGTCAACATGTGCTACTTGTAGGTTGTCACCAACAAGATGGTGTGTATATGTGTGAACTAATGATACATCTATTTTTTCAATTTTAGGGGATAGGAGCAATTGAAGAATTTGGGTTGGTTTCATTGGTCCAACTCGCTGCGGATTTGTTGAATGACAGACTGCCCGAGGCCAGGGAAGCAGCTCGTAGTATGGTGGCATCGATATATGAGAAATTCACAGAGAATGAAGAAGAGAAACTGGAGTCATGGCAAGCCTTTTGCCAGTCCAATTTATCAGCTATTCATGCACAGTCCATTGTTAAAGTTGTTTCTTCCCAGTAGTATTTTAGTTACCGGTAGCATTTGTTACAGCAGTACTAGTAGAACATGCTTTTACATTAATTTAGGGTTTAGTTTGAGAGATATATGTACAAGAAGGAAGCATTATTTGTTCCAATAACTTCCCCCCATCTCTATGATTTGGCTTGAATCATTTCGGTACAGACTTTCAATTTGCTGCTTCATTGCACAACAGTTTCTTCAGATCACTGTAGTCTGGAAATGCAAATGCTGCTTTCAAATTTTACACACATGTTCAAGTTTTATAACACACGTGTTCAAGTTTCACCATCACTGACTTTCGAGGAATTAGAAATATTTGCATTGATGACAGAGGTATGTAAGACGAAAATGTTAAACCAGAGAAGGGAAGATGAAAATGTTAGAACCCTGAAAATTGCTGTTAAACCAGAAAATGTTAGAACCCTCAAGATGAACCTCATTGAAAACTTTGTTTTGATTGAAAGACTCTGGTGGTTGCATGAACATTATGCAGATCCCTGGGGTCTCGCAGTTCAGGGCCCCAAGTCATAATTTAAGTCTTAGGATGCATGCAAAGACCAGTAACCACCAAAAGTCAGATATGCAACCACCAGATGCTGTAATTGCTGTTAACAAGAGTTCCCACAAAATCCAAGCATTTGAATTGAATGAAATTATGCCAAAGGGGGTATATACAATTTTGCTAAAAATAATCACCTTTTCCAATCTTTTGCATTTACAAGAATGTATTCTGCTCAATACATGCAACTGAGAATCAATCCAAAAAACAAAAACAAAAAAAAGTATGAAGCAAGAAAAAATACAACAAAAAGAAACGGAAAATCAATACAACAGATGCGATATAGCTTTTATAACTAAATGCAGCAGACTATTTGTGTTTACTTGGAATCTCTGCATGGTTAATTTTGTTAAAATTCGATCAGCTCAACTCAGCATATCCTAATCCCAACTGCATTTGGTTGACTCAAAGCTCCATCAATGCCAATAGATGTGGAAAGAAATTCAATCCAGTGGGGATGCTGCTGAGATGAAAGAAAACGATGGTTCCCTCTTGTCAGTCCTAGCAAAGCTGTCCAATCAGCATCTTCTGCATGTCTTTTTTCGTTCCTGGTGTAGAGGCAATTCAACTTCATTTGACTAAAGAGCACAAGGCCATCTCAACTTCATCGAGTGGTTGTCCTGCATAAAGCTTGAGTTGCCCTTTCTTCACTACAACCACCTTCTTGTTATCTGATCTCACTGCCTCATCAAGTTCCTGAAAAAAGTTAGGGTTTCCTTCAATCATGTTAGCACCGCTGAAAATAAAATTCCCTAGCAAAATTAAAGAATAGCATTCCACTTCAACTATGCTCTGAACAGAGTGGCTAAGCGATTTGCGACATGAATGTATGAGTCTAAGAATCATCAACATTCCACAAATTAGTCAATAAAAATTCGCCATGTGGAACCCATTAGAAAGTTCCAACTCATCACATAAATCTAGTCATTATTATGTAAAATGCACAGTTCAAAGTCATAGTTCTCACTTTTATTGTCAAAGGAACAATGTTGGCACTAAAATCGCCAAGATCTTCAAAAAAGGATTGCAGAAGATGGCAGAAGTTGGCAGCATCACCACGGTCTTGAAAAGCAACAATATGAGATGAGTCACCCCTGTCCTTTGTGTAAGGTGTTGTCTTCAAGGTAAATAGTCCCTTTGGTCCTTCACCATCATGACCTCTGCGCATGAAAATAGCCTGAAATAGAGGTGCATAATAGTAAGAGACACAACAAAATCTTTCTCAGACGTGAAAATTAAATTTTAAGGAATTAAATACGAAATTGATGTAGAAGAGGCGGGGAAAAGGTGGGGGTGGGGGAGAGTTTTGAAAGTTTCTCTTCTTTCAACTTGGATTTGCACTTTCCTTCATTGAAGTAACTCTATAAACTTCTATATAATGGTTTACATAATTAACTCATTTCACATTATTCAGCCAAATATGGGATGAAAAAGCTTTAAATCAAGTAAGAAAGACTTTACATACCCAACGCTTTGTAGTTGGAACTTGGAAGAACCCTTTATTAAGCTTATTTTAAACAAGTTTTGTTTCCAATATACATCTCCTATGCGGTAATGCCATAATTTTGAAATTTTTGTTACAATATCTACTAGAGCATATTTCTACAGAATGCAACAGATAACCTATTAAACACTATCTCAGCAGTAAAAGAATAAAATTCTGTTTGAGCTTAATCAAGTTTATGTGGCTTCACATGCTTGGGACATCTATTGCATGTCTGCTTGTACAATTCATTTCAAGGTTATTGTCTCTCCAGTGTCCACGTGGTAATGCCAAATCTTGAAATTTCATCAACACCCTTGTTGAAGTTTTTCGTAGTTCCTATGATTTTTCCTTTCTTTCTAAATGTCACAAAAACTTAAAGCAAAAATTTGTTCAATCTAAGAGCTGAAACGAGAGAGAGAGAGAGAGAGAGAAGAAGAAAAAGGAAAAAAAAATGTAATACAATGCTAACAAGAAGATGAAATCAACGTATTAAACATGCACAATTTCTAGTTACACACATTTACATAAGGAAGAGTCAACCACCACAAATCAGCCTTATCATTTGATTGTTTACCCTTGACTTTGCCCGCTGCACGTTTGCTTCCAACTTCTCTGCTCCTTACCATGCCATTCCCTGGCAAAGTATCATGTTCATTAGATATTGTGATAGTTTCCTGAATTTGTTTTGTTTGGTTATGAGAATTCTGTGCATCTAATATGCTTGATTTTCTCAACTTTGGCCTTCCAAGACCGGTTTCCTGTGTGGCACCTAAATTTTTACAAAATAACTGACAATGTAAAGAAAATTAATAGAAAAGTACCTCATTTCGTTGGTTTAAAAAGACACATTACAGTACTGCAGCCATACTCAAAATTTATGGCAAGTTAGAAATTGAAATACAAGCAGCATTATTTTTTCTTTTAGTTTCTCAATTTTGTGGTCCTGGAAAAATTTATTCACTATGATAACACTAACATATCAAATAATCTCACTATAAATCAAGGGATCCACACAACAAGGACTGATTCACAAGTAGCATAGCATTGCAAAATGGAAACTTATCTAGTAATAATGTAAATCTGAATATTCCAATGATACTATAACAATTCTACTAAAAAACTAAAGATCATAGTGGGTTCTATTAGCATTACCAATCCCAGGTTCAGATTTTGCAACTCCATTTTCCTTTCCCAGCCTTGTTTTTGCCCTTTCTTTCCCCAACTTCTTCCTTGTAGTTTGAAAAAATTTGGACTTTTCCTTTGCTGGTTTCCTTTCTTCCTCTAAAGGCAAAGAAACACTACCCAGTTGTTGTTCTTTATCTAATAAATTAACACTATCCTTATCAACACTTCCAATTCTTATTGATTCATCTTCAATAGCTGAACTACGACTTCTACGATCTTCTGACCCCTGAAACCCCTTGGGTTTATCACTCAGATTAGCTGATGGACTTCTAAATTGATACTTCTTTTTGAACATCAATGGGTCATTCAAATCCTTTGGGTCCAAACTATCTCCATCAACCCCATCTTCAACCTCACTATCCCTTCTTAAAAAATTAACAGGAAATACCGGCGACAACTTCTCACTGCTATTCTGCAACCTCTTCCTCAGCTTAACTAATCTGCTATCCACCTCCTTCTCAATCCCAGTTTTAACAACACCGTCATTATCCAAACCATTTGCCTTCGATTTCAATCTCTCACTCTCTCGCGCATCCCTTGCCATTGCTTGAATTTCAACAATTCTCTCTTCCAATTCAGAGCCACCCACATACCCAATTCCACCTTGTTTGAAACCCAATTCCGCATTAAACAAATTTCCACTTCCATTCAACAAAACACTTGGTTTACCTTCATTATCACCATTTAAACCCAACTCCAAAACCCTAGTTTTACCTTTACTATCCAAGTTTCCATATTTATGGTCAGAATCAGCCGACCCAAATACCCAAACAGCACAAATTGTCTGAAACACAAAAGCCCCAACCAAATACAACCCAACTTTAATCACTGAACCAGTCGAAAATTTCCCCAAATCGTCACTGAAAACTCCAGAAGTTTCCGATTTTTCAGAGATTTCAAAATCCTGAATCTCGGACTCCTCATTGATTTGTTCTTGCGGGGAATCGAGGGGAATCAAGGGGCTTGATGTGGGGGGTGATTGGGGAAGGAGATGATTGGGGTAGGGTTTAGTTAGGGTTTTGAGAAGCTTTAAGCGAAGATAGTTCTTTCTACTTGTGGGTCTTGCTGGGAATGGGGAGGAAATGGAAGAGAGTGGAAGTACTAGTTTTTTGGGTGGTGGAGACGGGGAGGAAGAGAGTGGGACGAAGGAGGAGGTGGTGGTGGCGGCGCAATGGGCAACCGCCATTGCTGGAGGAGGAGGAGGTGGTGGAGGTGTATTGGCCTCGTAGCCTTGAAATCTGCATTCTGTAATAAAATTTTGATAAGTTTGTAATTTTTTTTCATTTTTTTGTTTGAATAGCTAAAATTAGGGTTTTAATTTAAATCAAACAAATAAATATAAATATCACATCACATCGTTGGATTTTATTTAGGGGTGAGCATGGTCTGAATTGGATCGGATTGGGATAAAACCAGGACCAATCCGTTATCTACGGTTCCTGAAAAATTGGAACCGATCCAATCTATTTAAATCATGGAACCAATCCGAACCAATCCATTTAAATACGGATTGGATCAGTTTAGGACCACGGATTCACATAATTAAATAACAAAAATATATATATAACACTTTAATTTCATAAAAACATAAACATAGCGCTATATTAGTTCCACAATAGCAACATGTTTTTTTATAATAGCAATATACTGTTCTAGAATTTAAACAATCATAAGAAAACTGATTTTACCATAAGAATTTAAACCATTACAAATTAAAAGTAAAAACTAACAAACAAAAGTAATAAAAGAAGATTTTAGACGGGTTTAGGTTTGAGTTTAGGTTTTATATAGAATAAGAGAAGATATTATGGGGGAGGATGTATAATAAAAATATAGACTATTTGTATACGGTCCGGATCGGTTCAAATCCGGAACCGTGGGGTTCAATCTGGAACCAATCCGTGGACTACGAATTTTTAATTCTTCAATCCGGAACCGAACCACGGATTCAACAAACCAATCCAAACCTATCGGATTGGACTGGACTGGACTGAATCGGATTACGAATTTCACGGATTTCTTACTCAGCCCTAGTTTTATTGTTAGAGTTTCTCTTGTAACTCTAAAATTACAACCCTCAATCATTTTTGTCATTATTTTTAGGTTTAGTGTGTCTAGATCAATACATATAATTATTTTTTTATTTAATTTTAAGTGATGTATGATTAAATTTATTTTAAAAAAAATAATTTATACGTAAATTTTTTAAATTTATAATAATGTCAATATATTTATTTAAAAAATATAACGTATGCTTGAATTTAGTTATGGAATATTTTATTTTATTTTTAACATATAACTATTGATGGGTTTGAAATTTATAATTATTTTTTAGACTGAGTTTGGGCAAATGTAGAAGTCTGATATTAAGGTTAGGCCAGACTTGAGCAAATACAAAATTCCTTATTGTGTAGTGTTGGCCCGGTCCAAAGAATGTTTACCATTTAATTTATTATTGGGCAATTTGATCAAAGCCCCTTTATGATAAAATTTTAATGCATTAAAGATAAGTATAAAAAGTTTTTCTTAAAAAATTCAACACATACCACTATTACCCAAAAATATAATTAGTGAGTAATTTAATATTTTAAATTTTAAAATAATATAACTTTTGATACAGATGTAGGTTTTTAATAAAATTAGTATTTTTAGAATTCTCTTATCAAAATCTATCAAATAAGATTTATGTTGATTATGAAATTCTTAAAAAATAAAAAAATACCGTTGAAATTAACGTAAATAGTAATATGTTGATTGAAATTTTAAAACAATAAAAAATAAAAAAATACCGACGAAATTGACATAAACAGTAACATGTTACTCTATTTGACAGTAATACGTTACTCTGATTCACAATAACATTTTACTATTATTAAAAACAGAGTACATATTAGATGAACTAACAAAAAATATACTTACACAACATTTTTAAACTTATATAAAATAAAATAAAAGTATTCTTCGTCAAAGGAGTTTCGTAATATATATATATATATATACATATATATGCATGGGCAATATTGTCCAAGAAAAAAAATTTATTGTCATTTCTCAATTATGTGCCTCCTCCTTAGGGAGTTTATGAAACAAAATAAATTGAATTGTCATTTTCACTAAACAAAGGTCTAATAAAGGGATTTTGATTAAATTTTAAAATTCCCTTTATTATTTTATTAAATTGTTTTCCCTTTTGTTAGGTAGGAGTCTTAGTCCTTGTTTGGAACTCACTAAAAAAGTGTATTTTTTTTTGCATACATACATTTATTTGGGTCATATCAATCAACATCTCCTCTCTACTTTTTTTACTTACTTTCTCTTCTTTTCTACACATCTTTTTTATAAAAAATAGAAAGTATACTTATTTAGAAAATCCTAAATCACTTTTTACTTTTCGGCATACATTTTCGACTTATATAGAAGTTTTGTTACTGTCATCTCCTTCAACTCTAACAAATCCACAAACTCCATTACACTTACTTAACCAATTTTAATACTTATTTGACAAATCCAATTTGAGTTTTACATTATCTATGTGTTTTCCCTTTGTTTATGAGGTATATTCTAAAGTCTTAATTATTTATTTATTTATTCTAAAAAAACACATTAGCATACGCTTTCTATTTACGTAGAAGTTCTGTAGCTTTTATCTCTATCTACTCTAACAAATCCACAAACACATTACACTCACTTAACCAATTTCATAAGACTCTGGCCTATTTTGAGAAGTGAGTTATAATTCACTTTTCAGATTATAACTCACTTCCTTTCTCACAAAAAAGCTGTTTATAAATAGCTTTTCACAAAAAAATTGATTATAACCATCTTCCCAAAATAGCCCTCTATTTGTTAAAAGATACTTATTTGACAAATCCAATTTGAGTTTTACATTAAATCTAACTACAAATTTCATATGGATTATAGTATAAAATCTTTTTTGTATTATTCTATACAATCACAACTAGGACGGGGTATAGGGTTATCCGAATCATACAACCCGCCCAATCCGAACTGATCCGTATACAAATAGGCGGTTTCACAGACACAATGCGGAAGGATGCGGTTTGAAATATGACATGATTGCGGGTTGCATATTTAATCCACACCCGCAAGAACTCGCCCTCACGTAGACTCTTTTTTTTTTAAAACCTGGACCGTTGTTATTTTATTATTGCATTTTGGATGAATGTAAAAGTTAATGAATAATTATTTTTAGGTAAGTTTAGGATTTTAAATGATTTTACTTTAATTGTATTATTAGGTAGCAGATAGTGAATAAGATTGATGATCTAATTTAGGATTTTAAAATATGTGCTTGTGTTAGTTTATGATTTGATTTAAAAGTTTAAGATTTTGAATGATTTGTTTGTATTAAGAATTGATTGTGTTTTGTTTTTAATTTTATAAGTTTTAATTCATTAATTATTAATGTTGGAATATTTTAGAAAATGAGGGGAAAAGTGCCCAAAATAAATATTTACAAAATGAGGAAAAAAAGGTTCCAAAAAAAAATATATATATATATATATATATTAAAAAAATTCAATCCGCAAACCATCCGCATATCTGCGAACCCTATCCGCACAAATTGCAATTCGCACTGCGGGCGGTTGCGGGTTGAATTTTTCCCAAAACGCATACATGCAAGTGGGTCCAAACCGATCCACAAATCGTCCAAAACCGAACCGCGACCACCCTCAATCACAACTCAAGAGGAAATTGGCAATAAAATATATTCAGAGACCGTTTCAGATTCTGTATTGGATTACTCCAACTGCTGTAAGTTTTCTACATTCCTTATAGTTTTTGATTTTTTTTGTATTTGATTCATCGAATATAAAGATTGTTTATTTTTTTCTCTCACATCTCTTTCTCTTTACTTTTAAATTATTTTTAATATAAAAATTAGTGCTTCTTTTACTATATTATAATTTAATATCATACAAAATCATTATATATTTATTTAAATTACATTTTTATAGTATGGTAGAACTAAAATTATCAAAATAAGTGTTTCTTTTACTATGTTATAGTTTAATATCATATAAAATTATTATATATATTTATTTATTTAAGTTAGATTTTTATAGCACAATAGGTCTAACTTATTAAATACACATAAATAATTTATCTAAAATTATTATATATTTATTTAAATAACACTTTTATAAAAAGAATAGGGTTAAAATTATCAAATAAATAGTTAGAATTATTCTTTAATTTTAAATTATTACTTTTTTTTTTCAATTTTAAAAAACTATATTTTAGCCTATGCATTGAACGAATTAATTGCCAATAATTTACTATTATTCTTATTTAGATTAATTAAACCATAGGTAGACTTAAAAAAAAAAAAATCAAAATTAGTCCAATTCAAATTAAATTGTACTAGCATGTCACCCATGCTATGCACAAAATAAAATAACATATTATTTATTAAAAATTTGATAATTATGTTTAATTTTTTTTTATATTTTGTTGCTTGTAAATAAAATTTTATATATAAGTTAAGAGTTTTGTTTTAAATGTTCATTTACTATAATGTATAATATAGATAGATTAAAATTGTTGTATTGACAATTAATAATTATGCTTTGTTATAAAAAAAAATGACATAGTTCTAATACTTTACTATTTTACAATAAAAATATATGAATTAAAAAAAATTATCGTATTGGTTTTTGAAAGGGAAATAATTAAAGAAATTTTAAAATCTTAATCAGTAAGAAAGAATCATCGTATCCAGTGGCGGAGCCAGGAAATTAAAGCAGAGGGGGCACTTATTAATTATAATATTAAATTTTTTTATAAAAATATTTAACATAAATTTTTACCATTAACTTCAAGAAAGTTTAAAAAAAAATTAATCAGTGTGTTTGGTTTTAATTTTCTGAATTTAGTTTTTTGAAAACTAAGTTTTTTTATTTTTCATATTTTTTTGGTTTTAGTGAATATTTTTTAAATTTTAAACAATATTTTTACTTTTTTAGATGCACATTACTTAGATATGTATCCAAATAGTAAAATATTTGTGAAAAATATTTTTTAAAAAAATTAATAAATACACAAAAATATGAAAAATGCACTGAATTTTCATATTATTTTTAAATTTTTTTGGTATTTAGTGTATTTTTTAAAGATTTTTTTCACAAATATTATACTTTTTAGGTATATTTATGTTAGGTGTGTCTAAAAATTTTAAAAAATTGCTTAAAATATTAAAAAAATTATTGAAAACATTAAAATACAGAAGATAAAAATATAGAATTTTTTGAAAACTGTTTTCTGAAAACTAAAACTAAATAAGCTAAATATTATTTGTAATTAGTGTATCGTGGATAATATTAAAAAAAGTCATGGATATAAAGTTTTAAAATAAATAATATAATGATAAAGTAATTTTTTTTATACAAAATATGCATAAAAATTCAATATAATAGTTATACTACGTCATCATTAACATGTGATATTACCAATCAATAGTAAAAAAACACATAGAGAATGAACGCTACATGTCAAATGTAACTAATAATTCAATAAATTCTATATTTTCATTAAGATTAATTATGTTTGCATGTCAATAGTGATAGACATCACAATTACATTGAAATTTCTATAGATAATAATATCGTAATCACTTTATTTTCAATCAAAAATAATCATTATTATTATTATTATTATTTTAAAAATGTCATTGACATTTAAAATAATATTTTTATAATTTTTTTTATTTAAAATATTTTCTTTATGTTTGCTTGAAAAAATAAAAAAAAAAAAATAATTGCAAAACCCAGGAGGGCACGTGATCCCCTGGCCCCATAATAGCTCCGCCCCCGATCGTGTCATATAATTTAAAATATCAAAAAAAAAAAAGTTAAAAATGAATTAGGACATTAAAAAGATGTGATTACAATTAAAATCAATGCCATATTTATTAATAAGTATAATTTTATTTAGATATCTATTTATACTTTAACATGCTTATTTAAAATAAAAACAAAAATAAATAAAAATAAAAATATTAATAATTTTGTATTTTAAAATATGATTTTGTAGACTTGATATATTAACTTTTGGAAGGAATATATTGGAATTTTTTTACAAAAATTGAATATTAGTCATTGAACAAATCTTATAAGATTTAAAATAAAATTTACAATAGGAATAAATTAATGATATTGCAGCATTTGCATTTTAACAATTCTAAATTTTGACCCAAAAAAAAAATAGATTAGGACTTTCAATTTCAATTATCGTACAACATATTTATTTATATAATAATATAAATAAAGATAGGGAATAGATAGATTAAAATTAATTATAAATCTATATCTATACTATATATTAAGCAAAAATGGGTTTTTAACCCCAAGTCTTGTGGGAGCTCCAATCTTCTGATCTAAATTTCTTTTTTTTTTGATTTAAAAAAAAAAACCTTAGCATTTATTAACTTCTCCCAACCTCCAAGTCTTACCCTCATAATAACACTTTAATGCATTAAGATCAAGCATAAAAAAAAATTCTTTAAAATCCAACACATATGAATTCCTTGAAAAGTCTCAGCACATATAATTATTATCCCTTATAATAACACTTTAATGCATTAAGAACAAGCATAAAAAAAAATTTCTTGAAAAGTCAAACACATATGATTATTATCAAAATATTAAACTTTAATATAATATAATAAAAAAAAAAGACATTTAATTCTTTAAAAAGTCTAACACATATGATTATTATTAAAATATTGAACTTTAATATAATATAAAAAAGGAAAAAAAGAAGGCATTTAAAAAAAGAAAAAAGAAAAAAAAGAAGACATTTAAAAATCGCAATTCACATATATAGATAATTGTAAACACAATTATCTAAGAAAAATGGGATTTTTAACCTACAAGCCTTGTGGGAGCTCCAATATCCTAATTCTAATTTTTTAATTTTTTGATTTAAAAAAAAAAAACTCAGCATTTGTTAATTTCTGTCACGACCCAAACTCGCCCCTATGGGTTCAGTACCGTAACCGCCCAGTATTCCGTGATTACCAAAGGCCTACTTAACAGTAGAGACAGTAATACAGAGTAGGGGCTGGCGGAAGCCAAGACAGTAAATAAAAGATATCCAATGAGCTGTGATAATCTGAATGTAAAAAGACTTTTATGGACAAGTCACATTTATAATCAAAACATATATACATGCAACATATACACAAACATTCCCGTCAGGGACGCAATCCCTTTGACATAACTGTACAGTCAGGTCTAAACATTTATTACAAAACAGAGACAAAGGGTGAGACTGAGACACCCCAAAACAACCATAGCTTGAACAGGCTTGGAGCCTCGCAGTGAGGCACAACGGTTGGCTTGACAAAACTGGAGCTTAACTTGACGCTCCTAGCATCGGTCTGGTGCCTGGACACCTACATATAAATATAAACAGTGAGCTAAAGCCTAATGAATAACAGTTGTGTAAAGAGGTTAAGAATGAATGTCCTTTCAGTATTTAAACAGTCATATCAATCACTTAGAAACTATAGCAGTCATATGTGGTACATCCAATAGCAAAACAGTATAGTAGGTGTTAACAGACCGAACAGTCAGTTGATGGCCATCATAACAGTATACAGTATTGGTTCCAAGTATTGGAACCGACAGAGATCTCTGTAACAGTAGCAGTAACAGTACAGTAACAGTAAGTTGTTATGGATGCCACGAGTACAGTTCATAAATAGGACATCATTCATTCAGTAAACAGTATCACTTCAGAAAACAGTACAGTTAATTGTTCAGAAAATAATCATCATTGAACATATCTTTACAACATTGTTACTCACAGAGCACTGGGCTACAGATAGGCTAGTGAGCGTCCTCGGATGCCAACCATACACAGTAACAGAACGAACACACACTAAATTACACACTAGGGATTAAAAACTTAGCCCCTTAACTTGACTTGGTGTGGTTCTATAACATTATCCTCATCAAGATGCCTTAAACTAGGCCTAGGAATGCCTAAGATGAAATGAGGATGCAAAGATGCACTTTTAAACACTTTTCAAAATTTTCAGAAAACAGGGGTCTCGCTCGAGCGTGGCTTTCTTCGCTTGAGCGACCTTGTCAAAACAGTGGGGTCACTCGAGCGTGAACTTCCTCGCTCGAGCAGTCTGTAAAAATGCAAAAAGTGCTGGATGTTGAAAATCCCTGCTCGATGTTCGCTCGATGCTCGCTCGAGCGTGAGACACATCCTTCACTCGAGCGCAGGTCTCATTACTCGAGCGTGCGTCTGCGTGCACCAAAAAGTTGAGAGCTTGCAATTCATGCTCGAGCCAATACTCCGTCGCTCGAACGGACCTCTGAACAAAAGACGGTCGCTCGAGCGTGGAATCCTTCGCTCGAGCGTGGAAGCCAAAATCTGGAATTTCTAGATTTGCTTCCCAAGCTCAAACCAAGCATTCAACACCTCAAAACTCAACCTTTTGGGCCAATTTTCTGAAAAACACTTGAAAACCAACAATATAACATGTTTTGAAGATCAATTTGTAAAATCAAAGCCCAAGGGTAAGTTAATTGAACACCATTTCAAAGAAGTTTCATGAATTATGTAAAAACATAACATGCAAGAACTCTTATGAACTCAAGTGCTCTAAAACTTGATCAAATGCAAGATTAAGCTCAAAACTATGGTAAATTCATGGACTATAACAAAAACATGAACATGCATGTGGAAATTCATGAAGAACAACCTCAAAATTCAAGAACATGTACATGCATGCATGGATTAATTCTCAATTCAACACTTTAAACCATAATTTGACTCTAACCTCCAATAATCCCATGAACCATGCAAGAAATGACTTAAATTCACAAATGAGAGGATGAAATCTCTACCTTAGGTCTTGAATTCCAAAAGTGCTAGCTCAATTTTGCAATTAACCTTCAAATCTTCTAAGTTCAAGCAAAATCTAGGTGAATTCAACCCTTATCTCCTACTCTCCCTCTCTCAAACGGTTTTGGTATAGAAAAGGCTGAGGAGATGTTATGAAATGCAACAATTAAGTCCAAACAAAGTTTGTAGGAAATGGCCACTCAATGGCAATTTGGTAATAAGCTCAAACTAATGTGATTTAACCTTATTTAATCTAATTTAATCATTCAAAATCGAATTTTAATTAAATCTACTATAAAATCACATAAATTCTAATTAGTATAAGATACTAATTAATTTCTGATTCGGTCGCTGATAAGGCTTTCAATTCGCAGTCTGAAACTTAAAACATGAACAGATCATTCAGTAATCAAATAGATAGAAATGCATTTAAAACAATACACTCATGCATTCAGTTCAGAATTTCAGTTTGATTAATTTCTTATCATGCTAAAACACAGGTTAGCACTAATCAGAGGTGAGGGTTGTCATAGTCTTCCCTTCTGAAAAAGAGTTTGGTTCTCCAAACTCGAATTACCTTCATTTTGGAAGAATACTGGATCCAGGGGGAACAGTTTCGGATATCTCTTAAACATATCGTCTTCTCTTTCCCAAGTGGCATAAGTGCCACCGTGGTTTTGCCAATCCACTTTCACTAACGGGATTTCTTTGTTTCTCAACTTCTTGATTCGTCGGTTTACAACTTGAATAGGCCGTTCTTCATAAGTGTAGTCATCACTTAGCACTACACGGGTAGGCTCAATAACATGGAAGGGATCCCGAAGATAATCCCTCAACATTGAAATATGGAAGACATTGTCCATATGCTCCATTTCAGGAGGAAGCGTTACTTGATACGCCACCGGATTAATCTTTTCAATGATTTCATACAGCCCAACATATCTCGGTGCCAGCTTACCCTTAACTCCAAAACGAGTCTGCCCTTTCATTGGTGTCACTTTAACAAAAACATGATCACCTACTTTATATTCCCTGCCTCGTCTTCGGACATCCGCATAACTTTTCTGTCGACTTTGTGCGGTTTTCAATCTTTGCTGAATCAGTTTCACCTTTTCTGTAGTTTCTTGCACAATCTCGGGCCCAAGCAAAGGCCCATCTCCTACTTCTGCCCAGCAGATAAGAGATCAACATTTGCTGCCATATAAAGCCTCGAAAGGAGCCATACCAATACTCGAGTGAAAGCTGTTGTTGTAGACAAATTCAGCTAAAGGTAAATGGCTTTCCCAATTTCCTTGGAAATCAAGAACACACATACGCAGTAAATCTTCCAGAGTCTGAATGGTTCTTTCTGACTGGCCATCTGTCTGAGGATGGTAAGCACTACTCAGTTTCAATTCAGTACCCAGTGCAGTTTGCAGACTTTGCCAAAATCTCGATGTAAACTTTGAGTCCCTATCAGAAACAATAGATACAGGCACTCCATGCAGTCTAACAATCTCATCAATATAAATTGTAGCCAATTTGTCCGCATTATAGATTGTTTTGACAGGTAAGAAGTAAGCAGATTTAGTCAATCTATCAACAATAACCCAAATTGAGTCCATACCTTTACTGGAGCGAGGTAAACCAACGATGAAATCCATAGTGATATGTTCCCATTTCCACTCCGATATGGGTAAGGGTTGAAGTAAGCCTGCGGGTCGTTGATGTTCAGCTTTGACTTGTTGGCAATGTAGGCATTTTGATACAAACTTGGCAATTTCTTTCTTCATTCCCGACCACCAAAAATTTAGTTTCAAGTCTTGGTACATTTTTGTATTCCCTGGATGGATGGAATCCTCAGTTGTGAGAGGTATTTTTGTTGTGTGTAATTTTTTGGCTAATGTATTAATAGACACGGGTGCGTCTCATTCATTTATATCTACTGCATTTGCTTCTACATTGGGGTTAGAGGTTGCACAGTTAGTGCCTCCACCCAGACTAGAGTTAGCTGTTGGGGGTACAGTTGATTTAGACCGGGGTTGTCGTGATTGTGAAATAGAAGTTGCCGGGCGTCGACTTCCGTTTGCTTTTGTGTTGCTAGATATGTCGAGTTTTGATGTCATTTTAGGCATGGACTGGTTGTGTTCTTATCAAGCTGTGATTGATTGTTACAGTCAGAGAGTTACAGTGTGCACTTCGGGTGGTGATCGTTTATTTTTTGGGGAACCGAGTTGATAGAGCCTTGTCGCCAATTGTTGACCGTCGTAATAGGAGCAAGCTTAGTGGCCTTCTTGCAACTTTCTTGGATAGTAAGAGTGACGGGGCTCGTGTTGAGTTACCAAGGATAGTTTGTGAATGCCCGGATGTCTTTCCAGAAGATCTTACTAGTTTACCACCTCACCGGGAGATCGAGTTCTCCATTGAATTAGTGCCTGGCACGGCACCGATTTCCATGTCACCGTATAGATTTGCACCCGCCGAATTGCATGAGTTGAAGATTCAACTCCAAGAACTTTTAGTCAAGGGCTTTATTCACCCTAGTACATCGCCTTGGGGAGCGCCGACTCTCTTTGCGAAGAAGAAGGATGAGTCATTGCAGTTGTGTATTGATTACCGCAAGTTGAATAGAGTTACAGTTAAGAACAAGTATCCTCTATCCAGAATAGATGATTTGTTTGACCAACTTAGAGGGTCTCGTTGCTTCTCAAAAATAGATTTGAGGTCGGGGTATGTAGCAATCCCGATTTTAACCTTTCTTTCATGTTTTGCCCCTTCGATTGGGCAGGTCGGGGATCGAGCTGCCCGGTCAGCTCACGAGGATCCAGGGGGCAGCGTGTAACGCCCCAAATTTCTAGCCCAAATGATAATACAACAATCATGGCTTTTTTTTAAGGAAAACCGAATATAAATCTCCAAACTTACATTACATGATACAATAGTTCTTCATGCAACAATACATTAATCCAATAATAAGTAAATAAACAAATAAATACCCCCAAGGGTTTACAAGTTTCCAAGGCTTGAGCCTGGTTACACAAAACGGTAATTCAAACTCACACATATATAACCCTTGTCTTACATATAGAGTCACAGTAAAATGAGAGTCTCGTACTCTCAACACACATTTCCTCTCCTTTAGTTAGGCGGCATCACCACATCTTTTCCTGCACAAAAATCCCGTAGGGTGAGCATAAAGCCCAGTAGGAAATCCTTAACAAAGTATATACTCTTTCCGTCCCAAAATATTAGTCCCTTATTCCATTTTTTATTGTCCCAAAATATTAGTCCCTCTTCAAAAATCAAGTACAAAAATAATATAAATTTCCTATTTTGCCCTTCTTTTAAATTAATAAACAATATAAAAAGTACATTTATGACATTGATATTCCCAAAAAATGTACTATCAAAAGGATAATTTTGGAAAATCAACTTTTTTAAAGTGCAATAATTGTACTACCAAAAAAAGTTGGATTCCCCAAAAGGGACCATTATTCTGGGACAGAGTCTCAAGAGATGAAATGCACATGCTATGCTATGCCCCTTTTTGAAGATAAATCACATTTTCATCTTTTGAAAACCATCATGCTCAATGATGTCATGCAATTTCAATTGTTCAAAACTTAACAATTTATTTCAAGGGCGGTAAATATGACTCTAGTAATCCCTAGGTTGATGTCTGCAAGTAGACTATACAAGTACTACCAAATTGTCATTTTTACCGGTATTAACCGGAAGGCTCGACACCTATCCGCGTCGGTTTTCAGTCTTTCACCCCGGACTCTCAAGCCAACTTATTCAATATCATCTGCACCACCTATCAAGACTTACCAACGTATTTACCCCAAAACCATTTCATGAAAACTTGTTTCTCAACATTATTTTCTCAATGCAAGTTTTCAAATCAACTTTCAAAGTTTAATGTAATCAAATGAATTGTTATGCCAATAACACAAGATGAATATAAATACTTTTATTCCAATTCATCATCTAAGGAATAATACAATTCCCCCTTCTCAAGCATTCTCAACAATTAGTCATTTCAACACTATTTCAACGTTTTGAATAATAATTTCCAAAATGAATAACAATTCTCATATTCCCTGAAATTCATCATTTATATAAATATAAATAAGAAATTTTCCAAACATCCATTTATTTTGACACACAAAATAAATACAACAATATCATTCATGGATTTTCAGTCTCTTTTAAAAAAATCCCAAAATTCTAGGTTTTCTCACCAAAACTATACAACTCAAATCCTTTGAAAAAAAACTTTCCAAAATCATCTTTTCTTTAATCAACGAAGATCAAAACCCATAAGATCATTTTAAAAGAACAAGAGACAAACCCACTTTCAAAATCGCTCAACTTCTTGAATCAACAATCAATTTTCAAAGCTATCGAAAGATGATTTCGAAAATCATATAGATCTTGCAAAAATATATATATAACTCTAAAAAAATTCCTACCTCAAGTTTTGAAGAAGAAATGAGACGAAACCCCCAAAATTAACGGTGTCGAAACTTGATCTTCACCACACACAACGAAGCCCTCGAGATGATAACCAACTTTGGTGAAGAACTTAGGTCTAAATCCCAATAGATTTGGAGAAATCAAAGAGAGAAGATGACTTCTAGAGAGAGAAGCTCTCGATCTGGAATTCTGGAGTGTTTCAGAGAGAGAGAGAGGACTGAAAAAGTGATCTGAAATACCAAATTCACGAACTGATATAACATAGTCCGCTTGAGTGTGAAATGCCCCGCTCGAGCGTCAAATACACTAACCCAGTACTTTTGCAGACAGGTCAAACTTCTGAAACCAAACATTCTCCGCTTGAGCACATAAACGGCAGCTCGAGCGGACAAGCAACTTTGAATGTATTTTACATTTTTGCTTCGGGGGCGTTGACTCTCGACCCCGCCAGGGCGCTGCCCTCAAACCTGCCAAGAGGTACTACCCCTTGGACCCTCGCAAGCTGATCGGGCAGCTCGATCTCCGACTGGCCCAGTCGAAGTGGCAAAACATGAAAGAAGGATCGAAACCGGGATCACTACAACAGCGCCCCTTGGTGGGTCCGAGGGCAGCGCCCCTGAAGCAAAAATGCAAAATGCATTCGAAGTTGCTTGTCTACTCGAGCGGCCGTTTATGCACTCGAGCGGAGAATGTTTGGTTCCAAAAGTTTGACCTGTCTGCAAAAGTATTGGGAAGGTGTATTCGACACTCGAGTAGGGCTTTCCACGCTCAAGCGGACCATGTTATATCAGTTCGTGAATTTGATATTTCAGATCACTTTTGTATATATATATCTCTCTCTCTCTAAAAACATTTCCTCTCCCTTCTCTCTACATTTCCTTACGCCAAATTGGATAAAAACCTTGATTTCTCAAGATCCATTAGAGTTCTGCCATAGGTTCTTCATCAAAGTTGGTTAACTTCTCGAGGGCTTCGTTGTGTGCGGTGAAGATCGAGTTTCGACACCGTTGATTTTGGGGGTTTCATCTCATTTCTTCTTCAAAACTTGAGGTAGGGATTTTCTTAGAGTTATATATATATTTTTGCAAGATCTAGATGATTTTCAAAATCATCCTTCGATAGCTTTGAAAATTGATTGTCAATTCAAGAAGTTGAGCGATTTTGAAAGTGGATTTGTCTCTTGTTCTTTTAAAATGATCTTATGGGTTTTAATCTTCGTTGATTGAAGAAAAGATGATTTTAGAAAGTTTTCTTCCAAAAGATTTGAGTTGTATAGTTTTGGTAAGAAAACCTAGAATTTGGGTTTTTTTTTTTTAAAGAAACTGAAAATCCATGAATGATATTGTTATATTTATTTTGTGTGTCAAAATAAATGGATGTTTGGAAAATTTCTTATTTATATTTATATAATGATGAATTTCAGGGAATATGAGAATTGTTGTTCATTTTGGAAATTATTGTTTAAAACGTTGAAATAGTCTTGAAATGACTAATTGTTGAGGATACTTGAGAAGAGGGAATTGTGTTATTCATTGGATGATGAATTGGAATAAAAGTATTTATATTCATCTTGTGTTATTGGTATATCAATTCATTTGATTACATTAAACTTTGAAAGTTGATTTGAAAACTTGTATTGAGAAAAGAATGTTGAGAAACAAGTTTCCACGAATTGGTTTTAGGGTAAATACGGTGGTAAGTCTTGACAGGTGGTGTAGATGAAATTGAATAGGTGTCGAGCCTTCCAGTTAATACTAGTAAAAATGACAGATTATAGGTGTCGAGCCTTCCAGTCAATGCTGATAAAAATGACGAATTGGTAGTACTTGTATAGTCTATTTGCAGACACCAACCTACGGATTATCAGAGTCGTATTTACCACTCTTGAAATGAATTGTTAAGTTTTGAAGAATTGAAATTGCATGACATCATTGAGCATGATGGTTTTCAAAGATGAAGATGTGATTTTCTTTCAAAAGGGCATAGCATGGCATGTGCATTTCATCTCTTGAGACATGTATAAAATGTATATACTTTGTTAAGGATTTCCTACTGGGCTTTATGCTCACCCTACGAGATTTTTGTGCAGGAAAAGATGTGGTGATGCCGCCTAACTAGAGGCGAGGAAATGTGTGTTGAGAGCATGAGACTCTCATTTTGCTGTGACTCTGTGTGTAAGCCATGGGCTGTATGTGTGTGGATTTGAATAACCATTTTGTGTAACTAGGCTCAAGCATTGGAAACTTGTAAACCCCTTGGGGGTATTTATTTGTTTATTTACTTGTTGTTGGATTAATGTATTGTTGCATGAAGAACTATTGTATCACGTAATGTAAGTTTGGAGATTTATATTTGGTTTTCCTTGAAAGAGCCAAGATTGTTGTATTATCATTTAGGCTAGAAATTTGGGGCGTTACAACTTGGTATCAGAGCTACCGGGTTTGAATACTTGGAGCTCGTAGGAAGTGATTGTTTAACCACAATGGGTTCATTTAGCATGCTTAGGAAGTGTTATGCATTTTGTGACTATGTGATAACATGCTTATGTGACTAAATGGGTATGGGACTGGACTTTTGGGATGTTGTTTGCGCCTATTAAATTCCTTGAGGTCTCATTAGAAGGGTACTTGATCAATACTCGGTCTACTAAGAATTCTTGGTTTTTCGTGAGACGGATTTCATCGTAAAAGAATAGTCCGTATGTGTTTACATGACTAAGTGCTTATGTGGAGTGAAATTGAATTGTGTATATGGTAAAGAAATATATGGAATTGTTGTAGTTGAACATGTGAGTCAAGTTACGAGCACATATGAGTTAATATGCTAAATTATTTCTCTTGTGTCCTTTATTAGGATATCAGGAAGGAGTCAAGTCCATGGTGGTAGAGGCGAGAGGCGTGGTAGGGCTCGCCGAGGTGTGCATGAGGTACCGGTCTATAGGGTTCCGGTGCAAGAAGAAGGGTTCGGCCAAGCTAATATGGCCAAGCTAATGTGGCCGAGCAGGTGAGACAAGCGGGTCAAACCGCAATGGGGTCCCTAGCTCGAGAAATGACAGGGACTTCAAGAGAGTCTATGAACATGTTGAGGGTGGAGAATCAAGCCCGAGAGAACACCGCGGAGTCAAGAGTGAGTTTCCTTACTAAAGAGTTCTTGCGGGCTAAACCGGATGAGTTCCATGGTGGCCCCGAGCCCAAGAAAGCGAATGAGTGGCTCGAACAAACTGTGAAGACATTTGAGATGCTTCACATCGAAGATAGTGAACTAAAAGTGACTCTAACGAGTTACTACCTTAAGAGAGACGCGGGTTAATGGTGGAAATATGCCAAGGATAGAGTGGAGTCGACATGGGAAGCCTTTGCGGTTGCTTTCCAAGATAAGTACATACCTCTCACTGCTAGGGAGAGATTGAGGCAAGAGTTTAAAGACCTCAAACAACTTGACATGCCCGTGGTTGAGTTTGAGGCAATCTTCTCTAGTTTGTCCAGATTTGCACCAGAGTTAGTGGCAACGGAAGAGCGCCGTTGTATTGAATTTGAAAAGAAATTAAAAACAAAAATTATGTTTAAGCTTGTCAGAAATATGATTCGGGAATATGACCGTCTTGTGGTGATGGCGACACACATAGAAATTTCCATACAAGCCGAGGAGGAGAGGCTTCGGAGTTCGAGGTCTAGGGGCCAAGAGTCTCAAGGAGACTATAGGCAGAACAAGAAAAGCAAGAACACCTATCCGTCCTAGTCCCAACCACAGCAGTCTAGATCCACTTTTCCTTTGCCTAGTGCGGGTCCGGAAAAAAGTTCATCGAGTAGTTTCTCGTGTTTCAAGTGTGGCCAACCGGGTCACAAAGCCTTCTCATGCCCACAGAAGAACTTGCCCACAGTTGAGAGGCGCATCTGGCGCATCAGGATCGAAGCAGACTCAGAGCCACCAGCAGGCTCAATCAGTCCAAGCTTCATGAATTAATCAGAGAGCCACTTCGGCTCAGTCAGTACAACAGGCCTATGCTCTAAGAGGAGAGCAAGTTAATCAAGGGCCATATGGGCATGTGTATGCTGTTATTGTGCCAGAGCAGTTGCCAGAATCCTCAGTTGTGAGAAGTATTTTTGTCGTGTGTAATTCTTTGGCTAATATATTGATAAACATGGGTGCGTCTCATTTATTTATATCTACTGCATTTGCTTCTGCATTGGGGTTAGAGGTAGCATGGTTAGTGCCTCTACTCAGAGTAGAGTCACCTGTTGGGGGTACAGTTGATTTAGACTGGGGTTGTCGTGATTGTGAAATAAAAGTTGCCGGGCGTCGACTTCCGTTTGCTTTTATGTTGCTAGATATGTCGAGTTTTGATATCATTTTAGGCATGGACTGGTTGTGTTCTTATCAAGCTGTGATTGATTGTTACTGTCAGAGAGTTACAGTGTGCACTTCGGGTGGTGATCGTTTCTATTTTCTGGAGAACCGAGTTAATAGAGCCTTGTCGCCAGTTGTTGAACGTCGTAGTATGTAACAAGCCCGTGGGGGACCTCGCTACAGCTCGGACTCGATTTGTGTCACGGTTCTTAATCTGACCCAAAGAGTCCAAATCCGGCAAATCGTTTTGAAAAAACAGATTTTTGAAAGAAGTACCAAACATGGACTGCTTTGCCAGATACAGAGTTGCCACCTAAATATTTTATTTTGGGAAATTTAGGAAACCCTGACTCGTTGCCTAAGGCCACGTGTCCGTCATCACCAAAGTTGCCTCAGCTCGGGAACTTGGGTACGATTGGGGAAGGTTACTTCGTGAGCACCCCCGCTCGCCCGATCAAAGATCGGCCTCTACTAACCATGATATCTAGTTTTGAAAACATTGTGTGCTCTTATTCCGGTTATTAGCCTAGATTTACTATGTGATGCGCACAGCATACAAGTATAGACCGGGTCGCCTGAATTGGAACAAAACATTTCATGTTTGTTTTTGAAAGATGGTTTGCTACCCGCAGGTAGGCTTAAAATGCAGATTTTGCCACCCTCAGGTGGGCTTAAAAAAAGATGGTTTTGCCACTATCTAGTGGGCTTAGAAAAGATGGTTTTGCTACTATCTAGTGGGCTTAAAACTCACAGTTGATGATTTGTTCCAATCCAAATAACCCAACCTTCACCCACAGGCATTCAGGCAGTTATATCACATAAGCACATAGCCTCATGGTAAGCATGCTATTCATGGCAGTCACTCACACACATGCAAGGATGCTAAAGCATAAAACTTACCGAGTACTCCAAGCCAAAACAGAAGCTAATTAGAAATCATGCATGATCCTAACTATACAGAAATGCCTAATGCAACACATGCAAAAATGCAACTATAGCAGGCTCGGCTATTCTAAACATGGCATATGGAATGCTACAGCTAACATGTATTCAACTCAGAATTGAAATACAAATGCAATTAGTATGGTGCGCCGAGCCCGGTACATGCAAAACAGATAACTGAGTGCAAACATGCTATCATACTGTATGCTAATTGAAACATGTCCTAATTCTAACCATCATAAGTGGGTAAATAAAAGGGAAGAAAGACATGGGGTTGGAAGACATACATCACACTCACGCACACTTATTACAATTATGCCCTCACTCGGAGGGTCCGAATAAATAGTACAGTCCAAATAATATAGTCCAAATAATACAGTCCTGTAACATGCCCGCGAGGGGACTCACGGGTTACAGTTCGGACTCAATTTGTGTCACGGTTCTAAATCTGAACCAAAGAGTCCAAATCCGGCAAATCGTTTTGAGAAACAGATTTTTGAAAAGAAGTGCCAAACATGGACTGCTTTGCCAGATATAGAGTCGCCACCTAAATATTTTATTTTGGGAAATTTAGGAAACCCTGACTCGGTGCCAAAGGCCACGTGTCCGTCATCACCAAAGTTGTCTTGGCTCGGGAGCTTGGGTACGATCGGGGAAGGTCAGCTATGAGCACCCCCTTTCGCCCGGTCCGAAGATCGGCCTCTACTAACCGTGATATCTTGTTTTGAAAACGTTATGTGTTCTTGTTCCGGTTATTAGCCTAGATTTACTATGTTATGCGCACAGCAAACAAGTATAGACTAGATTGCCTAATTTGGAAACAAGCATTGCATATCCGTTTGTTTTGAAAATGCTTTGGAATTTGCTACTCGCAAGTAGGCTAAAATACGGATTTCAACGAGTTTTTCCAACTCAAACAATCCAACCTTCACCCACAGGCAATCAGGCAGTTTATCTCATATAAGCACTTAGCCGCATGGTAAGCATACTGTCATGTTAACATTCACACGCATGCGAGATGCTAAAGTGTAAATACTTACATTGTACTCCATGCCAAAATAATAAACTAGTTAGCAAACATGCATGTCCTAGTTCATGTTAAGTGGCTAATGCAACACATACCGGATGTGATTAGGATGGGCTCGGCAAACCCTAAAGTGGCATGTAAAATGCTATAACTATCACGTATTCAATTTGGAATTGAAAATACAATGCAGTTTGTATGATGTACCGAGCCCGGTGCATGCTAGACAAATGCATGGATGCACGCATGCATTGCATGAGATATGCTGATTTAAACGTGCCCTAATACTAACCATCAAAGCAGGTAAGTAAAAGGGAGAAAGAAGTGGAGGTCGGAAGACATGCATACACACGCACCCACACTTATTACAGATTCGCCCTCGCCCGGAGAGGCCAAAAGAATAATACAAATTAATTAACTACGCAAGCTAATTAATAGTTACAAATTGCCTAATTAGTTAACAACTAACTAAACTAGGAAAAACAATAAACCACCTCGGGAAGAGAGCCCAATGCGATGCATGCTCGGTTCCGTCCGGAAAGTCAGTGCCATGCATAGGCTGCCTCTGTTTTCCCTGCTATACACCTCTGAAGACTGCAAAAATTTCAAGGATGCTTCTCTGGACATTGGAGATCACCATCGGCTGAGTAGAATGGCCACCGGCCGTAGGATGTGATCATCGGCTGAGGATAAAGTTATCGGCCCTTACCAATGGCCGGTCGGCACTAAATGTTGCCGATCGGTAAAAAGTTCCTCCAGAACCTGCAACTCACAGCAGCAGAGGGCAAAACCTTGCATGGCAATGTAATCCAAACAATGTATGCACCAACCAAGCCCCTTATCATGTGTACAACTCAAAGGGGCATGGTCCTTGGTTCTTGGACCACCAATGGCGCATTTGAATGCATGATGGCCCAAGAGGCCAAGTGTGCATCTTTCATTTCAAATGAAATGCAATGCAAACAAACAAACCAAAGCCCAATCCCTATCACTAATCAAGGGACAAGACATGTATGCAAGATGCAATGCAACCTAGGCATGCAAGCTAAGGATGCAACATGGCATGGCAAGGCACTTATGCAAGCATACAAGCAAGCATGAGGCAATGCAAACTAATGAAAAGATGGACTTAAACATGATTTAGGCAGCTCTAAATAGGCCCAAAATAGTGGCCAAAGTGCTCAAATATGAGGGCTAAATACACATACACACATGCACATGTTATGGTCCAACGCTTAAGCATATAAAGGCAACTTTTAAACACATTCAAAAGAGGCCTAACACGGACATATGGCATACAACATAAGCCTCGAAAATCATGTTATAAGAGGTGCCAAACCAACTTAAACAAGACAAATACTAGTGTGCAAATAGTCCAAATTCTTGAAGCAAGGTAATGAAGCTTTGAAACACACTTAGCATAACAACCATGGCATGCATTAAACAACTAAAAACAGATTTTTAGCATGTTAAAACAAGGCCAAATGACTACTTAGATGGCATCTAAGTGGCTCAAATATGAATGCATGCACAAATGCACTTTCAAGGAGCACATAACACATGCTCAAGAGGCAACAAAGAGACAACCAAGGCAAGCATACAAGCATGTCTTAGGGACTAAAATGATGTTACAAATGGTGCCAAACCACTCAAATGATGCAAACAACACATGCTACACATTCACATACTTGAAGCATACAAGCTCAAATACAAAGGAGCTATACCAAGCATGCCAAAATCGACCCAAACAATTATGGAGAGACCTTAAACATAGCAAAATAAGCACAAAACCTTCACAAGGTTAAGCCTAAAACATGCTAGAATGAAGGCTAACAACCTAAGGCATATTAAGGCAATAACAAGGCATTACATGGTAGGTATGCTAAGCATGCATGGTGTACCAAACCAACTTAATACAAAGTTAAATCATGACAATATAAGCATAAAATATAGCCATGGCATGATCAACAAACCTTTAAACATAATGCTCCCTTAAGAGGCCAAAATTGGTCCTTTTCAAGGACAACAAGGAGAGGGGGTGGCCCTCTCATTCTTGAGACTTCAAGGCACCATCTTCACCATTGAAATCCCTCAAGATTTCAGTGGTGAAGAGGCCCAAACACCAAAGTCCCGAAACTTGCACAAAATAGCACAAAAAGGAGCCTTACAAGGCCTAGGAGGGGTCAAACAAACCCAAACCACAAAACACTCTTAACAACCAATCAAGAGGGCTAAAAAAAAGAACTTTTTTGTATTATACACTAAGCACAAAAATAGTTCTAAGATAGGTAGAAAAGCAATGCAAAAATGGGGAATAAAAGGGAAGTTTCTTACCCTTGAAGCCTTTCTTCAACAATGGTGATCTTGTTGCTCCTTTAAGCTCAAATCCAGCCAAGAACACTAAGAACAAACCTCTAGTCCTTCAAAAGCCAAGGAAAGGTGAAAGACTAGGTGCTTATGTGCAATAGTATGGACAAAAGCACCTAGAACACAAAAGAGAGAAAAAGAGAGATAGAATAGTTACAACTTTCTAACCCTAGAACCAGAGCTCTCCTCTGTGTTTTCCTCACAAAATTCTCTAACTCTAATGCCAAGAGAAGACCCCTTCTCTTATAGGCAAACAATCTTGTAAAGCTTGTTCAACAAGCTTACAAGAGGAGCATCCCCTCCATACACGTGTATGGAGGGGAACAAAATGCCACACAGCTGTCCTAAAATATCTGAAAAAGCAGATGAACAGTAGTCGGCTGCTCAAAATTGCCATTTTGACAAAATTGATGGCCGGTCGGCCAAGAAGAGTGCCAGCCGGCAATATACATTGCCGGTGGACACAAACAACAGCCGGTGGCCTCTAGCCATGGCCGGTGATGTGTGGGGATGCCTCACAAGGCATTCCCTGCCCCTCCAAGGCAAAGCACAAGTGTTTGGTGCAAAACCAGACACAAAATGGTCGAGTTCGGAGATCCTGAGGCAAGGCGCGTAGCCGAGACCTCCGGGAACTCCAAACGAACACAAACATGGATAATCACCGAGTGTTCCAACGGTGACGTCCAAGTCTTGAGGACGGTCAAAAATGGGGTGTCTACAAGTCCAAATATGTACAAATCCTTAATTAATTTACAAATTAACTAAGAAAAATAATAAACTGGTATGCAAGCCAGGGACTGTCTTGACTCTTCTCCAGATGATGAATGATGCATGTCCGAGTTGCCTTGTGCAGAAATCCACTGCGATGCCCCAATTAGCCTCTGTTTGCAATTGTTTTTGGAATGCGTGCCAAGCTTCGGAAGGCTGCTGATTCTTGATTTGCTGCAACAGAGAGCAGGAAAGGGGCATGGCAATGTATTTTCACAAATGTATGCATGCCTCGATCCTCGTGCCACTAATCACGCATCTCGATGCATGATGGCCGAAGGATCGAATTGCACAACTCAATATGGAATGAATGCACATGAAAATACAACTAAGACCTAACTCCATCATGGACAATCCGGAGTGTCGGTGACTGGGGAATTGAGACACGTTTCGTCACTCGGAGTATGAAACGTACCTCGTTTCCCGTGCTCGGGCTAACTCCTATCCCAAACACAATGCAATATGCGTGACATGCATGGATGCAACTAAGATACAACCTAACATGCACAATGCTATGAAATGGCATACACGATGCACGAGGTAACATGGCATACACAATGCGCTAATATACAACCTAGCATACACAATGCTGTGAAATGAAATGGCATACACGATGCATAATGGGCTTACACCAACACAAGTGGACCTCAGCCACACTCACATAGGAGGCCATTAGATGAAAATGAGACACTCGAAATGCGTGCACACATGCACGTAAACCGAGGACTTACCCCTAAGGCACCGAATGCCACTCTAACAAGACACATGGCAAGACATGGAATATGACATACTAGCATGCAAATTTCAGTAGCAAAAATTGATGCAAAATAGCCCCGAAACATGGCAAAAGTGCACCCGATGCATGAAATGAAACCCGAAATCCAAAATTAGGCACATGGAATGACTTATAGCTATACAAAGCATGCATTATTTGAATATGAAGCATGAAGAAAGAAGCAAGGCAGTCCCAAAAAATGCATATTTACAGTTTTAAGCAAGGCCAAACAGTGAACACAAATGGGGCTAAGCTAGCATACAAAAATGGCCCTAAAATTGAGATAATGAAGCAAGTAGCAGCTTCTGGCCCCAAATGGCCAAGAGCCCTTCGACAAAGTTGAAGAGGGGCTCAAACATGGCATTTTACAGTTAGTGACCAAACCCAAAACAGTGCACAAGCAAGCCTAAAATACTATGCAAGATAAGGCCAAAAAGAGGGCTTCAACACAAAGTATACAAAGGATGCATCAAACAGCAAAAGACCCTTAATGAAACATAAAGATGGGGTCAAAATAAGGCTATTTACAGTTCAGACCAGAGCCCAAAAACAGAAGCACAAGGGCTAACAAATCATGCAAAAATAAGGCCAAAAGAGGGATACAAAGGCAAGTGGCAAATGGAAGCCTCAAACAGTGAGGAACCCTTCAACAATGTTGAATAAGGGCTCAAAATAAGTCACTTTACAGTTTACAACATGCCTCAAAACAGTTTATGCATAAGCCTAAAATACTATGCAAGAAAATGGCATAAAAGAAAGGTAAAGAAGCAAGTGCCACAAGGAAGCCTCAAACAGTGAGAGGCCCTTAAACAAACATGAATAGAGCTCAAAAAAATACTATTTTCAGTTAGGATCGGAGCTCAAAAAAGTAAGCACAAGGAGCTAGAATATGAACCAAGAAAAGGGTCAAAAAGGGGAGAAGAAGACTTACCCAAGAAGACTTACCCTTGAAGACTAATGTTTGACAGCCTTTTGGACCTAAATGCAGCACTCCTAGGCTCTGAAGAACAACCTCAAGCTGCTGGAATGGAGGATGGAAGGGTGGGGCTATGGGTTGGTGAAGAACCAATGGGGTTTTTAAGGCTTAGAGTAGGGAGAGAGAGAGAGATTTAATGTGAGAGCTCCAAACCAAAATTTTCTAACCCCTAAAACCAGAGCTGGGGGGGTGTTTATATAGGCAAAAGAGTGGGGAAAAAGGGGGGGGGAAATTGAAATTCAAATTTCCCCCCAAAAAGGCCAAAAAGTGAGATAAAGAGGCAAGTGGTAGCTGCTGGCTTCAAACCGAAGAGAGCCCTTCAACAAAGTTGAAGAAGGGCTCAAAAAAAGACATTTTGTAGTTTATGACCAAGTCCAAAAAAGCTCACAAGTAAGCCTAAAATACCATGCAAAAATAGGCCTAAAAGAGAGTTAAAGAGGCAAGTGATAGTAGGAGACCTCAAACAGCAAAAGGTCCTTAATCAAACATGAAAATGAGCTCAAAGTATGACTATTTACAGTTTGGGTCGGAGCCCAAAAACGCTTGCAAGCAAGGCTCGGGGGCCAAAACGCGCAGCCCGGGGCCCCAAAAACTGACTGTTAGGCACCGGGAGTGGTGTTCGACCACGAAGTCGGTCTCTCATACCACAGTGTCCCTCAAAAGGGAGGAAATAAGGTATGTGCCAAAAACCGGAGCAAACGGAGGTGGTTAAGCGGTCCCGAACCGAGGCACATGGCCGTCGGCTCCAAAAAATCGGAAACCGGGCTCCAAACGGGAAAAATGGCCTACGACCACGAAACGTAGCCTACGGCCACTGAGAGATGATCTACGAGACCTCTCCCTTCCTTCGGGAAGAGAAAACAGAGAAAACGGAGCCTGGTTCGCAAACCGAGGCAAAGCACAAAAGAGTCCGGAAGTCCGAAGGTAAGGCTCGCAGCTAGGACTCCGCAACCTCAGAACAAGCACAACATGCAACATCACCAAGCGCTCAATTGGTGACGTCTAAGTCTTAAGGTCGGTCAAAAATGGGGTGTCTACATAGTAGAAGCAAGCTTAGTAGCCTTCTTGCAACTCTCTTAGATAGTAAAAGTGACGGGGCTCGTGTTGAGTTACCAAGGATAGTTTGTGAATACCCGGATGTCTTTCCAGAAGATCTTACTAGTTTACCACCTCACCGGGAGATTGAGTTCTCCATTGAATTAGTGCCTCGCATGGCACCGATTTCCATGGCACCGTATAGATTTGCACCCGCCGAATTGCATTAGTTGAAGATTCAACTCCAAGAACTTTTAGTCAAGGGCTTCATTTGCCCTAGCACATCGCCTTGGGAAGCGCCGACTCTCTTTGAGAAGAAGAATGATTGGTCAATTCGGTTGTGTATTGATTACTGTAAGTTGAATAGAGTTATAGTTAAGAACAAGTATCCTCTACCCAGAATAGATGATTTGTTTGACCAACTTAGAGGGTCTCGTTGCTTCTCAAAAATAGATTTGAGGTTGGGGTACTGTAGCGATCCCGGTTTCGACCCTTCTTTAATGTTTTGCCACTTCGACTGGGCAGGTCAGGGATCGAGCTGCCCGGTCAGCTCGTGGGGATCCAGGGGGCAGCGCCCTGGCGGGGTTGAGAGGCAGCACCCTCGAAGCAAAAGTACTAGGAAGGTGTATTCAACGCTCGAGCGGGGCTTTCCACGCTCGAGAGGACCATGTTATATCAGTTTGTGAATTTGATATTTCAGATCACTTTTATATATATCTCTCTCTCTCTAAAAACATTTCCTCTTCCTTCTCTCTACATTTCCCTACGCCAAATTGGATAAAAACCTTGATTTCTCAAGATCCATTAGAGTTCTGCCATAGGTTTTTCATCAAAGTTGGTTAACTTCTCGAGGGCTTCGTTGTGTGCGGTGAAGATCGAGTTTCGACACCGTTGATTTGGGGGTTTCATCTCATTTCTTCTTCAAAACTTGAGGTAGGGATTTTCTTAGAGTTATATATATATATTTTTGCAAGATCTATATGATTTTCGAAATCATCTTTCGATTGCTTTGAAAATTGATTGTTAATTCAAGAAGTTGATCGATTTTGAAAGTGGGTTTGTCTCTTGTTCTTTTAAAATGATCTTATGGGTTTTGATCTTCGTTGATTGAAGAAAAGATGATTTTGGAAAGTTTTCTTTCAAAAGATTTGAGTTGTATAGTTATGGTGAGAAAACTTAGAATTTAAGGATTTTTTTAAAAGAGACTGAAAATTCATGAATAATATTGTTATATTTATTTTGTGTGTCAAAATAAATGGATTTTTAGAAAATTTCTTATTTATATTTATATAAATGATGAATTTTAGGGAATATGAGAATTGTTGTTCATTTTAGAAATTATTGTTCAAAACGTTGAAATAGTCTTGAAATGACTAATTGTTGAGGAAACTTGAGAAGAGGGAATTGTGTTATTCCTTGGATGATGAATTGGAATAAAAGTATTTATATTCATCTTGTGTTATTGGCATATCAATTTATTTGATTACATTAAACTTTGAAAGTTGATTTGAAAACTTGCATTGAGAAAAGAATGTTGAGAAATAAGTTTCCACGAATTGGTTTTGGGGTAAATACGGTGGTAAGTCTTGACAGGTGGTGTAGATGAAATTGAATAGGTGTCGAGCCTTCCAGTTAATACTGGTAAAAATGACAGATTATAGGTGTCAAGCCTTCCAGTCAATGCTGGTAAAAATGACAAATTGGTAGTACTTGTATAGTCTACTTGGAAACACCAACCTAGGGATTACCAGAGTCGTATTTACCGCTCTCAAAATGAATTGTTAAGTTTTGAAGAATTGAAATTGCATGACATCATTGAGCATGATGGTTTTCAAAGATGAAGATGTGACTTTCTTTCAAAAGGGCATAGCATGGCATGTGCATTTCATCTCTTGAGACATGTATAAAATGTATATACTTTGTTAAGAATTTCCTACTGGGCTTTATGCTCACCCTACGAGATTTTTGTATAGGAAAAGATGTGGTGATGCCGCCTAACTAGAGGCGAGGAAATGTATAACAGAATTAAACAAGATCTTATGTTCATAATGACAAACTTGAATAAGATCTTATATTCATAATGACAGACTTGAACAAGATAAAATGACAAGTGGATTGGCATGAGTAATCAAGAACTTCTTGATCACTAGGAAGAATCGGCTCTAGAAACTCATCGCTAATCATGAATCAATGTTTCCAAACTATCTTATGGTGCTGCCAATTTCGTTAATACCTTTTTTCTTACTAAATCCTTCCCCAACTGGAATTATTGTGGTGTCTTTACTTGTTATAGCAATATTCATCATTTGAGTTTCCTTTTCAGGCGAATTCCTTCCGAACAATGCTTGGTGATTTCTTCTTTGTATGGTTGATGACAATGATAATGAAAATAAGTCTTGCTTTTGTTGAATGCTCTGCTAATTCTTCATTGGTACCCCTGGATATTGTAAAAATAATTGTTCAATAGTTAAAAAAGAATTAAAAAAATATGTAACTAAAAACATAACATAATTCTTCAATAAATAAATTATATTACATATTAACTTCTATTAGAGGATTTACTTCATTATATTTTAAATAACTTAAGTTCTTTGAATAATGATCACAATTATTTTTAATTTTTTCATTATGTAATTTTGACCTATAACGATAAGAAAAATTTCAATTTTTATGCATTCTCTTAATGTTTTTTTTTCAATTAGGAAATTATCTATCTACTCAAATTAAGTTAATAAAATGTTTCAAACTTGTTTGAATGCTTAACAAAATATACAGATATATTCTCTAATTTTTTATTTTAAAGTTGCCATTTTTTTCTTTTTTTTTTTGGGCAAAGAATATGTCAAAATATTTTGAAAAATAAGTAAATAGAAAGAAAGAGCAGGACAAAAGACAAGGTCCAGATAATACAGACTTGCCAATTTAGCTGTTTTTATCACTGTCACACCTACGATCAAAGAGATTGATAATTTATTCTATAAAATACACTTAAATTAAATAAACATGCAATAAATTTTAAAAATTAACATAATTGTTAAATGCATAATAAAAATAAAAAAAAAATTCAGAAGACTAAATATTAGAAATTGACTCGACTCCAATGCGCACAAAAGAGAAGATTTATAAAATATATTATTTCACATAATTGGTGATTCACAATTTTAAAATTTTAAAATTGAATTAGTATTCTTTCCTTTTAAAAGTCTAAAATTATGAAAAAAATTAATCAGTGTGTTTGGTTTGAGTTTGTTGGATTAAGTTTTTTGAAAACTAAATTTTTTGGTATTTAGTGAATTTTTAAAAAGTTTTTTTCACAAAGTTTTTACTTTTTAGGTATATTTATGTTAGGTATGTCTAAAAATTAAAAAAAATGCTTAAAATATTAAAAAAATTCAGTAAAAACAAAAAAAAACACGAAAAATAAAAAAGTAGAATTTTCTAAAAAGTATTTTTAGAAAACTCTAACTAAGCAAAATTATTTTTTTTTAATGATTAGATGCCACACTTCTAAATTTTAAAATAAGTTAATATACTTTCCATTTAAATTTCATATATCTAATATAAATCATTGTTGAAAAAGTATTACCCAATAAAATTGATTTAGAATTGATTTAAATTTTTAATAACTACTAAAAATTAATCAAAAATTTAGTATGTAAATTTCGAAATAAATAAATTTGTTCCAAACAATTCTTAGTGATTTCTTGTTTGTTTGGTAATTAATAATTAATTTTTTTTTTACAAATACTTTTTAAATTCTTTTTTTACAAATATTATATTTTTTAAGTATATTTATTTTAAGTGTATCTAAAAATTAAAAAAAATGTTTAAAATATTAAAAAAATTCAATGAAAACAAAATAATACGAAAGACAAAAAAGTAAAATTTTTAAAAAAATGAATTTTGAAATGAAAACCAAGCAGATGTTTAATTTTAAAAATAATAATAAGAATAATAAAACAGATTAATAAAAATAAATACAAAAAAAGATAATATTATTATGGCTATGGACATTTTTAGCATGTAGTGTCAAACAAAAATGTATTATCAACATGAAAATCATGAAATTTTTAACAATCCACTCAACAAACTTTTGGTATTGATATGAATTTTATGAATCTTTTATCCATAAATATTTTAAAAATATCCTATCCATATGATATTATATATATACAAGCCCTAAGTAGTTAAAAAATAAAGTAAAATATATAAAAAGGAAAAAAAAATAAGAAAATTGAATTAGAGAAAAATAGACGTGCCACCTAAAAAAGAGTTCAACCAAATGTTAAGATTGAGAATTTGAATTTTTTTAAGAAATCACTACATTTGGTTATATATATAGTATAGATATAGATTCTATTAACTCGTATATATGAATATTTAAAAAATTAACATTTTAACTCTAAAATATATGTAATCTTACATTCGTAAACTACTTTTTCTTTTCTTTTTTTTTTAAATTTAGAAAATAAGAAGCTACATAAAATGGTCAATAAAAAAAAAAATACGAAATATAAAAAAGATCTAACTAATCACTTTCCTAAAGCTAAAAAAGTCAATTGAAATCTGAGTTTTGCTAACTCTCCTACTGCTTTATCCCTCTCCCCAAGTACTTGATCCCTCTCCTCAAGTATGAAGATTGTGATGTAACTTCATGCATAGATGCTGATGTTGATGCAGCTGCAGATGTTGATGCAGATGTTGTTGGGGGCACAAACTTCGACATAAATGAAGAAATTGACTGAGTTGATGTGGATGCAAAAGATGTAGCTGCTAATTTGTTGGGCACATAGCCTCCCCGTCCGCTACCTCTAAAAATCAATAACAAGAACAATAAAAGTGATAAAAAGAAGTCAATTTGCTGCATAAGAAACACATTCAGGTCCAAGCCAAATAATGTAATAAGCATTTAAAAGTTTTTATTCAAATTCAATTGAAATGCATAAGAACTTCTCTTGCTAGTTTATTGCCTAAAAACTCCTTAGTGAAGATGATAAACTTAATAAGCTAATCAAAACTATAGATGAAATAGACTGTTTGGCTAAAAAAACAAAAACTAGACCTCCTAACTTACGAACTCCCTAAAAACAAAATAATTTTGTCATTTTTTCGACATAAACATTGGATTTTATTAAATTTCAAACTGTAGCTATGCACTTCAAGATGGAAATGTCATAAGTTTTCGAATGTAAAGCAAAAGAATTGAGGCATTTTTTTTTTTTTTCTGCCATACCTTTCTTGGTGAAGTTTTTCAGCCATAGGATCCAGTGGCACTTCCTTCACTAATTCAAGAATTTTTCCCTTCTGTACACTCACTTTTGCACTTGTCTTCTTGAGGACCTTTTCTACAGTAGTTGCAGGTGCAGGGGCAAGTGCCTAATCATATCACATGAAAAACAACAAAATATTTTAGTGGAAGCCAAGTGAGGATAATAAATAACAAAATAGCAAAAAAAATTGGGTTAGCTTACAACAAATTCAAACATAATCAGGTGGGTTAGTTGTTATAGGTTCAAACAAAAAATGACACCAATGAAGAAATTGCAAAACAGTCTAAATATGACACCAGTGAAGGAATTGCAGAAATTACTAAAGATTCCTTATTAATAGATAATAAGGAATGATGCTTATTGATAGTACCTTTGCAGCAACAGATTCCGTTGCACGCTTCCTCCATAGATCAACTTTTCGAGTTTCAAATTCCTCTCTACTCATGATGGGGGGTCCAGGATTGATGCCCATCCTAAAATCCGCAAGATCTCTAAAATCCGCAAGAAAATTAGTCAAATTTAATTAAAAAAAAGAAGAAAATATGACTTCAAATTTAATAAAAATTATTTTTTGGTTGTTTAATTCAAACAGCAGCATCAAAAACAAGATTTCGATTCTTTGTAAGAAAAAAATCCTATAGAAGAGAAATTCTAAGCATTTCTCTTGCTGGGTGCCCCATTATCTTTTCCGGCCAAATTGGTGTTCTATCAAATTGTTGATCGTAACTGTGAGAGTGAATTTCTGATCACACTGTCAACTCAGTATTCAGCTGGAGAGCACTGGCAGAATAGATGGCACTTGACTGACCTGCAACAGAAAGAGAAGATTCCGGTGGTGGTTCGTCCACCCGGGGGCACTTCGACGATCAAGTCAGTATATCTCTCAAAGATAATCAATAGTGCTAAACTCACTGTTCAGAATATAAATTGCGTACCTTAGACCCATCGGGAGTGCCTCTCTTTTATAGTTAACACAAACTCAGTCCCAATAGAAGCCTAGCTTCTATGGACTCTTGCTCATTGCTTATCCTGGACTCTCCAAGAGATAAAGATAAACTCCCTAAGAGTGTTATCTTTATCCATGCTGAAGTCCTTCCTCATTCTAGGACTCTTGTGCCCTATCCGCTTATCTCGGATTCCGATATCTTCGGAAATAACCTCGGCCTAGCCGAGATCACCTCGGCGTCATGACCAGGACACGTGGCACCTCGGCTGACGCGTCGGCGTCACCTTGGCCACGTGTTGGTACTAAAAAATGTATCTCCACAACTACCCCCTAGGTTCTATTACCTCGGCATTCTGAGGTGATGGAACCTATATTAGTACTTACTGCCAGTACATCGGCTTAAAAATTTCTCAGCCGAGATCATCATTAAGGCCGACATGTCTTTTTAAAGATCAAGAATTTCAAGAGCTCCCTCACGAGTATGAGTTGGTAAGCATAATGACCCAACCGTTTTAGCCACGCGTTTTCCCCTTATTGGATCGTACCTCGTACGCGTTTGGAAGTCGTCTCGCGCCTGCAGGCGCCGTCTGACAAATCCGTCGTTTTAGGCGCATTGATTGCCTTTTTGCCGCCGTTTCAAGTTTTTAACAAAACTTCTTTTCCTCGTTCGTTCTTTCACTTTACATCGTTTCTGAAGCTCTCTCTCTCTAGCTTTCTCAAGTCCTCCATTGTTTCCAAGCTTTCAAACTCTGCTACCACCGCCGTTCAACTCCTCTGGCGAAGCTCTTGCTAATCTTTTCTGCTGCTGCCGTTCGTATAACTTCGGCGAACTAAACACCGGCTTCTTTTCTTTGCTGAGTTACCGTTTCTTTCCGATTTAACTTCTTGTTTCAGTTTTCTGTTTTGTTTTACTGAACTCTACTGCTCTGCCTCTGCAACCTTGTTCATATCTTTGATACTTCAACTCGTATCTTGTTTGATTTCATACTTGGAATATTTTGTATATCTTTAACATACACTTCAGTCTTGTGCAACCTTCTCGGGGTGACACACCTCGGGTATACAAACTGATGATTTTCCTCGGCAAGTACCCAAGTACCTCTCTCGGCACAACCTTGGTTTCAACTTGTAAATTTTTTCACAAAATTTCAACAAGTGTTTAACCTTGATTTAACTTCAACTTGTAAACTTTTCTCAAGTTTCAACAAGTGTTAAACATGGTCTCGGTTTTAACCTCAACTTGTAAACTTTTCAAGTTTCAACCAGTGTTAAACATCATCTCGGTTTATCTTCAACTTGTAAACTTTTCTCAAGTTTCAACAAGTGTTAAGCATGATCTCGGTTTAACTTCAACTTGTAAACTTTTCTCAAGTTTCAACAAGTGTTAAACATGATCTCTGTTTAACTTCAACTTGTAAACTTTTCTCAAGTTTCAACAAGTGTTAAACATGATCTCGGTTTAACTTCAACTTGTAAACTTTTAACAAGTGTTAAAACCATTTTTCTACTCTTTGCCCCCTAATGTGAACCTAAGTTCCATTTGGGTTCTCATTATGCATGTATCATCAATTATCTCATTAGTCATAAGTGTAAGAAATCAAGCTAAAACTTTATTGATTTATTTCGGCAAATAATCAAAAAACACAAAAGTCTAATGATAGAAAAAATTCAAATTGCAAGTATTCCAGGGTCTTGGCAACTCTTTGCCTTCATTATCTTCGAGCCGATATGCCCCATTGCCCAATACCGAGATGATTCTATAGGGTCCTTCCCAATTTGGGCCAAGCTTGCCCTCCATGGGATCCTTCTTGTTGCCGACGACTTTTCTCAAGACCAGGTCGCCGACTTGGAACTCCCTTGGGTTAACCTTTTTATTGTAAGCCCTAGCAAGCTGTTGCTGGTATGCTGCCAGCTGAATTGCAGCTCTCTCCCTTCTTTCTTCTAGTAGATCCAGATCTCGGGCTAAGAGTACATCATTAGTCCCGTTTTCTACTCCCTAGGTTCTAATCCCTGGTATGCCGACCTCTAGTGGAATGACAGCTTCTGTGCCATAGGCCATGGCAAAGGGGGATTCCCCTGTTGATCTTCTCGGCGTAGTCCGATATGCCCAAAGTACACTTGGCAGTTCATCCACCCATTTTCCCTTTGCTGCTTGCAACCTCTTCTTAATCCCATCCAAGATGACTTTGTTGGATGCTTCTGCTTGTCCATTGCTCTGAGGAAAACTCAGGGTGGAAAAGTAATTCTTGATTTTGAACTTTGCACAGAAGCTCTTGATTAGCTTACTGTCAAATTGTGTTCCATTGTCTGCAACTATTGCTCTTGGAATCCCAAACCGGGTGATGATGTTCTTCCATATGAAGCTCTTCACATCAATATCTCGGATCTTGGCAAGGGGTTCAGCTTCTATCCACTTGGTGAAGTAATATGTTGCCACCAGCAGGTACTTCCTTTGTCCAGTTGCTTGGGGTAATTGTCTAACAAGATCCATGCCCCATTAGGCAAATGGCCAGGGACTGGATACAAGGTTCAAGTCTGCTGTTGGTTAGTGTATCAGAGGTGCAAACCTTTGGCATTTGTCACACTTCTTCACATAGGCCTCTGCATCTTTCTGTATGTAAGGCCACCAATACCCTTGCGTAATGGCCCTATGGGCAAGTGATCTGCCCCCAGCGTGGCTTCCACAAACTCCTTCATGTATTTCATATAAAAAATCTTCAACTTGTGAATGATGTACACACCTTAAAAGGGGTCCAGTGAATGATCTTCTGTAGAGATGTCCTTCTGCTGTCAGACTGAATCTTGCTGACTTCAATCTGATCTTGTGTGCCTCTTTGTGGTCATCTGGCAGCTTTCCTTCTTTCAGGAATGCAACAATTGCATCCATCCAGCTTCGTCCCATGTCCATACACATTGCTTTACGCTCTGTGGTCAGTGGTTCGATGCTCGAGCCCGACAAGTAGTCGACCATTATTGTCCTTGCTTTTCCAGGTTATATTGCACTAGCCAGGTTAGCCAGTGCATCAGCGTGACTGTTATCATCTCGGCTAACCTGATGTAGTCGGCAATTCTGAAACAAGGCCACCAACCTGTTGACCTCTTTTGCGTAGGCCGACATCCTCTCATCTCGGGCTGCAAACTCGTCAGTTGTTTGGTTGACTATGAGCTGGGAGTCGCAGAAGACTATTACTTCATCTGCTTCTGCTGCTACTGCCAGCTTCAGTCCTGAAATCAATGCTTCATACTCTGCTTCATTGTTTGAGGCCTTGAACCCCAAACGAATGGAATGTTCCACTATCTGTCCATCTGGAGATACCAGTACTACTCCTGCCCCCGCTCCTTGTCGGTTTGAACTCCCATCGACGAACAAGCGAAATGTGCAACGCCCTAAAAAAAAAGTACATAAAACCCATCATTTTAGACATGCAATGATATAAGAGAAATCAACACCTTTCTATTCCTCAGAGTAATCCTTACAACAGTATTACATGTTAACAACAAAAGCAAATGCCCTACGGGCTTACAGTTTTCCAAGTCAACACTTGGTTACAAAAAGAAGAGTACTAACTCTATACAAAATAAGCCCTTGGCTTGATATACATGTAATACGAACAAAATAATTGAAAGAGTCTTCAACCCCCATAACCATCCAAGCTATGTCCTTGGAGGTGGCATGTACCTGAAAATGATGTCCCATATAGGGTGAGCCAACGCCCCGTAGAAATATGCTAAACACAATATGAGCAGTAACTAAGACATTTGCAATTGATAAATGGTCGACTCATATACATCAATTTACACACCATTTTCATTGCATGACAATGTGTCCATATTTCATTTCATTATCCATTTCTTATCAAATTCACGATTCACAACTACGGCTCAGAACTTGGCCAACAATTTATATGAGACAATAACTCATATTAAACATTTCCCATTTCACAATAGATGACTAGCTATATTAACACTTCGATAGATAAGCATATGAGCTATATCAACAATTCAACAGATAAGCATATGAGCTATATCAATAATTCAACAGATAAGCATATGAGCTATATCAACACATCATTAGATAAGCATAAGAGCTGTATCTACAGAGTCCATCCCCTATCTCCTCCCAAACACTATCCGGTTTAGAGGTCTATCCACTATCTTCCCCTAAACTGTGGAGTACATCCCCTATCTCCTCCCACACAACACACGTATATACACATAGGTCATATACATAATCAATCAATACATAAAATCAATGTATTCTTTCAACCGTCATATTCTATAACCCATTCAATTGATAAGGTTTAGTTTGCCTAATCGTCATGCATTGTCTACAACAATCAAGACTACCCTCCACCGGTAGCCCAAGGCAATTATTTCTATACAGATAATAAATACGTCAACAGATAATTTATCAACATTTCCAAAAGTGAGCGATTAATAAACTCAACTTCACTAATCCATCGCATAATGAGCCGATTTTATTATATTCAACTCAATTCCATAATTTCCCAACAAATGTCATTTGTTACACTAATGACCCAAATATACCCAAACATGGCATAATTCCCCTTGTTCTCAATATTGACTCCAAGAGTCCATATATCACCAACAACATCAACATACTCATTTTGAAACCCAAATACATATGTATGGTCCAAAATAAACAAAACCCTCTTTTCAAAATTATACATTTGAAACCCTAGTTTCCAAAACCCAAAACCATTTATACAAAAAACTTAGTATCTAGGTCAAAACCCATAAGAGTGAGTAGGAATCCCTACCTCAAATTTGGAGCCCAAGGGAAGAAGATGAAGAAATTGAAGATGCTCCAAATCCCAAAATTTTCGGATCAAAAGATAGCCCTCGACGATCAACACAACTTTTACAAAGGCCCAAGGTGAGGAAATCACTCCTACTAGATCAATACTTAGAGAGAAGTTGAGTTTTGGTGAGAGAAGCTCTCAAATGGCTTTTTCGGAAAAGTAAGAGAGAGAAAGGATGTTGAAAAGTGATTCAAAAATGCGAAGTTGTTATAAAAATCTCCCCGCTCGAGCGTGGAAACCCCCGCTCGAGCGTCACTCACAGACTCACGCTCGAGCGTCCAAACCCCCGCTCGAGTACTGGATACACGCTCCCAGAACTTTTGCTGAACCAGGTCTTCGCTCGAGCATAAAACTCCCCGCTCGAGCGTCTCACACAAACTCACGCTCGAGCGTCAAAACTCCCGCTCGAGCACCAAACACTGCAGAGGAAATACTGGAAGATGGATTTTCCCGCTCGAGCGCCAAAACCCTCCCGCTCGAGCGGAGAAGCAAACCAAAGTCCCGCTCGAGCGTCAAAATCTCTGCTCGAGCGTGGAGACTAAAATCTGGGCAACTACTATTGGTTTCTAAGCTCAACCAACCTGTTTCAAACCTGCCCAACACCACTCAAGGCTCAAATACAAGGGGTTAAGGATGTAAATGAGATATATACAACAACCAACTCCACGGAACCTAAGTCCGGATACAACAATTAAAGAAAGGGAAACCGGGATCGCTATAACGAGTCACCGATGTAAATGCTGCAGGGTCTTAGTTTTTCTTCCTTCCTTTGTTCTGTTGCCTTTGGCTGGGCTCCTCCTTGCTTGTTCGGACATCGTTTACCTCAGCTCAACGGAGCCCGATGTATGATGGATTCTGGTGTGAACTCGGCCACGAAGTCGGCCAAGACTTGGCCTTTAATCACTGTTCTGGGTTTGCATTCCAGGTCATACTGGCCCAAGGCCACTGCCCATTTGGCAATTCTTCCTGTCAGGTCTCCCTGCTGCAATAGGGACTTCAATGGATGTTTAGTTAGCACCACAATTTTGTGGGCTTGAAAGTAATGGTTCAGTTTCTTTGAAGCCATTACTAATGCCAGCGCCAACTTCTCTAGGGGTAAATACCTAGTTTCTGTATCAGCTAGGGTTTTGCTTACATAGTAAACAACCCTTTATTCCCCTTTTTCTTCTCGGATCATCACTGCGCTTATCACATGTTCTGAAACTGCCAAGTATAAAAATAGCTCCTCTCCAGGTTCTGGATTTGAAAGAACTGGAGCTGTGGTCAGATACTTCTTTAGGTCGGCCAAGGCGGCTTCGTACTCCTCGGTCCATAAGAAGTTTGTGGCTTTTTTCACTAAGTTGAAGAAAGGTTTGCACTTGTCTGAGCTTCTACTGATGAATCTATTCAGGGCTGCGGCCCTTCCAGTCAGCATTTGCACCTGTTTTGCCGATGTCGGGCTCTTCAACTCTAGGATGGCTTTGATCTAATTTGGGCTGGCCTCAATGCCGCTTCTGGTCACCAGGTATCCTAAGAACTTACCAGATCCAACTCCAAATGCACATTTCGATGCATTGAGTCGGAGCCGATATGTTTTAAGGATTTCAAAGACTGCTTTTTGGTCGGCCAGATGACCTTCAGGTTCCTTGGTCTTCACGACCATGTCGTTGATGTAAACTTCCACCGTTCGGCTAATCAGGTGTCTAAACATCTTGGTTACCAATCTTTGGTAAGTTGCTCTTGCGTTTTTCAACCCAAAAGGCATTACTTTGTAGCAATACAGCCCTTTTGGGGTGATAAACGCAGTCTTCTCTTCGTCTGAGGGGTACATGGCTATCTGGTGATACCCCCTGTAGGCATCCAGGAAGCTCATCCTTCCATGCCCTGAAGTGGCATCCACCAGCTGGTCAATTTTGGGTAGAAGGAAGCTATCTTTGGGACAGGCCTTGTTTAAGCTGGTAAAGTCCACGCAGACCCTCCATTTACCATTCTTTTTCTTCACCACTACTATGTTCGATAGCCATGTTAGGTAATTTACCTCTCGAATGGCCCTGGCCTCCAGAAGTCTGTCTACTTCCTCCTCCACTGCCTCGACGTGCACTAACGTCGGTCTTCTTGCTCGTTGGATTACAGGTTTGGCCGACCTGTCAACATTCAGTTTATGGCAAGTGACCTCGGGGTCAATGCCAAGCATTTCGTAAGGTGTCCAAGCAAACACCTCAATATTTGCTCTCAAGAAAGCTTCCAACTCTTTTTCCTCTTCTTCGGCTAAGCCCGAGCCAAGAAGAAAGAAGCGTTCTTCATCCCCCTCCTGGACAAGGATTTTCTTCAGTGCTTCTTCACTCTTCTCGACTGGCTCCTTGCCGACATCCTCTAGGACCTCCACGTCCTCGTCTTCGATCTTTGCCTTCTCTGGTTCTCGTATGCTGCAGGTGGATTTCATTGCTGCCATGGAGCAATTCTTTGCCTGCAGCTGATCTCCTCTAACCTCCTCTATCCCATGCTCTGTTGGGAACCGCAATAGTTGATGCAATGTTGAGGGAACAGCCCCTATTGCATGCAACCATGGCCTTCCCAAGATAATATTATAAGGGAAGGGTGTGTCGATTACGGTGAATTCTGTTTTTATCATCTTGGTGCCAGCCTGCACCTCCAAGCTCATTGTTCCCAGGGGCCACGTCAGCGTTCCATTGAACCCGACCATTGGGCCGTTAGATTGCTCCATATCGTCTGAGTGAAGGCCAAGCTCCTTGTAACACCTAACGTACATGATGTCACAAGAGCTGCCTTGGTCAATTAAGATGCGTTTCACTTGGCATTCCCCAACCTGGAGGGATACTACCAAGGCATCGTTATGTGGATGCTACACCATCTCAAGGTCGGCTTCAGTAAAGGACACTACTGGTCCCTGACATTCCTCTGCCCGATGTCTCTTCTCCCTAACTTGGTAGACATGCTGTAGGTGCTTTACTTTCTAGGTCTCCCCCCGAATTTCATTTTCGTTGACCTTCGAGTGAATTACATTAATTACCCGAGGTCCTCCTACTTGAGGTTGCTGTGCTGGGAGAGGCGGAGCTGCTGGCACTGAGGCAGTCTTGCCTGTTCTTCCCTTGTCCTAGCCTCATTTACAAGGTCCCTCAGATGGCCTTGCCTTACCAGGTCTTCCAAGTGTGTCTTCAGGGCTCTGCAACCCTGAGTCATATGTCCATCTTCGTTGTGGTAAGCGCAATGCTTACCAAGGCTCCTTTCCATGAACTCTCCTGGTACCCTTGCCGGTGCTCTAAAATAGGGTTGGGATCGGATTCTGTCCAGGACTTTGTGAATTGGGATTTGGAACACTGTCGTGACTGCCTGTGCAGCCCTTAGTCCTATTTCTTGCTTGTTGGATCCATTGTTACCTCGGCCTCGCTTCGGCGAGCCGTTTCCCTTTTCTTGCTTCGTCTCATTAGTCCCTGACGTGTCTTCCTCGGCTCTGGCATACTTCTCGATTCTGGCCATAAGCTCTTCCATGCTTTTTGGCAATGTCTTTGCCAAAGACTTTCGTAGTGGACAGTCATCCTTTAAGCCGTTCTTGAAAGATACGATCGCCACTTGTTGGTTGCACTCGGGTATTCGGTTGAACACCTCATAGTACCTTTTTGCGTAGGCCCTAAGGCCTTCATCCTTACTGATTCTCAGAGCCATTAATGCGTCCACCCTTAATGGCTGTAGCTTGTTTGTCACGAACCTGGACACAAACATCTCGGCCAGGCCTTCCCAGGTCTTTACACTTCCCTTCGGCAGTCTGTGAAACCAATCTGATGCAATTTCCCCAAAGGATGAGGGGAACACCTTGCAGAGCAACGGCTTGTTCCCACTATACAATGCCATTGAGTTCAGGTATAATCCAACATGAAAGTTGGGGTCTGACTTACCATCGTATATTTGGAACCTCGGCATACTAAATCTTTTTGGTGCCTCGAACTTGTCCAATTCCACCGAGAATGGTGTTCTCAGCTTCACAGGGGAAGTTACTTCAGCATCGGCATTTTGTTGCTTCCTCTTGAGGTAATCTCTCAAGTCTTCTTTGCTCCGTCCAGGAGCTCGGCTATCTCCTGACTTCAGTCTTTTCGGCACACTACTCTCAGCTTCTGTGGGCCCTTTTCGACCTCTCCCCGTTAGTTGTGTCAAAGCACAACTCCTGCCTTGGAACATGCCGATGTTCTTTGGGGTCTGCCTCCTTGGTGTGATGCGTCCTCAGCTCTCTTCACCCGACCTCCCTTGAAGGCCGGTGAGAGTGTTTTTCACTCCTGGTGTGCTGCGGGGCTACTGGGATTGGTTTCTGCCCTCCCTTTTGGGCAAGGGCCGCTGGAATCAGCGTGTCTTGCAGCGGGAATGGTGGCTGCATGACGTTATTTTGCATCATAAAATTGACGACCGATTGTAGGTCTGCCAATTTATTCGCCATCTCTTTCACCTCTTCGTCCCTCCGCAGGCATCTATCCTTCCATACCTGGAGGTCATCCTCGTTGTAGTACCCACTTTCGATCTGGTTTCTTTGGTGTGTCGCCATCCTGGCCGACGTCTTTTTTGCTGTGATTTGGTTCTGAGTCTCCTCGTTGCAACCATCTTCCTCCATGTTTGGGTCAACGTTTCTACCATTCCCAGTAGGGATTTCGTCTCCAACCTTATCCTTCTGTCCGTCACTGGCCATCTATTCTTCTTTTTTTCTACAGACGGCGCCAAATTGTGAGAGTGAATTTCTGATCACACTGCCAACTCAGTATTCAGCTGGAGAGCACTGGCAGAATAGATGGCACCTGACTGACCTGCAACAAAAAGAGAAGATTCCGACGGTAGTTCGTCCACCCGGGGGCACTCCAACGATCAAGTCAGTATATCTCTCAAAGACTCAGTCCCAATAAAAGCCTAGTTTCTATGGACTCCTGCTCATTGCTTATCCTGGACTCTCCAAGAGATAAAGATAAACTCCTTAAGAGTGTTATCCTTATCTATGCTGAAGTCCTTCCTCATTCTAGGACTCTTGTGCCCTATCCGCTTATCTCGGATTCCGATATCTTCGGAAATAACCTCGGCGTCATGACCAGGACACGTGGCACCTCGGCTGACACGTCGACGTCACCTTGGCCACGTGTTGGTACTCAAAAATGTATCCCCACAGTAACCCACCACCAAGAGTACTTGTTGCAGTACATATAGATAATGAAAAATAAATAAATTTAGACAACAAAAAACATACTGATTTTGATTTCAACAAAGAAACATCGCCACTGCTGCTCACTTCTCTACTGAATTCTTGATCTTTATAACAACATTATTCGACACAAATGGTTGTGAAAATAATATAATTCAAAAAGTAAAATATTCTAGTGAATATAATCATATGGTAGTTTACTTACAGCATATATGGTCGAACTTCATCACAATTATTCAACACGTACCATCGAACGTTTTTCAAATCCGCTAAATTCAACACATCATTAATTGCAGCTCCTAATCCACGAACTTTTTGCCTAAATACAAACAAGTTTCCATCTTGTGCTGCCTCAATAGGCCCATCATAGTTTCGTTCAGGTCTATTAAATCTTGTCTCACCTTCATGGAAGTACATAGAGCAAAAAGTAAGAGCCTCATTGTCAATGTAACCTTCAGCAATAGATCCTTCTGGACGAGCTTTGTTGCGCACATAACCCTTAAGAATATGCATGTACCTTTCAAATCCATACATCCACCGATATTGCACCGGTCCTGTAAGGATTGCTTCACGCGATAAGTGAACGGATAAATGAATCATAATATCAAAAAAAGATGGTGGAAATATCTTCTCGAGCTTGCACAAAATTAAAACAATATCTTTCTCAAGTTGTTCTAAGACATCAACTCTCAATGTCTTTGACGATAACTCCTTAAAGAACAAGCTAAACTCAATTAATGCCTTGCTCACATCCTTTTTCAAACATCCACGTAGAGCAATAGGAAGCAATCTTTGCAAGATAACATGGCAATCATGGCTTTTCAACCCCGTAATTTGACAGTCACTAGTGTTCACACAATGTGATATGTTTGATGCATAGCCATCTGGCAATTTAATTGAACTCAAGAATTCACAAAAGTTCCTCTTTTCAGTTGGAGACAACATGAAGCAAGCAGGAGGTAGGAATGTTTGGCCATGTACTTCCCTTGGATGTAATTCAGGCCTTATACCCATATCCATTAGATCAAGACGAGCCTTGTATGTGTCCTTGGTTTTTCCATCAATGTTCCTAGAAAACTATCACATACATTTTTTCAATGTGCATAACATCAAGGTTGTGACGAACTTTGAGGGTTTTCTAATAAGGTAAATCAAAGAAAATGCTCCTCCTTGTCCAATTTAAATATTGAGGAGAACGGTTTTTGCTTCTTTCCACGTTGATATATTTTCCCAAATAATGATGGGTTTATATGCCCCAATTGTCCCAAAACCTCCTCTCCTGACAACAACTTGTGTTCCAACCTAAGCTCTGGCTCACCATTGAATGACTTGCTTGTTTACAAAAAATGATCATGCGGCAAAAAATGATAGTGTCCCATGTAACAAGTTCTTTTACAACTATGCAAGTATTGGTGAGATGCATTCTCACTGCATGACGGACAAGCCAATTTGCCTTTGGTGCTCCAACTGGATAAATTACCATACGCAGGAAAGTCATTGATAGTCCATAATAATGCCGCACGCAATTGAAAATTAGAGCCACTTGATGCATCGTAGGTCTCTACCCCTACCTTCCATAACTCATTTAGCTCATCTATTAGCGGTCGTAAAAACACATCAATGTCAAATCCAGGAGCTCTACGCCCAGGAATAAGCAAAGGCATCATAAAAAATGGATCTTTCATGCATTTCCAGGGTGGCAAATTGTACGGGACAATAAAAACTGGCCATATGCTATATGAGGTACTCATATTCCCAAATGGATTGAAGCCGTCACTTGCTAATCCGAGCCTAACATTTCGAGGATCTTTGGCGAATGACTCATGCTTTTTGTCAAAGTCTTTCCATGCTTCAGAGTCCGCCGGATGGCGCATTACATTTTTCTCCTCTACGCGTTTATCTTTGTGCCACCTCATATCAGTAGCTGTCTTCCTTGATATAAATAACCTTTGTAGCCTTGGTTTTAAAGGAAAGTACCGCAAAACCTTGTGAGGGATCTTTTTACCTTTACCTTCACCTTTATGAAATTTGTATCTAGGCTCCTTGCAAGTAGGGCATTTATCTTCATTTTCATACTCCTTCCAAAAAAGTACACAATCGTTCTTGCATACATGTATTTTTTGATAATCAAGCCCAAATCTCGAAGTATTTGTTTAACTTCATTGTATGAGCATGGGAGTGTTTCACCGATGGGAAGTGCATCCTTCAACAGTTCTAGCATCATCGTGAGTGATTTGTTGCTCCATTTATTGAGCACCTTTATATGTAGCAGCTTAACAATGAATGATAATTTGGAATATCGCTGGCAATTCGGATACAATTCTTGTTCTGCATCCCTCATTAATCTTGCAAATGTATTTCCTTCACTACCATGAGCACTAGACAAGTTAGGATTACGACTACTAGATGCTTCCCCAGTATAAGCAAATGTGGATGGTCCACTATGTATGTCATGGACAATTTCTCGCACCTCAGTATTGGGAGAATTTGATTTCTCTGTCACATCATTGAAATATTCGTCATTTTCATTTTCTGAGGGATCACTGTCATTCAACTCAAAGTCTTCCCCATGATACACCCACCTAGTGTAAGTTGTGACAACCCCATATGCAAACAAATGAATTTCAACTTCATCTATGGTTTTTTGGATACGGTTGTTGCATCTATTACACGGACACCAAATCTTACTCGTCCCTGATTTCATATGATCACGAGCAAACATGATAAATTCTTTCACCCCATCAATGTATTGATGTAACCTTCTATTATGAAGTTGCATCCAACTCCTATCCATCCCGAAATCCCTATTACAAAGTACACAAAGACATTATCCTTCAATTCCAATATATTGTTACTTTCTATATGTGGTCTTAAAGGAGGAACACAACTAAATTCTTGAAGAAGTTTCACTAATATGTATATCTACTTTTGACTATGTGATTCATATCTATCTTTTGACAAACAAAAATTCAGGGATGTATTGCCAAGGCACACCACATAAAACAAAAGCAAAAACAAAAGCAAAAGCAAAACATCAGGACACATAATAACATTGATAACAATCATATCCCCACTTTAAAAAATAAATAAATAAATAATCGCAATGTTAAGTTAAATAAGGTCATAAATCAAATAAGGTCAAACCCTATAAAGAGAAGAAAGGTTTGGCAATGTTAAGTCCAAGTGTAATGGCTATAGCATACCAAATGGCTTTCTATAGGAGGCTGGTGATTACGGCAGTAAAATCCAACAAGTAAAGAAAGAAAAACAAAACATAAATTGCAAACATGCATACATACACTAGAAACAAGTAGAGAAAGAAAAACATAATATAAAGCTGAAGGAGAAAAGTAAGAGCGCTTTTGGGAGCTGTGATTTGGGTGTGTTGGGCAAAACGTGCTTAAGATCTCAGACAATACCATTTTGGGTAGTTGGGATTGAAGATGTTGAATCTAAGTGTGTTTTGATTGAATTGCCTGGAGTTTTAAGGGATAAGAAGCAATAGGAGGAGATTAAGACGAATTCTGGGGGTTTTGATTAATTAGGTTTAAAAACTCATAACTGCAAAAGTTTCTTCCTCTCTAAACATTATTTAATACTTTCATATATACCATGGTATTATATTTTTGACTAATAAAAATCTATGTTTTGTTAAATATTTTTGGTTGGCTGTTTTTTTTCTACATAAACAATACCCAAAAAAAAAAAAAATCATAACCACCCTTCCAAAAAATAAATAAATAAAAAAAGTAACTAAAAAAATTATTAAAAAAAAGCTAAAAAAATATTTAATTTTTTGACACATCCCTACATATAACCAACCACCCTTCAAAAAAAAAAAAAAAAAAAAACCAAACACAGCCCAACAAATAAAAATAAATAAATAACAACCAAACCAACACAACCCGACAAATAGAAAAGAAAAAAAAAAAAACAATTGGAGGCATTCAAGCCTCGATTTGTCGAGGCGCCAAGCGTTAGTCTTAGTGGAAAGACCAATTCCATTTTTGATTTTAACTTGTCAAACACAAACTTAACCTCCCATCTAAGAAAGAACAAAACACAAACTCAACCTAAATAGCTACAACTATTACTCTGATGATACTGTTATTGTAGCATGAATTTATAAGAGTTGAGTGTTTGAACTTATGGTGATATATTGGCCTCTTTGAAATCAGAACTCAATGATCATTTATTTTTAAAATCTATCAACTGAATATCTTTTCAAATTAATAAAATGCTTTAGTTTTTAGATTTCAAAACAATCATACATCCCCCAATCTTATTTCTTTAAACAAACTATCGCTTGTTGATGTATGTACCACAACTTCTAATGTATAGATAGATAGATAGATAGATAGATAGATCACGTTTGACAAACCTTGCTAAAACTGAATTTAGTTCAAAAGATCAAAACTTACAACTATTGCGATTTGGTACAACATGAGAAGAAGAACCAGAATGCATATATTATAACTAGTGATGAATTTGTATCGATCTCACAAAAGATCAGATGAGATCACAAGATAGTGCAAGGATGTGTGCATGGCTCGTAAACTGGCTGGTAAAAAGTAGTATAGAACGGTGGTAGTGGATTAGGGTAGTTATGAATATATGGATTATCTCCTTCCTGCAGGCTTTCTAGTTTAGGATGGCGGTGGATTGGGCTTTCACAGGATGGGAGAGTCATTGTGTGGACTATGGCGAAGGAAGGGGATCAATGGGATAGTAAGGTTTTGAAGGATTTTCAGACCCCTGTTTGGGATGGTAAGGTTCTGATTTCTTAAATGATCTGTTTGTTTGGCACAATAATCTATTATAATGCAATTCTGTTTGAGGCGCAGATTTCATTATTGATTTATAACCAAAATGGCAAAAATAATCAAAGAATAGATGATATTCTTGTGTCCTTTTTCTCTTACGCTGTAACGCCCTCAAAATAATAACATTAAGACCCATCAATTTAGACATGCATTGATATAAAAGAGAAATATTCTTCTATTCATCAGAGTAATTCATTACATTGAGTATTACATGTTAACAACAAAAGCAAATGCCCTACGGGCTTACAGCTTTCCAAGTTAACACTTGGTTACAAAAGAGAGTACTAACTCAAATACACGTTAAGCACTTGGCTTGAATTTACATGTAATACATCCAAAAGATAACAAAACGACAAAAAGTCTGTCCGCCTCTAGCCTCCCAAGCTATGTTCTTGGAGGTGGCATGCTACCTGTACCTGAAAATGATGTCCCATAAAGGGTGAGCCACAGCCCAGCAGAAATACACTAAACCAGCTATGAACAATGACTAAAAGATTAGCAGTTGATAGATGGTCAACACAGATACATCCACATATATCACATTCCGGTTTCATGACATTAAGTCCATGTTACATTTCATTTCCCATTTCTATTTCAACCTTGAGTTTGAAAACAAGGCTCCACACCTAGCCAAATAACTTAATGAGATTAAGATTCATCTTTAAAACACTTTCGAAATTCATGATGGATACACATTTTAATGCTGTATCGATAACACATAAACCACTTCCACACTTTACGAAAGATACACATTTCGGTGCTGTATCAACATAACATAGAATCATTTCTATACTTCACAATTGATAATGATATACATTTTAGTGCTATATCAAATCAATGCGAACACTTCCATAATCAACACTTGATACACATTGTAGTGCTGTATCAATGTCACACAAAGTCCGGTTTAGAGGTCCATCCCCTATCTTCCCCTAAACCGTGGAGTGCATCCCATATCTCCTCCCACACAACACATGTATATAAACATAGATCATATACAATCAATCAATACATAAAGTTAATGTATTATTCCAGTCGCTATGTTCGATAGCATACTTAATCGATTAGTTTTAGTTTGCCTAATCATCATGCATTGTCTACAACAATCAAGACTATCCTCCACCGATAGCCCAAAGCAGTTATTTCTATACCGAAAATAAATGCACCAAATGGATATATAATCAACATTTCAACTAGGTGAGCGATGAATGAATCTAACTACACCCTTCAACCCCATACACATCCAATTCCAACATTCTCATTTCAATTCCTTTTTTCTTCAAATTAATTATACCAATTAATTTAACTATGTAATTAGGGCATTTTTCCCACAAGTTACATAACAACCCTAAGGTTCCATTTTCATCCATAATCCATCATTTAACTCATTTCTCTATGCCAAACATGCATATTGGTTTATTATAAACAAAACCTCAACTTTTGTAAAATTACACAAAAGACCCAAACTTTCTCATAATTACCCAACAATCCCCAACTCATCGAAATGCTAAAATTTAAAGACAAAGCTCATGAGAAGGAGTAGGATATCCCTACCTCGAAGTTAGAGCTCAAATGGAGAAGAAGACCGAAACCAAAGTGCTCCAAACTCCAAACTTTTCAGATCAAAACGACGCCCTCGACGATCAACACAACTTTTGTAAAGGTTAAAGGTGAGGAGACAACTCTTACTAGATCAATACTTAGAGAGAAGGGAAGGGTTTAGAGAGAGAAGCTCTCCAATGGTGTCTTTTGAAAAAGTAAGAGAGAGAAGAGATGTGAAAAAGTGATTCAAAAATGAAATCCCGAAGTTGATATAAAAATCGCCCCGCTCGAGCGTGGAAAACCCTGCTCGAGCATCACTCATAGACTCCCGCTCGAGCGTCAAAACTTCCGCTCGAGCGGTGGATACACACTCCCAGAACTTTTGCTGAACCAGGTCCCCGCTCGAACGTAAAACTCCCCGCTCGAGCGTCACACACAAACTCACGCTCGAGCATCAAAACGCCCGCTCAAGCGTTCAACACTGTAAAGGAAATACTGGGAGATGGAAAATCACGCTCGAGCGTCAAAACACCCGCTCGAGCGGAGAAGCAACAACGAAGGGCCCGCTCGAGCGTCAAAATCTCCGCTCGAGCGTGAAGGCAAAAATCTGGGCAACTACTTTTGGTTTCTAAGTTCAACTGACCTGTAACAAACCTGCCCAACACATCCTATAACTCAAATACAAAGTACGAAAGGATGTAAACAAGATATAAACAACTACTAACATCTACAGAAACAAGTCCAGATCACTGTACAACAAGGGATAAAAACCCGGGATCGCTATATACGCATCCCCAATTCTTCATCTCCAACACGCATTAGATTAGACATATATATATATACACACACACAAGTTCAATCTATGTAAACCATTGTTGAATTCCAACAAGCATTAAGATAAGAAACAAGTTCAGTCTCTGTAAAACACAGATTGAAACACAATAAGAAATTGAAAATACAATAAACAGGTCGATTATAGAGATCGGAGATCGATTACGATAAACAGAGATTGAAACACGATAAGAAATAAAGTAAGACATAGATTGAAACACGATAAGAAATTGAAAATACAATAAACAGTTCAATCTATGTAAAACACAGATCGATTACGATAAGAAATTGAAAGTTCGAATTGGAGCTCTTACAGGTCAATTACGGAGATCGATTACAGAGAGAGAGAGACGCACCAAAATTTGCTCCCAATCTGCCTTGGAGCTCCCGACTTTAGGGCTGAAGATTGAGCAAACCGAGGTGCGAGAGATTGAAGATTGACAATTGAAGATTGAGCTCAATCTTCAATTGTTAATTGAAAAACGACTATTAATCTTTAAATGTGGAGCTCAATCTGCCTTGGAGCTCTTACAGGTATGAAGATCGATTACGGAGGGAGAGAGAGAGAGAGAGAGAATGAGCAAGTTAGGGCTAAAGTGAAGAATGAGGTCCTGACTTTTCAATTGTTAAAATGATGAAAATAATTGGTCTCAAATTATTTTTAATTGATAATGGCGAAAATATTTGGTCCCTAAATGTTAATAATATATTAGCAACCAAATTTATTAGTCTAAAAAAATTATGTAAATATATTAGCAACCAAATTTATTAGTCTAAAAAAATTATGTAAATATTAAGTGAGAATATTAATAATCATTTTTACAATCTTGTAAGTAAATTATCATATGTTTAAATTTGTCCCTAAAAGATTATTTTTAGCGACCAAATTTAATTAGTCCCTAAATATTAGTCTCTAAAGGACTAATTTCTTGTAGTGACACTAGAAGGACCAAGAGGAGAACTTGAGTTAGAACAACTCGAAATGTTGAACGAACCACTATTTTCATTCAAAAATTCAAAAAATGCTCTCTCTGCCTCCTCTCTAGTCTTGAAAGAATTATATTTTGCATTTGAAAATCCAAATACTTGAACATTTGCAAGATCCCATTTGTCATAAACCCCAAGTACTCGACCATTAAAAACTACATAGAATTTTCCCTGTAAAAATATAAATACCATTTATCTAAATGATAGAGAACACAATAAACAATAATACATAATACAACAAAAGTCAAAATACCCAATTATTTCTAATATGTACCATTTTTTTGGCCGATGGTGCGTAAAAGGAGGAAAAAAGAGAGCAACCAATCAAGAGAAAACACCTATTACAACAAAGGAAATTATTATCTGCAAAACAAGTAATAAGTAATGAACAACACATAACAACAATATATCTTTTACTCAATCTAGTTTTACAGATTTACTGCAATATCAAATTTAGACTAACAAAACAAATTCAAATTATGTGAGTAAAAATAATTGCCCACAAGATTGCTTCAAACCCTCATTTTTTTTTAATTGTCTAATTTTGGTATCTAGTAAATTTTTTTAAGCTTAGATTCAGATAACAAAATCAAGACCAAAAATAAACTTTCAAACAATTTTTTTGAAATTTAACAAATTATGAAATCATGACCAAAAATAATTGCCCACAAAATTGCTTCAAACCCTTACTTTTTTTAATTGTCTAATTTTGGTCTCATAGTAAATTTTTTTAAGCTTAGATTCAGATAACAAAATCAAGACCAAAAATAAACTTTCAAACAATTTTTTCGACATTTAAAAAAAAAAATGGTTTGACAAAAATAAATTCTTAAATATCATTTTTTTAGTTTTTTTTTTTAAACCAAATTAACTTTCAAATTTTAAAATAAAAAAATTCTGAAAATAAATTTTTAGATCAAAACCAAACAAGTGGCAAATTCATTATTTGTATTTAGTCATCTGTTTTGTACTGAGGCCCTAGAAATTTTCTTGGCCTAAATTGTTGTTTAATTTATTTAGTAGGCTCTAAGTTCATTTAGTAGTTGGGTTTCTTTTTGGGTTGAGGCTCTAGAAATTATGTCGGCCCAAATTATTTTTAGATACAAACCCGAAGACCTTCTAGCAAACCTCAGGGGGTGTATTTATAATTTTTCCAAATAAATAATAAAGAAATTAATATTATAATATGTATGTTGTCTAAATGGTAAGAGTGTTCTTAGGTTTCGTTTGGGAAGCTAAGTTTGGGGCTTTTTTGGCTATTTTAGCCACAAAAAACAAAATAGGCCTTTAAGTCCAATAAGACAAAATATCACATCCAATCTATAATTATTACATTCTTTCTCTCACAAAAAAATAAAAAAGGCCAAAAAAAACCAAAAACTCTTTCCAAACGAGGCTTTTTAGCTCCAACCTAAAATAGCCAACAAAGCCAAAATGCCAACTCACTTCCCAAACGAACCCTAATAAGACTCAAAATCTTGGGTTCAAATCTTGCTCACGCCTTTGAATAATATTTTTTTATTTTAGGATAAGAAAATTTGCCACGTAACAGAAGAAGAAGCCACCACACTATTAGATACCAAGTCATATGCTCACATATATAGTAATATAGATAGATATATATACTAGATTGAATTGAAAGGTGCAGTTCAAGTTCGTAGGGCCAATTAAATATTTAATTTTGATAATCAGAATAAATTTTTTTTTTTATATATCATTGATATAAAAATTAAACCGATTTGATACTCATGGGCGGTTCAATTTATCGCATTTGTGGTAAACAAAAAATGATGAATTGCCTATCTTTAAAAAATAATAATAATTAATGACAAATTCAATAAATTAGACAAATTACAATTATCATATTAAATTAATTTTTTTTTGTATGAATTATACATGTGAAAGACTTTACAAAAATAAACTATTTAAATTATTAAAATAGAAATCATAATAGATCTTAAGTGTACCTTTCAATCAAATATCCGAATTTGAAACCGGTTATTATTATAGTACGTTTAAATTTTATATTTTGATAATTTTTTTAAAATTGAAATATTATTATATGAAATTGAATAGAATAAATTATTAGATATATGATAGAATTATGTGGTATGATATGTATTATTTTTTGATTTATTATACACCTAATGATGTATTCCTTCCGAATTTATTAAAAAAAAAAATTATAGTGGGTAAGCTTTTCTCAATAGATAAATCTTAAACAAATACTAAGATAATTATCTCATTAAAAAAAAAAAACTACTAAGATAATTCACTAAACTAATAAAGAAGTAGAAGAAAATACACACGCACATATATATATATATATATATACACATAACTAATTTTATTAATACATAAATCATACTAACATAACAAATGACCAATTTTATTAATAAGTAAATCATTAAGTAAATTTACAATTTTTAATGATATGAAAAGTATTTTTCGGTGAACTATTTTGTTAATAAATAAATTATTAAGTCAATTAACGATTTTTAATGATATAAGAAATATTTTTCAATAAACAATTTTGATAATTTATTATTGTATAGGAAAATAGTTTTTTTTTTTTTTCCTTCTTGAGTATTGTGTTAAATTAAAATTTATAACAAATGTGTGACAACCCTCACCACTGTTTACTGATATACCACTGATTACTGCTAAACTGTGACCAAGCATGATAATTAACTGAAATTCTGAATTGATTGATTGAGTGTAATAGTTTAATTATGTTTCTATCTGTTGACTGTTAATTGATCTGTTCATGTTTTAGCTTCGAACTGTAAATTGAAGGCCTTATCGGCGACCGAATTTGAAATTGATTGGTATTCTATGTTAATTAGAATTTATGTGATTTTATGGTATATTTAAGTAAAATGTGATTTGGTAGGATTAAATTAGGTTATTTATTGATAAATTACAAAAGTTGGACTTATCTACAAATTTGCCATCTAGTGGAGTAATTCAGGCTAACCCCTCTCCACTTCATACACTTTTGACACAACATTTCCTCTGCCATTTTGAGAGCAAAGCCGACTAGAGAGAGAGAGTTAGGAGAAATTGATTTCATCTAGGCATTTAGCTTGGAGACTTGGAGAAATTGAAGGTTGATTGCATTATTGATGCTTTAAAAGTTGATTTTGAGCTTGTAGGTTCAATCTGGAATTTCCAAAATTTGGACTCACGCTCGAGCGTAGGACTTCACGCTCGAGCGTACACTCTGAGTTCATGAAGTCCGCTCGAGCGGGGAAAGTGACGCTCGAGCATGAAATGCGTGTATCCAGTACTTTGCATGTGTTTACAGTCCGCTCGAGCGGGGGAATGCACGCTCGAGCGAGGACTTGTGTCTCACGCTCGAGCGGAGGTTGAGCGCCCGTCGAGCGTGAATTTCGTGCATCCAGTACTTTTACAGTCCGCTCGAGCAGGGAAATCACGCTCGAGCGGAGCTCTTTTGTCTGCATGTCCACTCGAGCGTAGAAAGCCACGCTCGAGCGAGACCCCTGTTTTCTGAAAAATTTGAAAAGTGTTTTAAAGTGCATCTTTGCATCCTCTTTCCATCCTAGGCATTCCTAGGGCATGTTTAAGACATCTTAAGGAGGATATTGATGTAGAACCACACCGAGGCAAATTAGGGATTAAGTTATTATTTTCCCAATTGTGTAGCTTAGTGTGTGTTCATTCTGACTGTGTAGGGTTGGCATCCGAGGATGCTCTAGCCTATCTGTAGCCTAGTGCTCTGTGAGTAACAATGTTGTAAAGATATATTCAATCATGAATATTTTCTGAATGATCAACTGTACTGCTTTCTGAAATGATATTTCTTACTGAATGAATGCTTGTCCTATTTGCGAACTGTATTCGTGGCATCCATAGCAATTTACTGATATTGTACTGTTACTGCTACTGTCACAGAGATCTCTGTCGGTTCCCATGTTGGGACCACTACTGTTTACTGATATGATGGCCATCAACTGATTGTTCGGTCTGTTAAGACCTACTGTACTGTTTGCTATTGGATGTACCACTTATGACTGCTATGATCGAATAACTGATATACTGTTCAAATGACTGCTTTAAATACTGAAAGGACATTCATTCCTAACCTCTTTACGCATATGTTATTCACTAGGCTTTAGCTCACTGTTTATATATATATATGTAGATGTTCAGGCACCGGATCGATGCTAGGAGCGTTGGGTTGAACTCCCTTTTTGTCAAGCCAACCACTGTGCCTCACTAAGAGGTTCCAAGCCTGACCGAGCCAAGGCTGTTTGGGGTGTTTTAGTTTCCCCCCTTTTTTGTCTCTGTTTTGTAATACTGTATAGACTTGCACTGTACTGTTCTAATAGGGATTAAGTCCCTGTCCTGGATGATTGTATATGTATGTATATATTGTTTTGTTCTGAATATGAACATGTATGAAAAGTCTTTTTGTATATAGACTGTCACAGCTCATTGGACATCTTTTATTATTGTTTTGGCTTCCGCCAGCCCCTGTACTCTGTATTACTGTTAAGCAGACCTTCGGTAATCACGGATTACTGGCTGGTTACGGTGCTAAACCCATAGGGGCGGGTTTGGGTCGTGACAAAATGATAGTTGTAATTTATAGTATTATAAGACCGATTTATATTTTAAACAAACCTTATGGGTGTATTTGTAGTTTGTTAAAAAAATAAAATATTTATGCTTCATAATTAACCAAGAATATTTGCGTAATTACAGAAAATCTGTTACATAATTGACCAAGAATATTTGCATAATTACGAAAAAAACATTTACTCAATATATAGGCCACCATTAGTAAATTATTCAAAATAAATGGGCAAAATTGAAAAAAAAATACGAATCTCAATCAGTTAAGTGATTCTTTATATATATAGATATGTATTTTATAAAAATATTTTGAGGCGGTTTGGCAGCCTTAAGATAAATTACAAATAAATTCTGATTAAAGTAATACGGATTCTTTCTTGTAATTTTAGAAATAATAAATTTTTTATTTAATAGAATTTATGAAAAAAATAAAATTTTTACTTTCTCTGCTATACAGTAATAAAATTACTAGAATGGTTAATTAAAATATATTTTTTCACATTATTAAAAATTATTAATTGATTTAATAATTTATTAATAAAAAGAGTTATAATGGACAATCTGTATTTTAAGAAAATCTCAATGGTGTAATACTGTATGTAATACAAAAATAAAAAGTTATTAAGAAAAAAAAATTGTATACACTAATTATTGTTTTATTTTTATACAGTTAAATAAACTATTACCATTACATATTAACTTGTTTTGCTTAAAAAATAAAAAAAAGTTCTAAAAAAAACAATTCTCAAATCATTCGTTTGTTAAAATGAAAGATAAATTACACAAATAATGCATAAAATATATAACTTATTTTATTTTGAAATATTTAATTTCATATCAATTTCTTAAAAATCACATATTAATCAAATGTAATATTTTTTTTAATTATTGTTAGACTACGAATATTTACATCAACTATATTTTAGACATTAAAGAAAATAATTGTATTTATTATAAGGACTGTACGAGCACGAAATAATTATTCTCGTATGATCCTGTTGATCAAGTTTGCGCTCCTCTCCAAACGTCGTCGCTTTATTTCCTGAAAACACAAACGTGAGCTAGCCGGCGGGTGTGTGCCGGATATCTCTCTGATACCTAAGTCAGTAAAATAGACAAAAGCTATGTATATTCAAGAGTCAAAATTGTGATATTTGTACATAGGTCCTACTATGAGCTTTTATAGACTCCGCCTGACACAATCTTAGTAGGATTCCAACTTTCTTTATAAGAGTCCTCCTAGGAATCACACACCCTGCTCACTATCAACCAAGTGAGATTGTTTGTACAATCTTAGTAGGACTCTACTCTCCTTAGCAGAGTCCTCCTATGAGTCTCATGCCCAAGGATGATGCTTATCTTTAAAACACCCTCATCACTGCAAGCCAAGTGAGATGGCCACTCCCTCATGCTCGGTTTACACATTCTTGACCGAGCTGTCTTATCTCGGTCCCCTGCCATTCGGACTGATAGATCGGAAGCTGATCTATCGAATGCCACCTTGCCGAGCTATACGTAGCTCGGCCTTCGTCATTGATATTACCTCGGTTTGCTACAGAACTTCCTTCAAACAGCTAGGTTCAAGCCTCAGTGTCACAGCTGACCAGCCTGGCCCAAGACCGAGCTATCAGCCCCTATTCCGGTCCATAGCCCGGCTCTTAGTGCGGCCTAATATTCAGAAACAGTGCTTCCTAGCTCGGCCCAATTTGGCTATACAAATTACCCTCTCAATTTCCCCTTAATTCCATCTGCGAAGCATGATTGGGATTACTTTTCTCTAGCCAAGCTAAAAACGCTCAACTCTGCCGAACTAGAGAAGTTGTTCGGTCTCACAACTCGTTCAGTCCCAACAAGTCTTGTCAGTTGCTCAGCACGTCGTTCTACTAATCTGGCATATCTGATACGACATTACCCCTAGGATAGGTGGCGTGCCCCCATTAGCCCCGTTCTCCTGTTACAGCCGTCATGCCAAAAATTTGAATAGCCCTGCTTTTTTGCCTTCAATGTATAGATCTTTCGAGTTTGCAATCGTACGGCGAGTTGTTCTTTCTGTGTCTCGCCGAGTAGACTAACTCGGTTTACACTAACCCTGCCAATCTGCTTTGGTCGAGATAACCATCTCGGTCCAAGAATTCAAAAATTTGTTGGTCAAACCTGCCAACCTGCTTTGGCTGAGGTATGCATCTCGGTTGAAGAATCCAAAAAAATTTGTTGGTCAAACCTGCCAACCTTCTTGAGCCATGATCTTTATCTCGGCTGAAGAATGAAAAAATTATCGGTCAAACCTGCCAACCTTCCTGAGCCTAGATCCTTATCTCGGCTAAAGGAAGAAAAAAGTGTTGGTCAAACCTGCTAACATTCTTCAGCCTTGATCCTTATCTCGGCTGAAGAACAGGATATGTTTAGCCCAACCTGCCAAACTTCCGTCAGCCTAGATCCTTATCTCGGCTAATGGACTAGATGTTGGTCAAACCTGCTAACCTTCTTCAGTCTTGATCCTTATCTCGGCTGAAGAACAGGATATGTTTGGCCCAACCTGCCAAACTTCAGTCAACCTAGATCCTTATCTCGGCTGATGGACTAAATGTTGGTCAAACCTGCCAACCTCCTGAAGCCTAGATCCTTATCTCGGCTAAAGAATGAAAAAAGTATTGGTCAAACCTACCAACCTTTTTTATTGCCCCTCAATCGGGCAAAGACTTATCAGAAAGAGTTGGTCAAACCTGCCAACCCACTTTGCCCCTAGTTGGGCAAAGATTTTTTACTTAGTTGGTCCTTCTTGTCGACCGTGCTAACTTTTGTCGAAGGTGTTCTGTCCGACATCGCTGTTTGTATCGGACTCTGCCTTGGTGCACATCCCATCTTCCTCTACCAAGATGTGTTGGTGCACTCTCTCGATCAGGGCTTCCACAGTAAGAGGCGACGTCATTGTCATTGAATCCCTCAACTTATGACCCACTGGCAGACCCCACTTATACTGTGCAATAGCTAGGTTTGTAGGGCAATTTCCAATCTGACTAAAAGTCTCTCAACATCGATTGTTGTAAGATTTTAGTGTTTCTTTCTCGTCCATGTCGATGGAGAGCAGCTGGTCTATCTCCACCGGTGTCTTGGTGTTTGTTTTAAACCTGGTAACAAACGCCTTTGCCAGTTGTGCCCATGAAGCTATGCTACCTTCTGGCAACCTTTCAAACCACGTTAAACCCAGGTTGCCAAGGCTAGAAAGAAACATGATACACATTAGAGCCTCGTTTCACCGATATACAGCCATAACCTGACGAAAGTGGCTCAAGTGCATGTAAGGGTCTGACTTCCCCTCATAAGTACTGAATTTAGGCTGGTGGAAGCCTGAGGGTAATTGTGCATCCTCTATTGCCGGAACGAATAGCGAGCTCTGTAATCTTGCTAACGCTTTGTCTGTTGGTTCGTAAGCAAAGCGTGGTACTAGCATTCCAACCTCGACACTCCTATGTGTCCTAGGAGCTAACTGTTGTAGTGCAGAAACTCTACGAGGGTCGCGAACCTGAGTGTCTTCTCTCCTTTGAGCCATTTCCTCTAGCATCGTCCGCAAGTCTACCGACCTAGGCAACTCTGTGTGCCTAGATGTCGTTTGGTGCGAATGCGAGAGCTGATAACTGCTTCTCTCCGTATAAGACCTTTCAGTCCTCGTTCTCTCAGACCTAGAGTAACGAGTCTTGGAAGTCCTCGATTGTGTATCGCCTGTCCGAAAGCTTCTACTTTCAGTTTGTGACGGTGTGACTTGCCTGCCACCAATCTTCTGAGTGGTAAAAGCGTGTGTTGCCTTTGTGCCCCTCTTCTGTTGCCACTCATTCGCCTTTTATCTGGTGCTTTATAGTCTCCATGTCAGCCGCCATTCTTCTTATTACTTCGTTTTGCTCCCTTACGCGATCTTCCAGAACCTGAGGATCCATCATCCGCCTCTGTCTATTAGGGCTTTAGGAGCGTTGTAGACTTGAGCCCTATCTTTCTCGCGTCTCTCTTCGTGGATTCCCTCGTTGGGGATCTAATTCCGCCATGGGTGGTACATAAGGCAAGCCTTCGCACCTTGCGCTCCCTCCCGGGGTCTGCCCATCAATAGCAGAATGTGGTAAGTCTTCGTTATGCGCCATTGATTTCAACTAAAGAGGAAAACTCGATCAAAAGGTTTTGTTCTTTGTGTTTTCCCACAGACGGCGCCAATTGTACGAGCACAAAATAATTCTTCTCGTATGATCCTATTGATCAAGTTTGCGCTCCTTTCCAAACGTCGTCGCTTTACTTCCTGAAAACACAAACGTGAGCTAGCCAGCGGGTGTGTGCCGGATACCTCTCCGAGGCCTAAGTCAGTAAAATAGACAAAAACTATGTGTATTCAAGAGTCAAAATTGTGATACTTGTACATAGGTCCTGCTATGAGCTTTTATAGACTCTGCCTGGCACAATCCTAGTAGGATTCCAACTCTCCTTATAAGAGTCCTCCTAGGAATCACACACCCTACTCATTACCAACAAAGTGAGATGGTTTGCACAATCCTAGTAGGACTCTATTCTCCTTAGCAGAGTCCTCCTAGGAGTCTCATGCCCAAGGATGATGTTTATCCTTAAAACACCCTCATCACTGCAAGCCAAGTGAGATGTCCACTCCCTTATGCTCGGTTTATACATTCCTAACCGAGCTGTCTTATCTCGGTCCCCTGCCATTCGGACCAATAGATCGGAAGCCGATCTATCGAATGCCACCTTGCCGAGCTATATGTAGCTCGACCCTCGTCATTGATGTTACCTCGGTTTGTTACAGAACTTCCTTCAAACAGCTAGGTCCAAGCCTCAGTGTCACAGCTGACCAGCCTGGCCCAAGACCGAGCTATCAGCCCCTATTTCGGTCCATAGCCCGGCTCTTAGTGCCGCCTAATATTCAGAAACAGTGCTTCCTAGCTCGGCCCAATTTGGCTATACAAATTACTCTCTCAAGGACAATTCTTATGTATATATATTTACGTAAATTCTTATAAATATACATAAATTATCTTATAAAATCGTGCAAATTTTTATAAATATTTAACTTATAAAAATTTAAGAAATTATAACTTATGTATATTTGTAAAAATTTATGTGATTTTATGAAATAACTTATGTATATTTATAAAAATTTACACAAATACATATAATATGTACCTTACATATCCAAACACCCTAAACCCTTCCCTTATTATAAATGAAAAATTAAGATTAAAACGAAATAAGCCTGTTTGGTAATTATTTCATTTTTAGTTTATATTTATAAAAATTTTAAAAACTATCATAAAAACTTGTTTGATAATTTTTTTGGTTTATAAATGGTTGTCTCAGTTTATAAATTTGAAAAAAAAACGTAAACTCAAAAAATGAGTTTACGTTAGTTTTTAAATGGAAATTTTAAAATTTGACTAAATTTTTTTTTTCAAATAATTTTTTTAATTAATTTTTTTTTTACAATTATAATGTGTATGATCCTATTGTCATAAATAATAAAAAATAAATATAAATATTTTAGGTTTGAATAAATATATTTTTTAATTTATATTTTTAAATTTTTTAAAAATATTCTATTTAAATCAAATGCATTTGTAATTTATATTTTTTTAAAAATAAACAAAAACTAATTTGTAAATTTTTTATCGAGTTCGGATTGGGACCTCGAATCCCCTTCCCCCGAATCCCCCTAATCTCGAAACGACGTCGTTTCGACGTCTAAATTTTTTTTTTTTTTTTTGGTGTGCAGATCAGAAGAAGCGAGAAGAAGAAGCGAGAAGAAGGAGGAGGAGGGAGAGGGAGAGGGAGAGGGAGGGGGAAGGGGAGGGACTGGAGGGGACCCACAAAATCGGGGTGGGGGCGGAGGCGGAGGCCGGGGGCGAAGGCAGAGGCAGGGGCGACGGCAGGCAACGATCGGAGGCGACGGCGACGAGCTCCTCTTCCTCCTCTACGACGAGCTCCGAGCGACGAGCTCCGAGCGACGAGCTCCGACCCTCTGCTTCTCTCTCTCTCTCTTTCTCTCTTCTCTCTTCTCTCTTCTCTTCCCCTCTGCGTTTGAGCCGAAAATGAAAGAAAAAAGAAAAAAAAAAAAATTCATATTTTCAAAAAATTTGAGGGACACACTTTCGAGGTCCAAATCTTTTTCCATTTTTTATCGAAGGTCACCGAAGTATTTTTTAAGGACTATTTGTGTAATTGATCGAAAATAAATTCGAAAATAAATCCAGACATGTAGCCAAAGACACGTAACCCCTATATCCACTCATTCCACTCCATGCTGGCTCCGCAAAAAAACTGGGGACTTTGAGAATCACAAAACAGTATAGAGAATTCAACAATGGCTTCGTCTCGTCTCTATCTATCTATATACATATCTCCACAAGCCCTAGCTCGCAATACTCCAAACCCTCGCAACCCCCTCCCCAGAAAGCTCTCCAAATCAAACCCTAACCACCACCATCGCATTACTCGCACCACCTCCCGTGACTTCCACCCTCCGCCGCCGCCGCCTCCGCCTCTCTCCTCCGTCTCCGGCGGCGACGCCACCACCTACACCCGCCTCCCTCCCAAAGACGACTTCTTTCTATCCTCTCTCCACTCCTCAACCGAGGTCAAGCTATCCGAATTGAATATTTCAACTCGAAAAATCGAAAACGACGAATCGAGTCAAGAAGAAGAGTTGTTTGATGAAAATCTAGGGCTTTCTTACGGAAAGTTCGAATTGTTCGAGGTGAATTCTGATTCTGAATTCGAAGACGATGATAATGAGGAGGAGGAGGAGGACTATGGTGGTGAAATGTTACGGTTTGAGGGTGGAGAAGCTGGGGATGTGGTTGGTGGGGATGGAATTGAAGGAGAGGAAGTGAAGGAGAAGGGGAAAGGAGTGCCGGCGGTGATGAGATGCTTTGACAGAGCGAAGATTTTTGTTAAGGCCGGTGATGGCGGGAATGGGGTGGTGGCGTTCCGGCGAGAAAAGTACTTGCTGTTTGGGGGACCGTCCGGTGGCGACGGAGGGAGGGGTGGGAATGTGTATGTGGAAGTTGATGGGTCGATGAATTCGTTATTGCCGTTTCGACAGAACATTCATTTCAGGGCAGGGAGGGGCAGCCATGGGCAGGGGAAGAAGCAGAATGGGGCGAAGGGAGAGGATGTTGTGGTGAAGGTGGCACCGGGGACGGTTATTAGGGAGGCTGCCATGGATGGAGAGCAAGGGGAGGTGCTTTTGGAGTTGTTGTATCCGGGGCAGAGGGCGTTGTTGTTGCCGGGTGGAAGAGGAGGGAGAGGCAATGCTTCTTTTAAGTCGGGGACGAACAAGGTGCCAAAGATTGCAGAGATTGGAGAGGAGGGCCCAGAATTGTGAGTCTTTCAAGTTCTTAAATTGTTTGTTCAAATTTTTAAAAATTTGAAATAGGTAATTGCATATATTGATTTTAACACTTGGAAATGGTTTCGTGGATTTTTTATTTGATTTGTACATCCTTGTTGAGAGATATAGGGTTTTGTTCTGTTTAGTTCGGTTGTTTCTTTTGCTGGTACATGCGTGTGTGTAGATGGTTGATGCCTTCACTGTGCATTAAAATAGTTACTATATTTTGCTTGTCAATAAATAAATAAATAACTGTTGTACAAAGTGCAGAAAGTCTATTATTATAGCTCATATTCTTTGAGTTCACTAATTTATATTTTTACAATTAAGTATACAAGAGTCTGACCATTTTAGGGGGTCAGATGGGTCACAATTGCAATATCTCCTATTCCAAGTGGCACTGCATTTGGAGATACAAAGTTTTAGATCACCAAGATTTTGATAGTGAGACTCACTTGTGGAATTAATAAGTTGTTAATACATGCACGGGATACCAATTCATCCAAGTTTTAGCGGTAACATTCATGGTTGGTGTATTTATGAATAAGGGGCCTCAAGTATAGTCTCTTCATAAGAAATGGGGGGAAGGTTGTCTAGCTACTACCTCTCTCAGTCTTGGACTTTGTTATAAGCTGGAGCTTTGTGCATTGGGCATGAGCTTTTTTTTCTTTTTAAGGTTATTCAGAGCTAATTTCCATGGTTAGTGGAAGTCTTTCAATTTTGTTATTAATTATTTTGTGAGCATTTTGATCAGGTGGTTGGAGTTAGAGCTAAAGTTGGTAGTTGATGTTGGAATAATAGGTGCCCCAAATGCAGGGAAAAGCACACTTCTTAGTGTTATTAGTGCTGCTCAGCCAGCTATTGCGAACTATCCCTTTACAACTTTACTTCCAAATCTCGGTGTTGTTTCATTTGACTATGATTCTACAATGCTCGTAGCAGATCTCCCAGGTTTACTTGAAGGAGCACACCGAGGTTTTGGTTTAGGCCATGAGTTTCTCCGGCACACAGAAAGATGTTCTGCTTTGGTATAAACTGTTAGTTTTTGAGAAGAGAAGAAAAACAGAGAAAATGAAGAATAGAAATTGAATGAAATGAAAGAATAAAAGCAGGAAATGATAAAAGCTGATATAATGCAGCAAAGAGGAATAATCTTCATTCATTCTGGTGCATTACATTTATAGAAGAATATCTGAACTGAAAAGATAATGAATCCCAAAAATTACGGTAACAACCAAGATTTCTGATAACACTAACAATATCCTAAAGAATAGGACTTATTGACTGGAAAAACAAATTCTAGTTATTGACTGAAACTAATCAAAGAAAACTTCAACGTGGCAGTCCTGAAGCAAATTATTAACACTCCTCCTTGCTTTAGGCACTGCAAATTCCAATCATCTTCCTTAGTAACTCGAACTTGCCAACTGGAAGTGGCTTTGTGAACAAATCTGCCAGTTGATCTTCAGACTTGCAGTAAGCAAGTTTCAATTTTCCAGTTTGTTGCACTTCCCTCAAGAAGTAGAGCTTGATGTTGAAGTGTTTTGTTTTTCCGTGAAATACTGGATTTCGTGAAATTGCAATTGTTGCTTGATTATCAACAAAAATCTCAGTACCTTCATTTTGCACCATGTGTAAATCAGATAGAACTTTCCTTAGCCATAGAGCTTGGTTTGCTGCTGCAGTGGATTGCGCTACAATCTCTTGTTTCTTTGAACACCATGAAAAAACACCTGAGCCTAGGTTGAAACAGTATCCTGAGGTACTTTTCATGTCATCAACAAAACCACCCCAATCACTATCTGAAAAACCACTCAACTTGAAGTTCTGACTCTTCTCAAACTTGACACCACAATCAAGACTGCCCTTAATAAACCTTAAGACTCTTTTTGTTGCTCTTAAATGCACTTCACTAGCACAATGCATAAAACGAGATAAGAGACTTACAGCAAATAGAATATCAGGTCTTGTTGCTGTAAGATACATCAAGCAACCAATCAAACTTCCGTAATAGCCTTCATCAACTTTACTAGCCATCTTCTTTGCTCAGCTTCTCTTTTTGACCCATTGGTGTGTTTATTGCTTTGCACTCCTCCATCTGAAATTTCTTCAAAATTTCCTTTGCATACTTCTTCTGACAGATGAAAACTTCATTTTGGCTTTGCTGGACCTCCAAGCCAAGAAAGTAAGTCATAAGACCAAGATCTGTCATCTCAAAGACCTGCATCATCTCTTGTTTAAACTCCTCAATCATCTCTTGTTTAAACTCCTCAATCATCTGTGCATTATCTCCTGTTACCAAAAGGTCATCAACATAAAGAGATACAATAAGAACATAACTACCCTTTTGTTTAACATAAAGAGTAGCTTCAGATAAGCTTTTTGTGAAGCCTAAGCTTAGCAAATGTTCATCAATCTTGCTGTACCAAGCTTTTGGAGCTTGCTTTAGGTCGTAAAGAGCCTTTTTGAGCGAATAGACCTTATTCTCTTCACCTTGCACAACAAAACCTTCTGGTTGTTCTACATAAATTTCTTCTTGTAGAACACCATTTAGAAAAGCTGATTTGACATCTAGCTGAAACACTTTCCAGCCTTTTTGTGCTGATAAGGCTAATAACAACCTGATAGTGTCTAGTCTAGCAACAGGGGCAAACGTTTCAAAATAATCAACACCAAAAATTTGAGCATAGGCCTTGACGACGAGCCTTGCTTTGTGTTCGTTGATGGAGTTATCAGCATTTAGCTTCGTTCGGTACACCCACTGTACTCCAATGATCCTTCTGCCTTCTGGTTTGTTGACTAATTCCCGGGTTTTGTTTTTGTGAATCATTGACATCTCCTCCTCCATTGCTTTCTTCCACTTCGGGTTTTTAAGAGCTTCTTCATGATCAGCAGGTTCACATAATGCTACATTACATCTTTGATAGATGTCTGAAAGTGATCTTGTTCCTCTAACTGGTGGATCATCTACCAATTTATTTTCCCACTGGTCTGTTTTGTTGTCTCCTCCTCAAAAGAATTGCTTCTAAATTCTTCTGAAGGTTTGTTAGTTTCTTGTTAATTTTCCCAGTCCCATTGCTCATCCTCATTGAAGTGAACATCTCTAGTTATCACCATTTTTCTTGTTTGAGGATGATATACTTTGTAGGCTTGAGAAATTGTGCTATAGCCAACAAAGATACCTGGAATTGCTTTTTTGTCAAGCTTGTCTCTCTTAACCTGTGGAACATGGACAAAACACAAACAACCAAATACTTTAAGAAAACTTAGTGAAGGTAAATACCCATACCAAGCTTCAAATGGAGTTTTGTCTTCAACGGCTACACTTGGACGCCGATTTTGCAGAAATATTGCTGTTTTGGCAACCCCTTCTCATGCAGCATGCATCTAGCCATCTCCATGACATATCTGTTCTTCCTTTCACTCACTCCATTTTGCTGTAGAGTGTAAGGAGCAGTGAGCTGATGTTCTATGCCAGCTTCATCACAAAACAGGTTAAATTCTGCAGAAGTGTACTCTTTTCCATTATCAGACCTTAAGATTTGAATTTTGCAACCGCTTAAATTTTCCACCATTTTTTTAAACTTCCAGAATACTCCAGCAACTTCACTCTTGAACTTTAGGAAATAAATCCAACACATTCTTGTAAAATCATCAATGAAAGAATGTAATACCGGCTACCTTGAAGAGATGGTGTTCTTTGAGGTCCTCCCACGTCTGTATGAACTAGTTGCAGCTTCTGTGTTGCTCTCCAGGATGATTTAGGAAATGGTTTCCTACTTTGTTTACCAAATTGACAAGCATGACAATTTGGCAAGTGATCAACCAGAACTGGTAATCCTCTTGTCACTTCATCTTTCTTCATCTTGAGCATTCGTTGAAGATGACAATGCCCAAGCCTTTTGTGCCAGACTTTAGTGATGTTGACATTGGTGGAATAAGCTGTGTGCTCCTCCTCCGTAGGATCAAATAAGAAGGTTTTCCCTTTCATTTTGACACGTGAAATCTCCTTTCCAGCAGCATCGTAGATGTGACAATACAAGTCTTCAAAGGACACCTTAAATCCTTTTTCAATTAACTGGCCAACACTCAGCAGATTTTGATCAATATCGGGTACATAAAGAACATCTAAAATAGTTTTTGTACCTGAAGTGGTTGTCATTGCAATGGTTCCTTTTCCTTTTGCAGCGATATAACCACCATTCCCTATCTTGACTTTAGTCATTGCAGTAGCCTTTAACTCCTTAAAAAGAGTTTTGTCAAAGGTCATATGGTTTGTACAACCACTGTCAATGAGCCAACTTTTTGAGGAGACCTTTGTAGAGAAACACGTTGCCACAAACATCTGATCTTCTTCATCTTGATCAGCTACATGGACTTCTTCCTCTGGTTTCTAAGATTTGCTTTTGCAAATCACAGCTTCATGTCCAAGCTGATTGCACTTGCTACACTTTGCATTAGGCCTCTTCCAACACTTGAATGGAGAATGGCCCATTTTGCCAGTGTTCACAAGGCGGGAAATTTCTCCTTGAGCTTCCACCTTTGTTTCGAGTGCGACTGCTTGAACTACTCCCAGAACTTTCCTGTTGGTGTTAGACTAACAAGGCTCCTTCTACGGTACACTCTTGTCTCATAAATCTCCTTTGTTCTTGAGCCTGCAAAGCATTCAATAGTTCTGCCAAGGTGATCTTGGACAAATCTTTAGTATTTTCCAAGGTGGTTATTGAGGCTTCATATTTTTCAGGCACCGTAACAAGAATTTTGTCAACAATTCTTGAATCATCAAATTTAGTGCCAAGAAGCCTTACCTTGTTGGCAATGCCAAGCAATCTGTCTGAATATTCTTTGATTGTCTCAGCATCTTTCATCTTTTGCAGCTCAAATCCCCTTATTAGATTGAGCGCTTGCATTCCTCGTATTCTTTCATCTCCTGCATATTCCGTCTTCAGATGCTTCCAGATTTCTTTTGCTGATTTGAGATTCATGATCTTCGTGAGAATTGTTGTTGAAACACTAGCAAACAACGCTGCTTTGGCCTTTGATTTTCTGGTCTTCTTCTCTTTGTGGCTTGTCATCTGAGCTACCGTTGGATTATTTGGCAGCGGAGCAACTTCGTAATCTTCTTCGACGGCTTCCCATAGATCCAAAGCCTCCAGATAAGTTTCCATTCTAACAGCCCAAAGTTGGTAATTTTCTCCATCAAAAATATGTGGAGCAGCTTGAGAAAAATTGAGGAAATCAGTTTTTGCTTCCATGGATACTCACAGGTCCCGTAAGAATAAAGCTCTGATACCAATTGTTAGTTTTTGAGAAGAGAAGAAAAATAGAGAAAATGAAGAATGGAAATTGAATGAAATGAAAGAATAAAAGCAGGAAATGATAAAAGCTGATATGATGCAGCAAAGAGGAATAATCTTCATTCATTCTGGTGCATTACATTTATAGAAGAATATCTGAACTGAAAAGATAATGAATCCCAAAAATTACGGTAACAACCAAGATTTCTGATAACACTAACAATATTCTAAAGAATAGGACTTATTGACTGGAAAAACAAATTCTAGTTATTGACTGAAACTAATCAAAGAAAACTTAAACGTGGCAGTCCTGAAGCAAATTATTAACAAAACCCTCTCATAAATTGTGCTTGCTCTGATACAATTCACTAAGATTTTGAAATAGCATTGCTTTATAGAGTAATTCCTGAAGAAAGATGTCATAGCTGTACATTTTGTTTCTTGCTTTTGAAATTCGCCACACAATGTTATTTTGTGAGATTGTGAAACTAGAGCTTTTATTCTTACTTCAGATGTAGAGTTATTCTACTTCTATTTTATTTGTGGATTTGCTTGGGCCAATTCTTTTTCGGACTAATAGAACTATTATCAATATGGAACCTTAGGTACATGTTGTTGATGGTTCATCACAGCAACCTGAATATGAATTTGATGCAGTTCGTCTTGAGCTAGAACTGTTCAATCCTGAACTTGCTGAAAAGCCGTATTTAGTTGCCTACAACAAAATGCATCTTCTGGAGGCATCTGAAAGGTGGGTATCATTCAAGGAAAACTTGCAAGCTCGTGGCATTGAACCTTTTTGCATGAGTGCTGTTATTTGCATGAGTGCTGTTATGAGAGAGGCTACTCATGAAGTGATCTGTGCTGCCTATGAGCTTGTACGAAAAAGAATGGAAGACAATAAGGAAGAAGGTTGGAAATTTATCTTATTTTCTTCATTAGAATGCATTGTGTATATCTATTTATATGTGCATCTAATGTGCATGTGCTTATGTGTACATTTCTAACAATACCAATAAAGAGTATCAATATGCATTGGGGTTGTCCTTTGCTGTGATTGTGGGATTTATTTTATGATTTTATTATGTGTGTGTGTGAGTGTGTGTGTGTGTGTGTGTGTGTGTGTGTGAGAGAGAGAGAGAGAGAGAACAGACGAGACAATCAAAACATTACATATAGGGTTATATATGTATATATTTGTTTATATACATTTACAATCTTCTACTTCTTTTGTGTTGCCTTTGGGTGTCTGACAGGTTGGAATAATCCAGTAAACTTGAACCATGTGGCTGATATGGTGCAGAAGCAGCGAACTGCCCCTATTAATGAGTTTGAGATCTCTCATGAAAGCAGTACTAATACGTGGCATGTAGTTGGATCTGGGTTACAATGTTTTGTTCAAATGACAAACTGGCGGTATGTGTACATTGCACATTACCTGCATCTATAGCTATTGCCTTTATACCCTTTCTCCTCTTTTCTTGCTGTCATTGTCTTGTGGTGAGTCTTCCTGTCTTGTTCTATCAGATTTATACTTGCAAATTGCAAATTATCAGTGCATAGCTCATGATACTGAATGCATTTTTCATATTCCTCATACTGAGTGCATAGCTCATGTTCTATCAGATTTAGACATGCACAACCCAGCTTTGAACAAAAATATTTTGCCTGAAACTGGGTCTTTGGATCATGTTGGATTATTCATTTTGATTGAGTAAAAATTCACTAATAATATTTGGTGTGATCTACACAAAACATTAATTTTGTGAACATTCCTGGTTTTGATATTACCTGAATTTGAATTTCAACAGGAATAGGAATATTCTATACAAACCTATTTTGCTTTGTTTATCTCTGTTCAGTGTTTTTTCTCTTAGTTTTCTTCTTCTTTTTTTTCCTTTTTTTTTTAATATTTTAATATTTTATTATTAATTATTTCCTCATGATAATCCATAGACATAACCATTTATTCAGAGGCTGGGAAGCCATGTGTGGACAATATACATGTCACTATTAGGGGTGCATAGTATTATATTATGACATTGTTTTCTTGTTCCAAATTTTATGCGCTGCAGCAGACGATGGTCTGTCACATTTTTCTTTCTTTTTTTAATTATTCCATGTCTTCAGCCGAAAATTGGATGTATTGTTGATCTGTTCTTCTTTGTTAAGTTTGTATAATGTAATTGCTTATAGTTCTGAAAACAAGGCCTCAGATTGGCAGCTGTTTTTTTGTCAGAAATTCCTCCTTTTTTCTTGGCATTTGAGTTGCAACTCTTCAGACTATTTACATGTTTTGCAACAGATACATAGATTCGGAGAGAAGGTTCCAACATGTTTTGGAGGCATGTGGTGTGTACAAGTCTCTTATTAAACTTGGTGTCAAGGAGGGTGACACCGTTGTTGTTGGTGAGGTGCGTTTTTATTGCTTTGACTTTCCAGTTCATTATTTTACCTAACCGAAGCATGAAAGAATAAAGACAAAATGTATGAGATTACAGAGGGCTTGCATAGTATAAAGTACTGACATGATAAGTTGTCGATGATTCTGATAAGGTTTGTTTGACCTATGTGGAGCACAGGGTTGAATTTGATCAATCATGATGAACTGTTACCGTTTATCTCCCAAATAGAGAAGACTAATTTTCAAGGAAATATAGAATAGCATGAACATTTTAAGTTTGATTCTTTATTGGTTCATAAAGATCTCAATAGTTCACACAATAGTGTTTATCAAGTTTCATTTTTTTGTCTTTTGCCAACTTCATTTTCAACTCAAAGCTTTATCTTCTATACATTTCTCACTTTTAGTTTCAGTAAGAAATTTGAAGGTCTTTTTGGTGCCTACCAGATGGAGATGGTATGGCACGACTCTGCAGACAGCTCCCGATTAAATTTGAGGAAGGGGTCAACCGGTTCAATTAAATGGCCTCAGTGGACATAATGTAACCGTGTCATTCAAGTGCCATTGTGCCAATCCATTACTGTCAATGGAAGCTTGACTGAACCCCTTATTCCTCAGCAGTACCATTCTAGCAATGCCGGTATTGTAACTTTATCTACTTTCATTTTCAATATGTCTTGAATTTTTTCCTAAAAGCCTCACTAATATACTATGCAGTTATGATGGTTGAGGGTTTTAACCAATGAACTTGTCCGAGGCCATCCAGATTTGGAGTTCAAACATATGTGCATGCTTCATGATTGGGAGAGTTTCATGAGGATTAGTGTTGCAGAGCAAATATTTTATTGTTTCTTGCTGAATAATACTTTACATGATGAATTTATAACCAAACTGGCCTGTATTCTTTTAATTTAATTGATCAACTGAAATAAGGAAGAAGACACGGTTGCCTTTTTTATTGGCTTGCTCATAATTTTGAGATGTGATTTCATGTATGCCCATGTTATATTTTTGTGATGATCACGTGCGGAAAAAATTGTTGTTGTCCTTGGGAATTTAATTCTCTCTAATTAGCATCCAATTGGAGAGGTGGTGTTGGAACAGATGGGTTTACTTCGATGATTAAAGCATTTATTTGTAATGATCATTTATTTTAAAAAAATAAACCTTTTTTTTTTGTGGTATGCTCTACTCAGCAAATCACTCAATACTATTTTTTAATTCTAAATTTTAAAAAAATTGTTAGTTATACTACTTTTTTCACAAAAAAAATGAACTAATTTGGTAGTTTATTTGGCATAATTATACCATGCCCTTTGTAATAAAAAAAATACCGAACAAAAAAAAATTAACCTTTTTTTTTTGGGGTACTTACGTGTAGGTCCTAATAAGTGGACTTATTGTCTAGTAGGTCCTATGGAAAAAATTTGTCATAAAAAAAGTCACTAATTGTAAGTTTTAGCAACAATTTATAAAGTACATGACAAAAAAAAGTCACTAATTATTAATTTTTAGCGACATATATAAAAAATTGTCACAAAAAAATTATTTTTAACGATAATTTTACCAAGATTTATTTTTAATAGGACTTGATAGGAATTAAGTCCAACTATTAGGATTTATTGGTAATTTATCCTCTTTTTTTTTGGTATGCTCTACTCAGCAAATCACTCAATACTATTTTTTAATTCTAAATTTAAAAAAAATGAACTAATTTGATAGTTTATTTGGCATAATTATACCATGCTCTTTGAAATAAAAAAATACCGAACATATTTTATTTTTGCCCATGTCTTTATTCAGAAAATGAACATGTCCATATTTTTAAAACTAAAATATTTATTTGAACTTTCATTATTTTTATATCTATAATAATCATGGTTGGAAGAATGATGATAGTTAAATAAATTTATTAGGTAAAAACGAACGATAGACATAAACACAAAATTCAAAATGTCAACTTTAGCATAGAGAGGAAGAGAGAAGAAGAGGAGGCTAAAATTAGCATTAGTCTCTTATGTCAATTGAAATCTCATCAATTTGTCAATTTATCACTACCAAACATCTCATAACTTGTCTAGTTCTTTCATTTCTGTCAATTAAATTGTATATATATTTTCACAGAAAAGCATAGAAACAAAATCAATCACACAAAAACATAAATAGAAACACAAAATCAATCGCTCAAAAATTAGAAAGAACGAGAGATACTGGATGAATTATCGTGCGTGTCGATATATATAGAGAGAAAGTCATATATCTATATATGTATATGTAGATCTTGAAATCCTAGGCAAGAACTAAAAATGCAACATAAGAGAGATGAAAACTTTGATTCATTCATCGCAAACAAAAGTTGATGAAAATCTTCAAAGAAATGTGTGTAAATGTGGAGTAAGAGGGGCATTACCGAGCCGGATTATGGTGATGAAGCTGAGAGAGCTCTTTCAAGTGCAGAAGTGAAAGGTGTTTGTAGAGAGAGAAGTGAAGTACTATTTGTGTACATATATAGAGGTGTAATGTTTCAGACCCCCACTGGGCGTGACCCCCAGTACCCTTAGTGGGGTCTGATTGGTGCAGAATTTTTTTTATTTTTTTATTTTTTTTTTCTTCTTCCAATAACCAACCCCCACGTGTGTGTGGGGTGGTGGAGGTAGGGAAAACTGGGGGTCTCCATCAGTTCTCATATATAGAGGGAGAGAAAAAACTTCAGGCTCTGTTTTTAGTTTCATCGCATTTGCAAGCGAGAAACAAAGAAGTGCGCTCACTTTTCACAATTGCGTTCTTTTTTTTTTTTTTTTTTGGACTTGTAATAACCAAATTTAAGCGTTATTATGTTTGTATTAACTATTATTTAATTGGAATTCGATTAACAATAAATTTTGAATTTCATCATTTTGAACAATAAAGAAACACATTATTATAAGGTATTTTAATTTTTCACTTTCATGTCACTACATTAGCATTATAGAAATAGGAAAAAAAAATGGCAAAAAACTTTTTGGTAACAAATAAGAGCAAGGTAAACTTTTCAAAAAAATTATTAACTTAGTTGAATTTTGTACTTTTATTGTATCACACAACTAGTTAAATATATATTTTTAAATATCACAAAACTAATAATTGCATGAGGATAAAATCTTTATTAAATCATTTATCTAATTTATATCAATAATGCAATTTATCTATCAAAATTATTTTATAATTTCATAAAATATAATTTTGTTTTCTCCAATATCTCATTTTATTATCCAATTTTTTTTATAAAAATTAATATAATCTTAATTTAATTTGACAAAGTTGCATGTTCAATCACAACCATGGTGGATATGCAGTTTATAAAGAAAATCGAGTTCCAAGAGTTTGTTAAATTACATTTGCATTATCTAAAGTATTGATTAAATCCCATTTTAGACTTTAATTTTTTTTCTTCAATTTGATAATTAAAATATTCAAATTGTGTCAATGTGGTTTAATTGGTTGTTGACCAGAAAACATAATTGTGGGAAAATGTAATACTTTATGAGGCAAAATTAAAATTCAACGGGAAAGTTTCAATGTCACGTGGAATTTGTTGTCAGTTGACAAAATTGGACCATAATGATTATTTTATTTAATAATTTTTTAATAAATTAAATGTGAGAATGTAATAAGATAATTATTTTATTTTATTTTTGAAACATCTCCAATTCTTTATATATATATATATATATATTCCATCAAATTTATTCAACAATTTAAATTAAAAGCACGATTTGATATATAGGTCACTTTTTCAAGAGTGTAAATCAAAATTTTCATCAAATATTTTTAAAAATACCTAACCCATCTAAAAACCTTATTTAACAAATTCAATGAAAAAAAAATTAATTTTCAATCCTTCATCTGTTAATAATTTTTTCAAATTTAAGTAAAAATAATTATTAAAAATTTGATGAATAAATTAGATCTAAGTTCTATCAAAATTTTAACTAAATTTAAAATTTGGTGACTTTAAAATTTATCCTCATTGGCAACTTTACATTTTAACTCCTATTTGGCAAATGGATTGGCTTTTAGTTGAGACTAAAAAAGTACGAAAAGACAAAATAGACTAAATAAGTCAATAAGGTAAAATTTTACATTCAAACCATAATCATTTCACTTTTTTTCTAAAACAAACAAAAAAGTTAAAAAATTCTTTCCAAACGTAGCTAATTTAGCCTAGCTAAATTAGGCAAAGAGTCAAAGAGTCAAGCTAAAATATTCTTTACAAACGAACCCTAGCTAAAAATTAAAAGTTAATAAATTATATAAAAAAGTCAAAAATTCGATTTTCTCTTTACTTTTTACACTTTTTTTTAATAATAATTAAAAAGTCATTCTAAATATACTAATTTTTTTTAGGAGCATTTACATACAAGTCTTAATTTATGAACTTATACTTCATTAAGTCATAATTAAAATTTTTTGGACCTTCAAGTCCCATTAAATTTTTAATAGTTAGAATTGCCCTTCAAACAATGATTGTTTATCATTTATGATTATTTATAAAAAAAAAAATGATAATTTGATATTTATTTTAATTTTCAAAATTTTGAAACATCAACTTTAAAATTAAAAAAACAAAAAAAAAAAACTAAAAGTATGCACGATTGATCCCGATTCAAACTTTTTTTAAAATGGGCTCAACTTTTAAACTTTTTTTAAAGAATATATATTGGTAAAATATTAAAAATCTTCAATTTATTTTACAAATTACATTCCCCTATTCCAGTATGCACGATTGATCCCAATTCAAACTTTTTTTCTTTTTAAAAAAAAAAAATAATAATAATAATATTAATATTCATTATAATATTATTTTCTTTTAATAATAATATTTTCCTTTTATTAATTGGTCTTCATTGCCTTGTAAAATTAGTTTCCTCTAATAATATTCATTTTCCTTTTATTGATTCATCTTCACCTTCGTCCCCCTATATCTATATATACATATTGTATTGCATAGTCATTACACTGAAATTATACAGATACAACAAACAAAGAGAAAGAGAAAGAGAAAGAGAGACAAAACAATTCAATGGCATTCAAGGCTTTCATCTGCCGTATTACATCATCCTTCAAATTCTGCCGCTCCAAAAATCAGTCCAACATCGCAGAAAATCCTATCCAACTCTCCCCAAGCCCTCTCTTCACTGACTGCCAGCCGGCCACCCCGCTCCCTTTCAAAAAACCCCACCGCTCCTCCTTCAAGCACCACGTCTCCTCCTTCTTAGGCTGTGGGTTCCGCACACACGAAGACGACCTCCCCGAATCACCGCCATGCAAGTGGGACGAGACGCCACGTCGCGACTACAACTCCTCCATCTCCAGCGATTCCGACAACGAACTCTTCCCTCCTCCTCCTCCGCCGACACGACACCCTATCACCACTTCCATCTCCGGCGATTCCGACAACGAGCTCTTCCCTCCTCCTCCTCCTCCGACGCCGACCCGACACCCTATCACCACTTCCTCGGCCGACAGTGGTTTGTGTGGCTACGAGAGAGACGATGAAGAAGAAGAGATCGTGACACTAGCGGCGTTTTCACTAAATCGCAAGAAGAGGGTAAAGAAGCTGCTACCGTCGTTTCCGGCGGAGGGGAAATTGAAGGACAGCTTTGCGGTGGTGAAGGAATCGGTGGACCCATATGAAGATTTCAAGGCATCCATGATGGAGATGATACTAGCGAAGCAGCTGTTTGAGGAGAGAGACTTTGAGCAGCTGTTGGAGTGTTTCTTATCGCTCAATTCGCGTCATCATTACGGGGTCATTGTTGACGCTTTTTCGGACATTTGGAAGACAATTTTTTTGTAGTACTAGTTATATTTTGTTTAGTTGCTCAATTGAGTTTTATATCTTGATTTTTCATTGTTTTTCTCTTTCTTTTGTCCTTCATTTATTTTCTATTCAAACCTGACCAAAAGAAATGTTATCTTTCTTTCAAATTATTGAATTAGCAGATATTTACTGATGTGGATGTTGTTGAGTGTGGATGTTGTTGACTGTGAATTAGCAGACATTTGAATGACATATATTCACTTGACTTTAATGTTGCTTGTCGACAATTTCAGACCTTAATTCTTTGTTGTACATCAAATTCCATTCAGAAGCTATTAACTGGGTGCCTGGCGCACTGTGCATGTGTGCAGAGGACAAGGACCATCTCCAAGATCTAACCACGTGGCTGCTCTTTATGGTGATAAAATGCTTCTAATTTTTGGAGGAGCATCGAAGTCTAAGACTTTGAATGACATATATTCACTTGACTTTGAGACGGTGTGTTCAGCTTTTAAATTTTTCTAGTTAATATTATTGGTCTTGGTGGTTGACATCTGATTTCTTTAGTGATGCAAAATCACATCTTATCTGCAAATTTCTGATACATGCATATGGATGTTTTCTTCAGATGATATGGTCGAGAATTAAGATACGAGGTTTTCATCCATCACCCAGAGCTGGCTGTTGTGGAGTCCTGCGTGGAACTAAATGGTACATTTTGGGGGTGGTAGCAGGAAAAAACGTATGTCTCACAATCTGAGAAGAACGTATTCAAACTTCTCTAATTTGTTTCTTCCACGGTGCAACTCTGAATGAGGAACATAATTTCTTTTTGATGTCGGGTTTAATGTGACAATTTGGCTTATTGCCTACTCTTTTCATCTATTTTTGTTATGATGGTGACCATCTCATGTGTGGTTTGGGACTTTGGGACCTATGTATGCATTCTAAGAGGAGAAGATTAAAAGCAGAAAGAAGAATATACTTATATTTATTAAAAGTGGGAAGAATAATATAAAATCAAAGGGAAGGATTACTCATGTAACTCCTATTACTTGAAAGAAAGGAAAAATGGCAAAATTAGTTGGCACTTGAGACTATTGGTTTGAATTTATTATAATTTTGCTATTGTTTGGTTCTTTTATTGCCTTTGGTTGTGTAGTTATTTGGTATCTCCAAAGAATCCAATGACTCACACTTATGCATGTCACCTAATATGCATTTTAGATTTCTGTTTGCTCTTACAGAGAAATTCCTTTACTTTTCTTTCTATTCTGTTCTCTCTGTTTTCCAGGACATACAAAAATGTTCATTTTTGATGTTTTAAAACAAGAGTGGTCTGTTTCTGTTGCATCTCCTCCATCTTCTATCACCACCAACAAGGTACAGTTTGTTGATTTTGCAGTTTGTCCAAGTCTAATAAAAGTAGGTCTTTACAACAATATTATTGGACTTTCAACAAAGTGTGACTTGTAGGTTTTATCATTCATTGGAAGGTAATTAAAATGAATTCCTGAGGATGTTTATGTTATGCTTTCTCGTTCACATTTTTTCAAATTATTTTCTGCTTTCCTTTGGAGTTGGATGGTTTGGCCAGTTGGCCACACCTAATATGGCTGTGATTGTCAACTTGTATGCTAGTTAGAATAGAATACTGCAGGACTTGAATCTTGTTCTCTTCTTTTTGTTTCTGTGTTACCAGTTCTCTTCACAGAATATGTCATTTTTACGGTTACATACGAAAATTTTCTCACTCAACTTTTGTCACTTGGGAATAACAGATATTTGCTTCCTCCTATTTGTTGGCAATTTTGCTGATGGATTATTGTTTCACAGGGGTTTAGCCTTGTGCCAATGCAGCACAAGGAAAGGGATTTTCTTGTTGCGTTCGGGGGATCCAAGAAGGAGCCTTCAAATCAGGTTAAAAATAAGTTTTCAAATATTGTTTCCTGTTAACGCATCAGTTGATACCCAATAACACATTGTTTTGTGGCAGATTGAAGTACTGACCATGGAAAAGAATGAATCATCTATAGGCCGGCGATTAGCTCCCAGTAAAGGTCCAGGATCTTTACTCTCTGAAAACCGCTTATCATCCACAGGATTGGCTACACAATTGAGTACTGGTTCTTTTAATGGGTCAGTTGATGCTGTTGCGAAACAAAATCTGGCATCTATAATTGAGCACCATGGCTCTGGTAGAAGATCTTTGTCAGAGTCTTTACTTGTGGATTCAAATCCTGTTTCTGGTAATATTTCACTCCGCAAGAAATTTCACGATGAGGAAGACAGCATGATGGCAAAGAGTTCTGAAGATGGAAGTCCTTCACAGGTGAACTACTAATTTCCCCATCTAATTGCTCACTGTTGCATTTCAATATTCATTTAAATGTCGGAAAGTAGATATCCCTCGTTCAAAATCCAACATTTGCATCTTCTGTGGACATATGAAAGTTCAATTTGCACGTTTTGTGTAGGTCATTGTTGACTTCATTGAAACCAAAGATAAGTTATTGAGATGTAGAAACCTGTTTCCCTAGGATTTTCTTGTTCCCACTCATCAGTTGTCATTCTTTCCCACTATCCATCTTTCAAAACCAAATGGTCTGGATTCCAACATTTTTGTTTTGTGGCGGTCCATCCTAACTCCCATGCATGAATCACATGTCATTCTTTCCCACTCTGTTTCCACAACAAGATACCAGTAACCGATGCTGCTTAGAACCTCAAAAACCCAATCCAACTGATATTCCCAAGTTCTTGTTCCAGCAGGTAGCAGAGCAGAGAACAAAACAACTTGATATGGGTGTTTAGGCTAACATTACTGGGAATAAAGTCAATTCAGAAGAAACATCTTTATTTGAATCTGATGATTCGAACACCCACAACAAAGGAAATGGAAATCTTCCAACTGATAATGATGATATAGTCGTATTATTAGAAACTGATGGTAAATCAGGAGGACCATCAGTTCCTTCAAGCATCTATCAACTGTATGGAACAAAAATGGCTGCCCTAATAAAAAAGAACGGAATTTTGGAAGGACAGCTGGCAGTTGCATTGGCTAGCCGGGAAGCTGCAGAGAAGAACTTATCTTCTGTTCTCAAGAGCAGACAAGAGATGGAAAAAAAACTGACAGATGCGGTCAAGGAGATGGAATTGCTGAAAGAGAAGCTGGCTGGAGTTGAGCTGGCACAAGAAGAGGCCAACAACGTATCAAATATTGTCCACTCTGACAATGTAAGGCTTGAGCATGATGTGGCTTTCCTCAAGGCAGTGTTGGATGATACACAGAAGGTACTGTAATTACATCATCTTCTCATGTGGATTCAAATCTGTGATTTGTAAGTTTGAATATATCATCGGGTTTGCTTATTGCATTCAACTAGAGGAGTACTTGCGGGAGAAAGGGCAAGGGCACTCCAACTACAAGTATGGCTTCCAAATGATATTGATCTTTATTACAGCTGTTTATACTGTTGTTCTAAACTATGTTATATGAACTCTTCTAAAGTTGTGAAGTACCCGTTTAGGACATTTGACCCTTGGTGAGAGTTTGAGATACGTATTCTACATGCCCAACAAGTTTGTATATGTAGTTCAGTTTAGTGTGTAAACATCGTTTTATTCTTACAAATAAAATAAGTATTTGAGAAATATGAAATCTAATTGTGTCTTGGTGTCATTGACATGAAAATTAAATAAATCAGATACTCAAACATGTACTTGCACTCAAAATTGCCTATTGTAGCCATCGAAGTTATAGATAATCATCCTAACTCGCATGCAAGACTCTAAATTTTCATTCATAGTTGGTTTCGGATTAGGACCCGATTTACCTACCACACCTCCTAATAAAAAATGCGTCGAGTTTTGAACACTGCAATTCAAGTACAGTCACTATGAAAATGATAGAGGTTGTATACCATTTTCCTTGTAACATGTTTTATGATACAATTGTGGGACTATACTGTTCCAATTCCATATACATACAAATTTGTAGGTTGAAGTTTTCCATCTGAAACAAAGATTGCAGTCTGTGGAAAACCGAGCACCAACCCCAAGGAAACCTTTCCATCATGTATAGCGTAGAGACCAATTCTCCGCGCTGTTAAAGTAATATTTTTGTACACGCACATCAGTTATATATTTACAATATTTTGTAATAGTATTTCTTTGTTTATTAAAGTACTTGATGTTGGTGCTCCATATTGTAAAATGTAGATCCATAACATGTTTGTTCCTTGTATCATAAATCTGTAGAGATGGCATTGGCAATGAAGCTGCAAATGTACACTTTAGGGAGTTCACTAGTTATCTTTTTGTTATAATTGTGTCATCAATAACTAGGGAATGCAGTCTCTCCCGTAGGAGAAGGGGCATTTGATTTTTTTTTTTTTTTTTAAAAAGGAAAAAAATGGTCACAATGATCATATATTATTAGATGGGCACATATTTATGTTAGATTTCTTAACTCACTTGATTATTTTTTTCCTTTTCACAGGATTTGGATTTTATTTTAAAAATACTTTTACAATTTTACTATATCAATAAATTTTAATTGAATTTGTTTGACTCGTAGAATTAACCTATTTGGAAATCAATTGAGATTAACTTAATTGATAATTTTTTTTAGGAGGTTAATTAAGGTCGTGTGGCAAGATTCCTCCCTTTCTCATAATAAAAATAAAAATAAAAAATTAGGTGGCAAGTGCTTATTACGTGGCAATGTCAAGATTCCTCCCTTTCTCATAATAAAAATAAAAATAAAAAATTAGGTGGCAAGTGCTTATTACGTGGCAATGTCATGCTACAGCTTTTAAACGAAGTTTTTGTCAAAATTTCCTCCTAATAAAATTTTAATACATGAAGAGTATCCTTATCAGACTACTTAAATTTTATCTTAAAATATTATTAAAAAATTCATTTTTTATTTTAAGAATTACTTTTTCACTTACTTTTTTCAACAAATTCTCTATTCTTTCTCTATTCTATTAAAATAATATGTTTAATTATTTTTAAATTTAAATATTTTTTTAATAATAAAATAATAAATACACATGCAACAAACAACCCAACATGCTGCAGCACAGCAGGAAGAGGAAAACAAGCCGGGTCGATTGGCTGGACTCGGTCAAGTTAATTTTGGACATTTTCCTTCTTTAGCTCTAGGGTTCTCACGGGGCATTTGGGAGGACATTCTTCATGCCTTTATCAAATATAGAATAAGAATTTATCAATGTGAGGAATAGGGAGTCACTGTAACAATACTTATATTTGGGGAGTCGGATAAGGGAATTGCTAAGGATATGTTTTGACAAAAAAACTCTTTATTTTTAGTAAGGAGGCATTATAAAGGAAGAGATGGGGATGCTCCAAGGATAATCACATAAAATTTTGCTTGAAAAGTTTAATGAATATCACTATTATCAAAATATTAAACTTTAAAATAATATAATTTTTGATGTAGATATCGGTTTTTAATAAAATTAATATTTTTAGAATTCTTTTATTAAGATCTGTACGGGGGCGAAATATTCTTTGCTCTCCGTACGCCTTGAACGTCAAGCTTCTGGTAACGGCGTCTATCTCTGCAACACAAAAATGGTGAGCTGCCCGGCGGTGGTGTGCCGAAAAGACCCTCCGACGATCAAGTCAGATTTCGGGAAGAAGACAATGAGGAGAGAGTCTTTGTGAGAGTGAGTTCGCATACCTCTAACGTTCGTCTTCTTCCATATTTCTAGGCTGGCCATGCAGCCCCAAGATTGTGCGCGCACTACCTCTGCTGTCCTTCCCTGGACAGGTGGCAGTGCTTGCCTCTTGCCACCTTACTCGTGTAAAGGCTTAGTCCTCCCACCAGTACATACAGAACTGTCCAACGGTATTGAGGCGTGCGTGGAGCAGATGTCCTCTCCCTCACGCCATTGGCCCAGGTGGCACCCCTGACCGGAGTACCACGACCGACCTATCGCTTGTGGAGAATGGACACCACGAGCGCACAACCGAACAAGGTGTCGCTGGCCTATCCCTAGGCAAAAGGGGTCTAAGGTTGATGCCTATGGCCGAGCTATTCGTGGCAGGTCCCTCCTGGCTGACCGACCATGTAGCGCGCTGGACTTCCTCCGTTCTACATTCTTGATCACAAGAGAATCGCTTATCTCGGCTGATCGGTTAGGCGCATGCCGGCGCTAACCGCGTCTCAAATCTGGTCTGGGCTGCTCTTAGATCGGTCACCAGACACCGCTGCGCGTCAGGCCGCGTCACAGCTCAGCCCGGCATTAGTTCGAGTCTGGCCGGTCGACCTGGCCGCGCAAGAGGAGGGGTCTGCTCGGCACCGTGCAGTTCCTCAATTGCCTCCTTAATCGGCGTTATCGTAGCTCGGCCGTACTACCGCGCAAATCTCTCCCTCTCAAGATCTATCAAATAAGATCCATGTTAACACAGAAGAAGAGGGAGAAAAAGAGGCCCCAATGATGTCTGCAACAAGCAAATTTGCAATCTCAGTGGGGGATTATTAAGAAACACAAAAGGGTCCTGGTGATTCACACCCATATTGGCCAAACCATCCGCACTCTTGTTACCCTCTCTACGTATATGAGCGATTGTGCAGTTGCATCGTTGCATTAAAAATTTGGCATCTTCAAGCAGAGCCCTATGCTGAAAGTGCTGAGATGGTGAAGCCTTGATGAGTTCAACAACTTGTTCTGAGTCTGTTTCAATGCATATATCCTTCATTCCCTTCTCAAGCATTATGGTGAGGCCCCGGTAAACTGCCCAGAGCTCAGCCTCCATGCTAGTTGCTTCCTCCAGTTTTCCATGATATCCATGAAGCCAAGCTCCCCTTTCATCCCTGAAAAGACCTCCATACCCAGCTGGCCCCGGATTGCCTTTGGAGCACCCGTCAGTGTTGAGTTTGATTTTCCCTGCAAAAGGCAACACCCAATTAGTTATATGAATTAGAGGTTGTCCTGTAAATTGATCAGTCTGAAATGCCTCATATGCCTCTGTGGCTTGGTGTTGAATGGATCTAATAATTTCGTGGACATTTCCATGCTCATGGCTGAAGACCACCTTGTTCCTGTCTTTCCATATTTCCCAAATGGTGTATAAGAACACAGTGCCCCAAGATATGTGGTAGATCCTTCGTTCCTGATTCTCTAGAATCAGCTGCAGCCATTGATCCAGCGATTGTCCCTGACAGTTCTCTATCCATCTGGACCCTCTTATAAGATGCCAAATCTCCTTCGCTTTGGGACACTCACGGAGAAGGTGGTGAAGGTCTTCAACATTTAAGTTGCATCTGGGGCAGCGATCATCAGTAGTTAAACCTCTGATGCATCGTTGCTGATTTGTTAACAAGCGCCCGTTGAAAAGGAGCCAGCAAAAGCCTTTTAATTTCTGGGGTGTTTTCAGCTTCCAGATCCAGTGCCACTCCACCATGCTTGTGCTCTCAGCAGAGTTGGTTAACAGGTTATAGGCTGCACGAACAGAAAAGTTACCAGTTGTTGCTCCTTTCCAATGTGGAGTATCAGTCACTGTGACGAATTGCGGTAGGTGGATTTGCAGGATACTTTGAAGGACTGATTGTGGAATAAAGTCTGCGATTTCTTCAACCTTCCAAGAGCCATCCTCCTGTATGATATCAACTACCTTCATGTTGGGCAAAGGGAGAGCTCCAGTGCATTGTTCTGCAATAGTGCCTTGTCCACACCAGTAGTCCTGCCAGAGTGATATGCTCTTACCATCCCCCACAGTCCACCGAACTCCCTTCCTGAGTAGCTCTCTAGTCTTGATGATACTTCGCCAAGTATGGGAGGCAGCTCGAGTAATGGGCCAGTCAGACAGAGCTTCTTTCTGAAGATATTTACCTTTCAGCACTGCTGTCCAGATGGCATCAGGTTCATTGAGCATTTTCCATCCTAGTTTTGCCAAAAGTGCAATGTTTTGATCCTCAGATCGCTCTATCAATGGAGTCTTCGTCTTCGTCTTCGTCTTCGTCTTCACGAAGATCGCTGCTACACACGCACACATCTACAACCACTCCTCAAAGATTTCTATCAAAGCGAATCGAACCCGCAATTCGAGGCAAATCGTGTCCGATATGCTTGAATCACATCGGCCATCGCAGAGCAGCGGTGATCACAGCCTGCCTCCATGCCTATTGCGTCGATTGCATTCGCAGATGGAGCGATTTGAAGCGAAACTGTCCTCTCTGCAACGCAGTCTTCGATGCTTGGTTCTCCCAAATCAACCTCTCCTCTCGAACCTTCCTCAAACACAAATTACCAGAAATCAGTGAGGATATTAGGAAGCTCAATGTCGAAGCTTTGCGTAGCAGGTGAAGAGTTCTTGTTGTGGAGCGAAGGTGAGATTCTGGTATTTCTTTTCTTCAGTTTGGTTGATGAGAAAAGTGGGGAAAATGAAAGGGAATTTTGTAGTTTTTGGTGTAAACCTAGAAAACATGAAGCATACGAGTTAAAATTAGTGTAGAATGGTAAATACCAAAGCTTTATACAACCAGCCATGGAGATCCTCTTGCGGAGCAGAGGTGAGGTTCTGATATTTTTGTCTTGTTTGTTTGGTTGGTGGGAAAATTGAGTGAAAGAAAGGAAATTTTGAAGATTTTGGTATAAACCCAAAAACACATGAAGCATAAGAGTCAAAATTAGGATAGAAAGGTAAATAACGAAGCTTGATACAGCCAGCCATGAAGAACCTCTTGCGGAGCAGAGGTGAAGTTCTGATATTTTTGTCTTGTTTGTTTGTTTGGTTGTGGGAAAATTGGGTGAAAGAAAGGAAATTTTGAAGTTTCTTGTTGTAAACCCAGAAAACCTGAAGCATAAGAGTCAAAATTAGGATAGAAAGGTAAATAATCAAGTTTTATACAGCAGTCATAGATATCCTTTGAGGAGCAGAGGCAAGGTTCTGATATTTTTGTCTTGTTTGTTTGGTTGGTAGGAAAATTGAGTGAAAAATATTTCTGTTTGTGTGGGGTAAACCCAGAAAACATAAAATAAAAGGTTTTCAATAGTAATTTTTTTACTAATGAATTTTTAGGTTTTTGAGAGAGGTTTGTGTTTGAGTCTGCGAATTACAGTTGAAATTTAACATGTTCTTAGGGTCCTCAGAAGATCAAGGGAAGAATTTGATTGTGTCAATGGGCGAACGAGGCCTTTGCCGAGACAAAGATGGTTTGGAAGGTCAGGATCAGAGTCTTCTAATTCTGTTGCTGAGAGAGTTCTTCAGTGGCGTGCTAGGTACTGTCCATATTGTTCTGCTCCCCCCAATTTTTATTTTATTTTAACCTATAGTCAGATTTTGATTTGTCATCTGCAAATATGCTAGTATTGTTTGAACTTTTTTTTATCATTCATGTATTTAGCTAATGGATTTGAAACCACAACTTAATGTCAACTTTGTTACGATTTGGTTGAATGGTTTTGCTAGTGTGGAATTTGGTCTTGTAGCATATACGAGCAACACTTGCGGGCTGTTCCTTGTTTTTCTCAGAGTTGTCTTGAGCGGGTATATTCACTAGCCCAAGCTACTGAGATTCAGAGAGAGGACAATGACATAATTCTGTTTGTTTATTTGTTATCCGATTTCTTGAAATAAATCTATATTGCTGTGAAAGTCCATGTGTTTGACAAGACGTAAGGGTTTTAAAGATTTGCACAACCTTCTATCTCCAAAATTTTGTTTCCTTAGAAGTAAATTGCATACCACTTGGTTTTCTTATTTTCTTTGTTGTTCACCAATTCAGCTGACAGTCAAGCACCCTCTATTGAGTCTGGAATGTGTAGAAATCTGTCTGGACAATGGGTTCTTATGGGTTCTTGTTTCGACAGCCTCTATGAAGTTGTTCCCTTGGATGCATGATGAGTGCTATGTATTGATATTATGAACACATAAATGTCGCATAACGCTAAATATGCAAACGCTATACACTGTCCATGGTAAAAAATCTGAGGACGTGCCATTTTTGACATCTTTGCCATTCTTGTGTCTAGTTGGTATGTGTACCCAACACTGTGTCACATGCCATTTTTGCCATTCTTGTGTCTTAGTTGCTATGTTTGTTAGTGTTTCTAGCATTATTGTGTAGGATAATATCTTATGCTTGAACCTAGTTTTACTGTTAGGCTTTGGCTTTGTTGAATTAGGTTGCATTTGATGTCCAAAAACAAAAACAAAAAAATAAATAAAGGAAAAGAAAATTGTTTCCTTCTGGAAGGTTTTTTTTTTATTTTGAGAGCTGACTTCCCCCTTATGTTTTCATCAGAACACAGCAGGAAACAATGGTGTCAAAGATAGGATACTAAAAAGAATAGAGCCATGGATTCATAGGGAACTAAAAGCTATACTTGGGGATCCAGATCCATCTGTTATTGTGCATGTGGCATCCTCACTCTTTATCTCAGGCCTTGAAGAGAAGCACGAGGTCCCTTCCAAACAATTTGTTCTTGAGGATAACTTTATTGAACCTTTGCGACCTTTTCTGCATGAAAGGACGAATAAGTTTTGTCATGAACTCCGGTACATCATCTGCATGTAATTGACAAAAGATTGTTTTTTGCCCAAATAAGAAATTTATTTTTCCAAATTCTTAATTTATGTATGCATGTATTTTTTGTTTTTAAATTTTAAAAACAATTAGCATTTTATTTAGGTGAGAATGATCTATAATTACTTTGTTTCTCAGAATGACAGTTTTTCTAATGAACAAAAACTATATGCCTTTCTTAGGGTGTTTTGCAGAAAGTCCATTCAACATTGAGACATACGACACTGTAGTTGAATATAAAAAATTGTCAGAATAAGTTCAGAAGAGAAACTTCAAAGGCTTTGTTGGCAACTTGGGGGGTCATGTTCTTCAAAAAGATCTATGGCTCCAAAGGATCGTGCAAGCTGTTATTGGAATTGTGTCTTCATCTGCCTGTTCGGAGGGATAGTCAATAGTCTTAATGGTCTTAATCCAGCGCATGTCTGCCTGACTTGAAAACAATCCACGCAATTTGCACAAACCAAGAAGAATGAGCCAAAGCGGGTGGAGTTGCATCATGTTATCAAGGGGAAGAACAATAGAATTGAAGAAGACAAGCGAGTAGTTTCCTCATTCAAGATTATCCATGTTCATCAGGGTGTTTATTCAAATAATAGTACACCCTAATTGGAGATTCTTGTTATCAGTTTCATCCAGTCGCATTTTTATCCAGCTTATATGGTTTGTGATATCTATACTGGCTAATAGATTTTGTGACTGTTAAATTTCTTTCAGTTCTATTTAACTGGTTATTTTTTCTGCCAAAAAATTGAGTTCTCTCAATGCTTACGGAAAATGATATATTATACACCTCAAACTTGTAGTGATCATATGTTATTGCGGATTATTAGGGAGATTAATATTATACAATCATACAAAATTAGATGAAAGAGAGTAGCCTTAATAGTCGGGCATATTTTCATTTTAATTGCTATTTGGACATAGAATAGGTGACGAGAATAGAGTTACAGAAAATGAAATTGTTATTTTAATTAATATAGATCCAAGTATATATCTAAGTCAGTATATGTAATAAGTGTGAGGAATGTAGAACTAAACAAATGGACTTATTCATCTTTCGACATGAAAAATGTGTGATAATCAATTTTTTTATTCTTACTCTTTTCTTCTTTTCATACAAAATTATTCTTACAGGCACGGCAGTTGAGTTGTTCTTATCACTGCTATTAGGTTTGCACCAAAGGGGGCCCTTTGTCTACTCCTACAGCCAAATAGAGATGGACTAAGTTAACCATGAACATCAATATGTTGAAAAGCTGAAATCTGACCCACAACATGACAACCTTTGCTCTGCCTTCCATATACCTGGTAAAATCATGCAATACAGGGTTCCTAGATTGACATAAAACATGATTTCAAAAGTATTCCTTCAAATTTTTTGTGGCCCCTGATTCCAATATGAAATTGTCTACTCCTACAGCCAAACAGAGATGGACTAAGTTAACCATGAACATCAATATGTTGAAAAGCTGAAATCTGACCCACAACATGACAACCTTTGCTCTGCCTTCCATATACCTGTTAAAATCATGCAGTACAGGGTTCCTAGATTGACATAAAACATGATTTCAAAAGTATTCCTTCAAATTTTTTGTGGCCCCTGATTCCAATAAAAAACTACCACTACTGCCATTATTTCACAAAATTATAACCTATATGACACTGCAAACTCTCGTGATACAGCAAACACATGCCTGACGGTGAATTCGGTGCATCTGTCATTCTTCTTCCGGTTCTCCCTCTTCTTGGAGAAGATTCTCTCTATTGTCATGGGCCCAAAAACCGCGCACATCTACAAGCATGCTAGCAACAGTTTCACCCTGTTTGCAAGCCAATAGATCAGCCAGAGTGATCCGCAGAGGGTCAGATGGTTTCACCATGTCCCAAATTTCATCTCTTACGTCCTCAATACAAAGCTCATAGTTCCCTCCTTCAATCCATTTCTGGTGTACATCTCTGTTTCAAACCCACAGGGAAGAAAATTATGTCAGCTCTGTTCCATTTCTGGTGTACATCTCTGTTTCAAAGCTCATAGTTCTATATATGCGAGTTTTTTTTACCAAGTGCATGTGATTTTAAATCATATTTCCCAATCTCAAAGTAGTTTTGAACTTATTTCCCAATTTTTTTTAAAAAAAAGTTACAGTAAGGTATTTGAAGTCATGTAACCAAACCACAACTCGAAGAAACAACCTGTATTGATAAATATGTTTAAAAGCGGGGAAATTCGTTTAAAAGTCAGCCGACTTTGGTAAAAAAACTTGTATATATGCATTGAGGTTACAAAAACAAATTCAGGGGTAACTAGCTCCCTAGTCCAAAAGCCTTCAACAAGGTTTCCAAACTTAGTAGTTTGGTTCATGTGTCTTGTAATTTGGGACTTGCAGAACTAACTCAAGTAACCACAAGCAAGAAATTACAGAGATTTTCTGTAGGAAGATTGCATCAGGTAACACCTCTGCTTGTGGATGCCCCCCCTTCTTTTCTTCCAATATTAGGCTTCACTCTGTTTGGTTGCTGAGAAGGAAAAGAGAATTCCAAAATTCCAATATTCCTTCTCAGCAACCAAATTAAGCATGGACCAGCTACATGAATCATTTTTCACTCTATATGCTCAACTAAATTAAATAAATTCAAATCTTTATTTTTTTTAATTTCCGCATCCCATGGAAGAATAATTGGAGAAAAATAAGTTATCCCCTATGATTAAAGTCAAAATAATAAAATGTAGAGTGTTCACCTGAAAAGTGTGTGAATATCAGCTGTTGTGAGGTATCCTCTTCCACGGAGATCAAGACACTGAAACAAATAAGTTAAACCCTCTGGAGTGTCTTTGTTTTCTAGGGCCAGAACAAAGTCTAGAAAGCTTTCAAAATCCATCTCCCGAGCATTACCTCCTCCAGTTTTGCCATGACGGACATGCTCATCAAATGCTGTTAGCAAACCAAAGCAAACAATGAACAAAAGCTTAAGAAAACACAATGCAGCATAAACAATTTAATCAAAAAATAATACAATAATGGTAACAGGTAAGGAACGTTCCAAGTTAAACCACAGCTGGTGAACTGGTGAAGGGCATTTTTGGGTATGGACAAAATACTGCATTATAATGAAAAATAAGCTTAGAAAATTCTGTAACTGACACCCCCCATCATTAACAAAAGAAATGAGCTTTGAACAAGCAAATCATTTTCTAAAACAGGCAAATGCAAATAATTTCAATAGGCAGCAAAGCAATGGAGTGTGACCAACCACACTCATTATATAAGGGTTGAAAAGGCCATATTTTCAAGCAATTGAAAAGATACAAGATGCACGCCAGAAACTCCTACCCCTCTCAATAAAAATATCTGTCAGAGTCCCATCAGCATATTCTCGAAGTTCCTGCTTGCTCAATGTTCCATTCATATCTTTATCGAGTGCAAGAAACATGTCTGCAGAACTAAACTGATTGCTATAAGCTACAACAATAACGATAACAGTAGTCACAAGCTATGTAATGCAACCAGAACTACTTTTTTGAGATTAACAGTACAAGATAAATGCATAACGAAATACAGCCCCTTGTACATGACAAGAATTGAATTAAGATCATTCTACACCTAAACATTCAAGGAGGAATATAGAACTATTTTCCCCTTATAAATCTACAATTATATTTCTTAACACTCTCGAAATGAACTTCAGATGGAGAAATTCAATGCACCCACCACAAATGCGTTGGGCAGACGTCAATGAAAACCAGTTTTCAGCTTGTTCAATGTCGGTGACTTCTTCCTCACTTTCCTGACATAGATTATAGGTAAGAATCCAAAGTCAACTTCTATTCAAGCACATAGAAACAAAATGCATTTTGATACTTCATGCTTCTTACTTCATACATAATTAGGTTTAAAACAAGCTCATGTAAATACTTTGGTCCTCTGCTTCTACTAAATCCAATTTCAAACAAAAATAATTTCAATTGATATTATGTAAAACAAGTTTTATATGGATTAATCCTTGAAATTGATGATGGAAAATTTCCTTCAAATCACCAAGAATTATTTCTACCAATTTTGTTCAGTCTGAAAGAAGCATGCCAACAACAACAATAGCTGTTTGTATTCACTCTTGCAGGTATAGCATTGATGCAGAAATTTAGAACTTTAAATTCATCATTTCAGCAACCACAAATTTCCAAGTAGAGAAAAGACAAAAAGATCCACAGTAAACAACCAATTAGGCCTAGCCTAGTTGGCCACCATGCCTTCCTTAGGGCTTAGTCCCAAGGAGGTCATGGGTTCAATTCCCCTTAGGGGGTTGAATTAAGGGTGTGCAAGCACTTAGGTGCTTTGCCAAGGGTGGAGAGATTTTCTCTCATAGGTGCTAAATTAACAACTAACATTTGTCGATCAAAGAAAAGAAAAAAAAAAATACAAGAGCCTTAAACTCCTTTTGTTTGAAAAGGAAAAAAAAAAAAAGATTAATAAGAAATACTTGGATCAATTTTTAATAGTACATCAGTGTGAACTTTTCTCTACTCACAACAGTGGCAATAAAATTATTACACCAGCAACAAAATGACAGAAGGACGCATATTAATATATGGAAATGGTTGTTCTTTTGAAGTCTATAACCAATCAGCCATTGTAGTCTCAAGATGTAATGGGACAGGCAACACTTTCAAAGTTAGAGATTAACACATTTACCAAGGATGACAATAACAACAGCCTTAATGCAACATCTTCCCATTTCAGGGGTCAGTGACAATTAAGGAAACAATCACATACAAATTACCTGGTGTAGTTCCATTAGTTCCTGGAGACAGTTACTAAGCAGAATCTTCTTTATGCATCCCTTTTCTGCAAAATAAACTAAAATCCTCAAAAAATCCAAAGGTCAAAGAGAAAGCTGAGAATCCCTATGAATGAAGGTATTTAGCTGAGAATCCCTATGAATGAAGGTATTTAGTTACTAAGGTTATGTCGACCATTAAAAGGGGTTTGTCAGCAATCAACATCGATTCCCTATCAGTGGATGTTCAGACAAATCGGTTTTTCAATATTTGGATTATTTAACAAATCTGTCACCAATATCTACTCCGCCCTTTAATCCTCTTAGTCCCATTGGTGCAACTGAAAGTGGTATCTAGATATGGTTGCAACCAGCCTGTGCAGCTGCAGAACAAAGAAATATACAGGATAAAGTCTGTGGTGGTGGTGATGGTTTTTTGAGAAAAGGAGGCATTAAGCAAAAAATAATAATAATAACATCACATGCTGCAGCTACTGTAAAACAACATGCCAACAGTGCCATCATACTAAATAAAAGATGAAAATTTGAGTACAGTTCAATATTTTTATGAAAATGCGAAATAGAAAGTTTGTGATTGTGCTAGCAGTGGTTGAGGAAAGAGGTGACGTTACACATGATATAATAAAACCACATTGGAACATATTGCAGTTAAAGAAAATGACAAGCACCAGAGCAATTTCATTTCATTAAATGAAACACTAAAACTAGTGTACATAATGACTTCAATTGAAATCATGCTATAGAAATTCAACTCTTTCTTTTGAATAAGATAAATAAGATTTAGAACATGACAAACCTCGTCTGTGAGGATCACAAAAGAAGAAAAATTTGTGTGCAGCTATGCGGCAGTACATTTGAATAAAGGCTGCAGGCATGTCCCGAAGTTGTGCCAAATTAGGAATAAGGCCTCGTATATACGCGTCCATTTCCTGCATGCATCAAAATATAGATTGTTCTTTTTACATACAAGATTAAAAAGCATGCAACAAGATTACATTTGAGAGAGAGAGAGAGAGAGAGAGAAGCTACTATCCAATTTTGGACAATGAGGGATGGAAAAGTGTAAAGAACCACACATGAGGTTGTAGAAAACCATCAGAATCCTCATCGAGCTCACTCATGTCAATTCTGGCCTGTGTAAGTGAAACCTGGCAAAATACAAAAGTAGTATTACATGAGAGAGAGAGATAGAGAGAGAGATCCACAAAGAAACTAACACAAGCCAGAGTTCACAATTAAATACCCACAGATGAAACTTGTCTCATGTTTTACGCATTCACTGTAATAGCACAATCACGTGGTCAAACCACAGTGACAAAACAACTGTGGAGTTGCATTATTAATGTTATAATTTATTAGAGATATTTTGTTACAGGAAGGATCAGCTCTCTTATTCATTTTTAATTTTTCTTCCTCGAATAAACACAATCAAATCCTAAAATCAATCAGGTTTCAGAGCAAAACACACACCATTGGGAATCAATTCAGAACAAAGTGGCTTAATGACAGCTGTTAATGTCACCAACTACATGTAAAACGATAAAGTCTGTATGCTATGTTGCCTGTTGTCTTTATGTTGAAGTTCACATCAGTCGCTGTTTGTTTATCTATCGTTCTGAATCCTTTCTTTTGCATATGAAGGTTATGTTATTGGTGGTTGTGGTGGTTAAGTTTCTATTTTCCTATATACTTGTGTTACTCATTTTACTGTTGTTACTTATCAAAGAAAAAGTTACTATAATAATTTTTTGCAATAATTAGGCACCTTGGTATTAACGGGCCTTATTAACTCAAATTACTTAATACACTTTATAGGTGAATATCTAATTACACATGTCAGACACATATAGAAAACAAGACATTGTTATGCATAGAAACCAAGACCCACCGTACGCATGACATAAAGGTAAAATGGAAGGATGGCAATTCTTCCTGACTCATCTTTCTCGAACTTCATGAAGTTTGACGGACTGAAAAAGCGTCGACATTTAGGGCCTATTTGTTCTGTACACACAGAGGCAATGTGGCAAAAGTCCTCATAATTCATCTAACAATATGAGAAACAAGACGTGTTTTAGCATCATTACAGAAAAAACAAACAAACAAACAAAAGAGTAGTTATAAGGCTGTAACTGTACGAGGGATATAATCATAAATGTTAAAAATAATAATAATAATAATAAAAGAAGAAGAAGAATTGTACCACAGCATCAAATATCTGTACATTAGATCAAACATGCCAAATTATTAACTTCAAAATTAGTAAGCTTAAACGAGCAGTTAGCAAGAAATCTAAGAAAACAAATGCACCAGATGTGGCTATAGCAGTCTAATCCACACTCAGTGAATGTCCGCTAATTCAATAATGTGAAAGAAAGACAACATTTCTTTCGGTCAGGTTTGAATAGAAAATAAATGGACAGAAGAAAGAGAAAAACAATGAAAAATCAAGATACAAAAACTGGCATGAGAGAGAAAGAAAACAAAGTATTGTACTACACGGAGAATTGGTAAAATGTTTGCACAACAAAGTATTGTACTTAAAATTATTAGGACATGTCAGAAATCTGGAAGAATCTCAAAAGATAAGAAATCAACTACCACTGCTAGTGTGGACATTTGCAGAGAAGCTGAACTTATATATTAGATTCTTAGCAACATGAAAGAAAAATTATATAAAAATGATAAGGTGTACAGACCTTTTCAGCACCGGTGGCATCATCAATCACACAATTTTCTCTTAAGCAAACCCACATAGCATCCAGATCATCAGCATTTAGCAAAAGATCAGATTGCTTCTGCACATGTGAAATCACGACTAGAATTAATTATTGCCAATCCACATCATAAAACTAAACCAAATAATTAGTCACTACAAATGAAATCATATTGAAATCTTGCACAACCCAATAATCATTGTAAGATTCAATCTTAAAAAAAACAAAAATGGCAATATGGAGTTCCAATATCACACCAAAAGACAAAGAGATATACGCTTGTTTCAATCTACCAAAGATGAATTGATTAAGTGATGATGACTAACAACAGTCAACAAACGAGGAAAAGTGTAAGTGATACCTTTAGAAAACGATATTTAGCCACCCTCTGGACCCTGTGACTGATGGACCCTTCTTCTGGTTTCTGAACAAAGGGGAAACAGAAAACAAACAAAAAAAAGGGGCTAAAGCAAGTACAGAATACGAAAAAAAAAATGAAAATGGTAAAAACCAATATCATATTAATGAAACCAACAAAACTATGTGAAAATAAGGAACATTCTCCCTTCAGCATTTGCACTCAAGTTCTATCCAAGTAGATACCAAAATAAATGGACAAATTTTGTCTGCAAAAAGAGCAAGAAAGAAAGTGACAAAATCACCTGGCCTATATTAACTCAAACACCTAAGCAACAATAACAATGCTTACCTTCTTATAGAAGCTTGGAATTGTGCCAGCTTCAGGACTCTTTTGCTGCTTCTCTTTGAAAATATTAAGGAATATTCTCTTTGTCTCAAGCTCTATAAATCAAAGCACAATGTATACAGTTACACTACTAGAGAAACATGCACGTGGTAATCATGGCCATGTTTACATCTGCCATGTAATTCATGCACAAAATGCCATATACAAGCCGCCAATAACAGCAGATAAAGAAATCCCATTTTGAGATAACTAACTAACATAAATATGTTGTCAACATGCAATCTTTAATCCATACCCACATGAATTAACATTAACATTACCATCAAGCCTGACCAAAAAAAATAAATCCTAAAAATGTATAATCCATACCCACATGAATAACCCCCCTACCGTGGATGACCCACAAACTCCGGAATAGAATTTTAAGCCTCAACCTGCCCAAATCATTAACACCTAGTTTGGATTGAGTGATTTGGAGAGAAAAGAAATGAAATCAAATTCTCTGGGTCCTAATCACTTGTTTGGATTACTAAACAGGAGATAAATGAGGAGAAATGGAAATATTGATTTCTCTCATAACTCACTTTTTGAATCTCTCCAAAATTGGAGAGACTGGGAGAGAAAATAAATAAGAAGATTACTAATTAATTGTCCATCTACCAACAAAAGAAATAAAAACATAAACGGTTATTTTGGTAATATAAACAGTTAAAGATTTTCTTTTCTTTTATATAGTCTATCCAAACAATTTGGAGTCTTTCCAACTTAACCAAACAAGAGGGAGAGAAACCACAATCATTTCTTTTCTTCTCTCTCCTAAAAATCCAAACATAGTGTAAAAGACTGGCAGCAAGGAATCCAAGCCTTGAATTTTGAGTTGGAAACCACCTTAAGCTGGTTCCAATTCCACCACGGCATTGATTATACTGACAAAATCACAACAACAACAACAACAACAACAGCAAAATTGTTGTTGTATAGACAACTAAATTCAGATAAAAGACACAAATTTAAACACTGTTAAGATAGCCAAATTTGTGAAATTACATCGTGTATTCAAATTCAATCATGTCATAGCTGCCAATTGGTTTTTTGAGTTTCGCAATTGATCAACCAAAACACAGAATTGTCAAGGAATTAGATCAAATACAGACCCATTAATGCTTCAGAACCGAGACCAGCACCGGATCCGATGTAATGGCGAAGGTTTCGGGCCCATAACAGGGACGACGATGGTGGAATCTTCCTCGGACGCGATGCTTCGTGGTCTTGGCCATCAATCGATACACTGTACATTGCTTGAGATTGCAGCCTCTTCGTCTTTGTCTCTCTGATTCAGAAATCTGAGGAGCTTAACCTTTCAGATAGAGAGCTCGATCTATGTACATTACGATCCTCCAATAAACTTGGAAGCAGAGACATTGTTCACTGGTTTCGAAACCCTAGTGTTCGCTCGCGAATGGTGAACGTGCATAGAGACCCATCGTCCCTCGATGTTTCCAAATTCGCATTAACCACCCTGTGAGCTTTCAAGGCATTATATATATATATATATATATTATAGTGGATGCCACACGCAATACTGTATAGTTCAGATATAGAAACAAACAAATAGGATAAATTATAAGCACAGCTTTATTTTACTTAAATTATAAATTATTTCATATAATTCTAAAAATTATATTATATCTTTTAAGATTTTTAATTTTATAAAAAATAATTTTCTTATTAATAAATTATCAAGTTAATTAACAATTTTTAATAATATTAAAATTTTATTTCAATTAATAATTTAGATAATTTTATTATTGTATAGATGAACAGTTAGAAATTTTACTTTTTTAATTAATTCTGTTAAATGAAAATTTCTGACAAGGAGATATTTATAACTTTCTAAACCATAGGGGACAATTCGTATTTATTTTTTAGCCCTAAAAATTATGTTGGCCCAAATTATTTTTTTATATGTTTATAAACTTATTTATATTACCTCCAATTCTTGTCAACTTTTTTGTCTAAATCAAAATTTATTTATCTATTTATTTTCTACATAAAAAAATTAGTTCTTTGAACCAATAAATCAAACAGATAACATGCAACCATTTACTACTATCAAGCATGTACTTAAACAACCAACAAAATCATATTTTAATAGAGATAATAATAATAATTTTAATGAAAAGAATGATTAGCCCTAGGTTATAGTTTTACACACTTAAAACAAAATTGGTTTATAATAATTGATATATCATAATAAATAAATAAATGAAATAATTGAGAGAAAAAAAATCAGTTGACTATCCACAACTACAATGTGGGTCCCATCCTCAAACACCGCATAGAAACATTTCACTCTTATACAACAGATACCACTACACATAATAAGAAATTGAGGAAAGGAAGAAAAGAGAGTAAGAACGAGGGTACCCGAGCCAAGAGAGCAGCAGCACGAGCGAAAAAGAGAGCAGAAGCGTGAGCAAGAGAGATTTCTTTGAAAGATGAATTGATTTCAGTGGAAAGAGGCGCGAGCGAGAGAGATATGGACGAGCGAGAGATTTGGACTGATTACAATGGGAAGATGAGAAGAACTGAAAATCAAAATTCTCTTACTGGTAATATATAATAAAACTTCTTTTACCGGTAAGATAATGTACATTAAATAATCCTTGACTTGTTTTAGTTTATTGAAGGCGGAGAATTTAATTTAATCCTTGACTTGTTTATTTTTGTTTTGAAAGGCTTGACTTTCAGTTAAAATTAATGAACCGTTTTGTGTAACTAGGCTCAAGCCTTGGAAACTTGTAAACCCCTTGGGGGTATTTATTTGTTTATTTACTTGTTGTTGGATTAATGTATTGTTGCATGAAGAACTATTGTATCACGTAATGTAAGTTTAGAGATTTATATTTTGTTTTCCTTGAAGGAGCTAAGATTGTTGTATTATCATTTGGGCTAGAAATTTGGGACGTTACAGGTACCATCAGTTGAGAGTCCGGGAGGAGGATATTCAGAAGACGGTCATTCGTACTCGTTATGGCCACTATGAATTCCTTGTATTGCCTTTTGGGTTGACCAATGCACCGGCTTCCTTTATGGATTTGATGAATAGAATTTTTCAGAAATACTTGGACCGTTTTGTGGTCGTCTTTGTGGACGATATCTTGATTTATTCAACCTCAGAGGAACACGAGACTCACCTGTGGGTAGTGCTGGGTTTACTTCGTGAGCACCAATTGTATGTCAAATTTGAAAAATGCGAGTTTTGGTTAACAGAGGTAAAGTTTTTGGGGCATGTAGTGTCTAGAGAGAGAGTGACTGTGGACTCCTCAAAGATAGATGACGTACAGGATTGGGAACAACCCAATAATGTTTTTGAAATCCGGAGTTTCTTGGGATTAGCGGGGTATTATCGACGTTTTGTAAGGGATTTCTCTAAACTAGCTGCACCTTTGACTAGGTTGACTAGAAAGGGTATCAAATTTGTGTGGAGTGAGGCTTGTGAAAAGTTATTCCAAGAGCTTAAGACGAGATTGACTACCGCACCGGTTTTGATAATTCCGGAAAGGGGTTTAAATTGCACTGTCTATTGTGATGCGTCTGAGGATGGACTTGGTTGTGTCTTGATGCAAGAGGGAAAAGTAACCAGGCTCAAGTCTTGGAAACTTGTAAACCCTTGGGGGTATTTATTTGTTTATTTACTTGTTGTTGGATTAATATATTGTTGCATGAAGAATTATTGTATCATGTAATGTAAGTTTGGAGATTTATATTTAGTTTTCCTTGAAAGAGCCATGATTGTTGTCTTATCATTTGGGCTAGAAATTTCGATCATTACAAAAATAGAAACCTACAACTTCATCTTAAATAAATTGGGAAAAAAAAAAACAAATAGAAACCACATAAAAATAAAAAATAAAAAGAAAAGAATTTAGACATGGATCTCAAAAAATACGACAATATCTAAAAATAAAACAATATCTAAGAATTTAGACGTCAATTGTTTATGTCCATAAAATAAAACTGATAAACACATATCCAAAAAATAAACATTTTTTTTTAATATGTAGGATATTTACAAATAGAAAATGTTTGACACCTCAAAATTTTTTCTATAATCTGACTAATAATGATGTAATCATAAGTATCAATTTTTATACTGTAACGCCCTCAAAAAGTGACATAAACCAACCATTTATATGATCTATAAATATAATAGAAATGTTATATTTTCATTTATCACAGTCTCTATTACAAAAGATATTACATACATTACACTTTCATAAATATCAGTCTTGAAACTATAGCATATAACTCTAATTGATAACAACAAAATAAATGCCCTACGGACTTACATCTTTCCAAGATTTCGCTTGGTTACAACAAAAGAAGAGTCTAAGTCTCTAAACAAGTAAAACCCTCGGCTTGAATAAACATTTAACACAAAATGAAATATCAAAAATGGAGCCTTCCGCTTCTAAACCTCCCAAGCTACATCCTTGGAGGCGGCATGTCACCTGTACCTGAAAATGTTTTTCCCAAGTAGGGTGAGCCAAAGCCCAGCAGAGATATACTAACACAATATATGAAATTTAACTAAGATATGAGCATTAGATAAATGATCAACACTTAAAACCAACTGACATCCATATTTCAAACCATTTCCATTCATTTATTCAAATCAACTCATAGATATAATCCCGTGTTATCTAAACAAACAAGGCTACAACTCATTTATTAACACTTTAATAACAACCATAATTCAAACACTTCAACTTCCTTGCCATTTTACGAAATTCTCATCCAAGGGAATCGGCACCCATATACACATAAGATTTCGGGACTTTCACCCTGGACACTTTGGCCAACTTAATTATCAATGGAGTCCATCCCCTATCTCCTCACAAACAATGGAGTACATCCCATATCTCTTTCTAAATAATGATACATATACAATATATTTAAAAGCATGTCATATACAATGACTAGCAAAATTCGCACATTCAACAATTTAATCAAACCGTCATATTCAATGACATGCTTCATATGACTAGTTTCAATTTACCTAGTCCTCATGCAGTTTCTACAACAATCATGGCTATCCTCCACCGATAGCCAAAAACAAATATTTCTAAACAAATAAATAAATCTATCAACAGATAGTTTGCCAAATTTCCATAGGTGAGTGATTTAACAAACCTAACTACACCATTCATTTACACATCCTCCCAATTTCATACTTCCTCTATCAATTTCATTGTTTATCCATAATAATCATTAAATACAAATTAGGGCAATTTTTACTTTTTTTTCCAAATGTCAATCACTAGTCTAAATTTCACCATTTTAACTCATACAATTCAATCTTCAATACTCTATATATATTTTCATGACTCAAAATATAAAACTCCTCTTTCAAATCTTTAAGCCCAAACCCTAGTTTCACCCAAAGGTTTCCAAATCCTATAGCGATCCAGGTCTTTGACCCGTCCTTGTGGTGTTCTGGACTCGGATTTCATGGTTAGAAAGTATTATCTACGTTTTTTCTTCCTTCCACTCTTTGAGTTTGAGTTTTGGGATGTCTTGGGAGTGTTTGGAACTGGTTAGTTGCAAGTTGTTCAAACTTTTGTCGTCCAGAATTTTGGCTCTTCGCTCGAGTGAGACTTCTTGCGCTCGAGTGAGCTTTGTGAACTCCCAGTACTTTTGCAGAAAAGAGTCCTTCGCTCGAGCGAAGCTTCTTGCGCTCGAGCGAGGAGTGCGTCTGAAAAACTTCTGAAGCTTGGTATTTTACGCTCAAGCGACACTTCTTACGTTCGAGCGAGACGACCTTTTTGTGTCTGGTCATTCGAGCGAGAACTCATTCCCTCGAGCAAGCCCGGAGTATATCAGTCACCAGCAGCGCCGTTTTGCTTCACTTTGATTTCCTTTTCACTCAAAGAACCCTAAATCTGCAGCTTCTCTCTCTAGAAGTCACCTTCTCTCTTTGATTTCTCCAAATCCGTTGGGATTTAGGCCTAAGTTCTTCACCAAAGTTGATTATCACCTCGAGGGCTTCGTTGTGTGCGATGGAGATGAAGTTTAGGCATCATTGATTTTGGCGTTTCATCTCAATTTTTCTTCAAAACTTAAGGTAGGGATTTTCTTTGAGTTATATATATATTTTTGCAAGATCTAGATGATTTTCGAAATCATCTTTTGATTAATTTTGGAAAATAGGTTGTTGATTCAAGAAGATGAGTGATTTTGAAAGTGGGTCTACTTTCTAATTTTTTTTTAGAATTGAAGGTTTTGAACTATATTGCAAAAAGAAAGATGTTTTCGGTGAGATCTTCTTAACTATTTGAAAATGGATGGTTTTGGTGAGAGAACCTAGAAATTGGAGGTTTTTTTGAAAGATGTTGAAAATCTTTGGGGGATATTGTTATATTTATTTTGTGTGCTAAAATAAATGATGTTTTGAAAATTTGTTTATTTATTTACATATAAATGATGTTTTCCATGGAATATGATGATTGTAGAAGTTTTGAAAATTGTTGTTTAAAAGTGTTGATATAGTCTTGAGATGACTAAATTGTTGACATTGCTTGAAAGGTGGAAATTTTGTTATCCCTTGGATGAATTGAACTAAAAGTATTTATTCATCATGTAAAATTGCATTTGAATGGAGAAATGAAGATTTTTTATCACAATGGAAATATTGTGTGAAAATATAGAAAGTGGAAGAAATATTGCATTGGCATATCAATCCATTTGTTAATGAAGAGCTTTGAAATTTGATTTGAAAACTTGCATTGAGAAAAGAACGTTGAGAAATAAGTTTTCATGAATTGGCTTTGGGGTAAATATAGTGCTAAGTCTTGACAGGTGGTATAGATGAAATTGAATAGGTGTCGAGCCTTCCAGTTAATACTGGTAAAAATGACAGATTATAGGTGTCGAGCCTTCCAGTCAATACTGGTAAAAATGACAAATTGGTAGTACTTGTATAGACTATTTGCAGACACAGACCTAGGGATTACCAGAGTAGTATTTACCGCCCCTTGAATAAAATTGATAAGAGTTGAATTGTTGAAATTGCATGGCAACATTGAGCATGATGGTTTTCAAAAGATGAAGATGTGTTTTATTTTCAAAAGGGCATGGCATGGCACATGCATTCATCTCTTGAGACTTGTATAAAATGTATATATTTTGTTAAGAATTTCCTACTGGGCTTTATGCTCACTCTACGGGATTTTTATGCAAGAAAGGACGTGGTGAATCCGCCCAATTGAGGGCGTGGAAGTGTGTGTGTTGGGAGCACAATGCTCTCATTATGCGTGACTCTGTTTTGTAAGCCAAGGGCTTTATTTGTGTGGGTTTGAATAACTAATTTGTGTAACCGGACTTAAGCCTTGGAAACTTGTAAACCCATGAGGGTATTTATTTGTTTATGATATTTGATTTGGATCATGTAATGCAAGTGTGAGGATTTATATCCAGTTTTTATCTTAACGAGCCATGAATATTGTGTTATCATTTGGGCATGAAAATCGGGGCGTTACAAATCCTTACCATTTATACAAAATGACAAATATCTAAGTTAAAAATCATATTAAGGAGTAGAATATCCTTACCTCAAATGTAGAAGTTCAAAGGAGAAGAAGGAGGTCCGCAAAAATGCCCAAAACCAAGCTTTACTCGGATGGAATGGAAGCCCACAAGATACTACACCTTTTTCTCAAAAGAAGTAGAGTAGAAACTCTTACATCCTAAGGGATTTGTAGAGAGAAGTTGGACTTTTAGAGAGGGAGACAGTCGATCTAGGGTTTTTAGCAAAAAGAGATTCAAAAAGTGATGTAAAACTCCTCTGCTGCGAACTGATATACGCAGTCCTCACTCAAGCGAAGGAGTCATCGCTCGAGCGACCAGACACAACAGTGACCTCGCTCGAGCGCAAGAAGAGTCGCTCGAGCGTAAAATGCAAAGCTTCAGGTCTGCCACAGACGCACACGCACGCTCGAGCGCAAGAATTCTCACTCAAGCGAAGAAGTAATTTCACCAGGCTCGCTCAAGCACAAGAAGCTTCACTTGAGCGAAGAACTTCCCCTTTCCAGAAAAGTTGCGTCTGGAAAAGAAACCTGAAGGCCCTTAAACCTCGCTCGAGCGTAAGAAACCACGCTCGAGTGAAGAAGCAAATTATACAAGGCTCGCTCGAGCGTAAGAAGCCTCGCTCGAGCGAAGAGGCCAAAAACAGGGCAACAACAATCTAAACCAATCAACAACCAACCTGCTCCAAACACGCCCAACAAGTTCCAAAACTCAAATACAAAGCGTTAAAGGGGAAAAACAAGACATAGATACAATATTCAACTACGGAACCCGAGTCCCGGGATCGCTATAACCTCCCCCCCTTAAAGAATTTCGTCCCCAAAATTTTAGTACAAGTTTCAAAACCATGATTATCCAATTTTCAAAATGATCACCATTCAACTCTCTTTACCATGACCCACCCATCGGTCGTTCCATCTCTTCACAAAGAGAACAAACCACAATATAAACATAGCCCAACATAGTTTACCAATATGCATATTCCGAAAATTTAACTAATTTCAATACATCTTTCATATTTCCAAAACATATTCAATGTTTACAATGCTTTCATAACCCAAACATATACAATGTTTTATAGTTCATAATCAAAACTAAAATTTCAACATATACTCAAACATCAACAAATAAGTCCGGATATTTCTCTCGGACTTCTAATTCACGCTCCCATGTTGCTTCCTCAACTTCGTGATGTTTTCACAATACTTTGACCAAGGGAATTGTCTTGCCTCGCAAGACTTGGTCCGCCTATCCAAGACTCGCACCAATCTCTCCTCATATGAGGCATCCTCATCTATCTCTAAGTCCGTCCAATCCAACATATGCGATGAATCCGGCTTATACTTTCGAAGCATGCTAATATGAAACACGTCATGCACTCTGGAAAGTTGTGGCGGTAACGCCAAACGATAAGCAACCTCCCCAATCTGCTCAAGGATCTCAAAAGGGCCAATAAACCGAGGGGATAACTTCTCACTCTTCCCAAATCTCATTAAACCCCGTCGAGGTGATATTTTCAAAAAGACATGATCACCCACCTCCAACGACAAGGGTCTCCTCCTACGGTCGGCATAACTTTTTTGGCGACTCTAGGCTGTAACTAACCTTTTACGAATAAGTGCCACTTTTTTCGTCGTCTATCGAACCAACTCTGGACCTAACAGAGGTACATCACCCACCTCGCCCCAACACACTGGAGATCTACACGGTCGGCCATACAAGGCCTCAAACGGTGCCATGCTAATACTCGATTGGAAACTGTTATTATAGGCAAACTCCACTAAAGGTAAGTGTCTCTCCCACGACCCTTTAAAATTAAGGACACAGCCTCGAAGCATATCCTCAAGGATCTGAATAGTACGCTCGGACTGCCCGTCAGTCTGAGGATGGTAAGCCGTGTTAAAAGTCAATCTAGTGCTCAAGGCACTCTGCAAGCTCTGCCATAACCGAGCAGTGAAACGTGGATCTTTATCTGAAACGATCGTCACAGGGACCTCGTACAACTAGGAATGGCAACGGGCAGGGCCGGGGATCACCCTCCCCGTCCCCGATCCCCGACGGTGAAAATTCCCCCGTCCCCGACCCTGATCCTCGACGGTGAAAATTCCCCCGTTCCCGGCCCCGATCCCCGACGGGGAACCTGTCACCACCTCCGCCCCCGTCCCTAACGGGGATCGGGTTTCCCCGACCCGAAGAGTCCGCGGCCAAAAAAAAAAAAAAAAGAGCTTCAGATCATATATTCAATAACAAATTTAACAACAACAGATTTAACAATGGATTTAATAACAACAATAGATTCAACAACACAACAGATTCAACACAACAATGGATTTAATAAAAAAAAAGAGCTTCACATCATATACTCATAAACAACAACACAATAGATTCAACAATGGATTCAACAACAGCAGATTCAACAATAGATTTAACAATGGATTTAATAACAAAAATAGATTTAACTAGAGAGGAAAATCAAAAAACAAAATCAAAAAAATCAAAACTTCCAGATCTTGTTGTCTCTTCACTCTTCAACTCAGATCTTGGCACTGATGACCAGAACTTCTAGATCTGAAGAACAAAATCAAAAAACAAAGCAAGAGAGAGAGAGAGAGAGTAACTAGAGAGGAGATATCGTGAAAGAGAGAGAGAAGACATACCGTAAGAGAGAGAGAGGAGCTGCCGCCATTGAGAGAGAGGAGGAGGAGCCGCCGCTGTGATGTCGTGAGAAAGGAGTGACGCCGTGAGGGAGAAAGAAGGAGCGGCCAACGCCGACGCCATCGCCGTGAGCATCACAACAGAGAGAGGGAGAGAGAGGCCGAGAGAAGAGAGAGTGTGAGTGGGAGAGGCTCAAATGAAATGAGTCTTAAAAGTAACCTAAACATATATATATATATATATATATGCGGAATATATATTCGGGGATATATACGGGGATTACTCAGGCCGGGGGAATCTATCCCCGTTCCCGGCCCAAAAATGATCGGGGATTTATTTTTTAATACAATCCCCGGCCCGTGGGGAGTTTTTTTCGAGGAAAAATCGTCCCATTCAGGCTCGGGGGGTCGGGTCCCCGTCGGCCCGGTTTCAAATTGCCATCCCTACGTGCAACCTCACTATGTCCCGAATATACAAGTCAGCAAGGTAATCTACTGAATCTCTTACGTGCAAAGGAATAAAATGCGCCGACTTAGTCAGTTGATCAACTACCACCCAAATGGCATCGCTACCCTGTTGAGTCCTCGGAAGACCCACAACAAAATCCATCGTAACATGCTCCCACTTCCACTCAGCTATATGCAAGGGTTGTAACAAACTCGCTGGCCTCTGATGTTCGGCCTTCACTTGTTGACAAATAAGGCACTTCAATACAAACACTGCCACATCCTTCTTCATACCTCTCTACCAAAACTGGTGACTCAGATCGTGATACATCTTTGTGCCTCTTGGATGTACCGCAAGACGTGAATGATGAAACTCTCGGAGTACTTCCTCTCGGCAAGACTCCGGTACAAACAAGCGGTCACGGTATCTCAGGCTCAAATCGGGATACACAGTCAAACCCTTCTCTATCTTCCCACTGGAGATCTTCTCCCGGAGGGATTCTACCTCGAAGTCACCCTTCTGTGCTTCTAACACTCGGTTCACTAGTATAGGTTGTGCAACCACAGAGAACAAGGTTGCAGACTCAACAGACTCGCCCAGATGTAAGTCAAATTCCCCAAGAGCACCCAATATTTTCCACTCCCGGACAGCTATACAAGCCACACTACTGATGGATTTCCTACTTAGGGCATCGGCCACAACATTGGCCTTGCCCGGATGGTAATGCAACTCGAAATCATAATCCTCTATGAACTCCATCCACCTTCTCTGCCTCAAATTCAAGTCCTTATGTGTAAACAGATATTTTCAGACTCTTATGATCAGAAAACACCTCAAATCTCTCACTACACAAATAGTGCCTTCAAATTTTCAAGTCAAAAATCACAGTTGCTACCTCTAAATCATGAGTAGGGTAGTTCCTCTCGTGTGTTTTCAACTGCCGTGAGTCATAGGCTACTACTTTTCTTTTTTGCATCAGTACACAGCCCAAACCCCTCTCCGGAATAATCAAGACTGGAGCGATAGTAAGTCTAACTTTAAGCTCTTGGAACGACTTTTCACAAGTCTCACTCCACACAAATTTGACCCATTTTCTCGTCAATCTAGTCAAAGGCGAAGCTAATCTGGAGAAATCCTTCACAAACCGACGGTAATACCTGGCTAACCCCAAGAAACTACAGATCTCGAAAGCATTCTTAGGCTGTGCCTAATCCTGCACTGCCTCTATCTTGGATGAATCTACTGTCACTCCTTCCTCGAATACCATATGGCCTAAGAACTTAACCTCTCTGAGCCAAAACTCACACTTCCCGAACTTAGCATATAGTTTATGGGCTCTAAGCAACTCAAGCACCACTCGCAAGTGCTCCTTGTGCTCCTCCTCAGAGGGTGAGTAAATCAAGATATTGTCCACAAAGGCGACCACAAAACGATCTAAGAACTCTCGGAAGATTCGGTTCATCAAGTCCATGAACACAGCTGGGGCATTGGTTAGCCCAAAAGGCATCACCAGAAACTCATAATGGCCATACCGCGTACGGAATGCCGTCTTCAGAATATCCTCCTCCCTCACTCTCAACTGATGGTAACCCGATCTCAAGTCTATCTTAGAGAAACAACGGGATCCTTTCAACTGATCAAACAAGTCATCTATACAAGGCATAGGATACTTGTTCTTAACCGTAACCCGGTTCAACTTTCGGTAGTCAATACAAAGCCTTAAGGCTCAATCTTTTCTTTTTAGCAAAGAGGGCCGGTGCTCCCCAAAGCGAAGTACTAGGGCGAATAAAACCCTTATCTAGTAGTTCTTGGAGTTGAATTTTCAACTCACTCAACTCAGTTGGTGCAAAACGGTAAGGTGCCATGGAAATCGGTGCTATGTCAAGCACTAAATCAATAGAGAACTCGATCTCACGGTGAGGTGGTAAACTAACAAGATCCTTGGAAAAAACGTCCAAGTACTCATAAACCACTCTTGGCAACTCAACCCGGGCCTCATCACACTCACTACTTATAAAGTTAGCGAGAAGACAACTAAGCTCACTCCGCCTGCGCGAATCATACATCGGTGATAAGACTCTACCGACCCGATCTTCCAAGAAATGAAAACAATCACCGCTTGAGGCACACACAGTAACCCTCTGACGGTAGCAATCTATAACAGCTCGATATGATGATAACCAGTCCACACCCAAAATAACATCAAAACCAGTCATATCCATCAATACAAAAGAAAACGGAATCTGGCGATCGGCGACCTCTATATCACAGCCACGACACCCCTGTTTCAAAACCAACTCCATCCCCGACAGGTGACACAACACAAATAGAAAATGCTAACTGCGCCAACTCCAACCCCAAAAAAGATGCAAATGTAGATGAAATAAATGAATGGGATGCACTTGTATCAATCAACACATTAGCAACCGAGTTGCAAAACAAAAAGGTACCTCTCACCACAGATGGAACCGGTACAAGATCTGGCGCGGTAATAACATACACGCGTCCAGTAGGTCTCTGATCTACCTGCTCACCCCTTGGAGCATAAGACTGTTGCACTGACTGAGCCGAAGAGGCTCATTGATTGACCTTCGAGGTCTGTACTGACTGTGTTGGCTGGTGACTCTATGTCTGTCTCGAATCAGACGCACCAGGTGTGCCACTAAACTGTGGGCAAAACCTCTTCAAGTGCCCCGCCTGCCCACATCGATAACAAGTGAGCGGCTGGCCTCTGCCCTGACTCTGGCCCTGAGAACGAGCCGAAGATGAAGCTGCTCGCTGCCCTCCTCCCCTCTGCGGGCAAGATGGAGACTTGTGGCCCAACAAACCACATTTGAAACAAGTGATGTCTTTCTGACCGCCTCTCCCAGAACCCAAACTCGACACTGGAAAGGTGGATCTCGAATGCGCTCCCTAGGACTGTTGAGGGTTAGAGCCCCTCTGCCTCTTACCGTCCCACTGACCATCCTGACTCCTCCTGGAGCCCCTCATCCTTTCCTCCTCCGTATGCATAATAGTCTCAAGATGGGCTGCAGCCTCTACGAGGCGCCTATAGTCCCTAATCATGGATCCGGCAACTCGAAACATGAGTCTGGTTCTCAATTTCTTCTCGAATTCCAAATAACGGCGTTCTTCAGTCGCCACTAACTCCGGTGCAAACCTAGACAAGCTAGTAAAAGTGGCCTCAAACTCAGCCACTGCTGGATTCAACTGTTTGAGTTGAGAAAACTGATCCCTCAACTTCTCCCTCACTGTAGCAAGTAAATACTTGTCCTAGAAAGCATCAACAAAGGCCTCCCAAGTCCCTCCAATGCGCCCCTGCGCATACTTCCACCACTGACCCGCGTCTCCCTTCAGCTAGAAGGACGTCAATGTCACTCTTAAACCTCTGTCTTCGATGCCGAGCATCTCAAACGTCTTCGTCATCTGTTCTAGCTACTTATCATCCTTCAGTGGCTCTTTAGGGTTACCCAAAAACTCGTTCGGATTCAACCAAAAGAACTCCCTTTTCAGAAATGACGACCCTGCCTCAGCTACTTGGGCCTGGACTTGATTCTTAGCCCTGAGAATGTCCATAGATTCCCTCAATGCTCCGGCTATCTCACGGGTTAAGGCGTCCATGGCCTGCTAACCAACCGGTTCGACCACATTAGCCTGACCAACTCCATCCTCCTATGCCAGAATCTCATCCCGTATAGGCATCTTGTGCCTCTTAGGCCTACCACGCCTACTACCATGACCTCGTCCTGATATCCTAATAAAGGTAACAAAAGAGATTAGCATATTTACAAATGTGCCACAGCGATCTCACTCGCGTCCTAATTCGATGGACAACTGTAATTCACTCCACATAAGCACATGATCACATAAACACATACGAATTTCATTTCCAGATAATGACCGTCCCGTGATGTTACTAGAGTTTTAGTTAGAAACGGCAGTGATCAAGTGCCTTTCCAACAGGACTCCCAGAAACCCATGGACCCTATCAACATCCCAGAAATTAAATCTCATACCCATATAATCACATAAGCATATTATCATATAAGCACATAACATCATACTTAAGTCTCTAACAAGCGAGACAAACCCATTGTGGTATTAACTACTTCCCACGTACCCAAAGTATTTAAACCCGGTACGCTCTGATATCAAGTTGTAACGCCCCCAAAAAGTGACATAAACCAACCATTTATATGATCTATAAATATAATAGAAATGTTATATTTTCATTCATCAGAGTCTCCATTACAAAAGATATTACATGCATTACACTTTCATAAATGTTAGTCTTGAAACTATAGTATGTAACTCTAATTGATAACAACAAAATAAATGCCCTATGGGCTTATATCTTTCCAAGACTTCGCTTGGTTACAACAAAAGAAGTGTTTAAGTCTCTAAACAAGTAAAGCCCTCGGCTTGAATAAACATTTAACACAAAATGAAATATCAAAAATGGAGCCTTCCGCTCCTAAACCTCCCAAGCTATGTCCTTGGAGGCGGCATGTCACCTGTATTTGAAAATGTTTTTCCTAAGTAGGGTGAGCTAAAGCCCAACAGAGATATACTAACACAATATATGAAATTTAACTAAGATATGAGCATTAGATAAATGATCAACACTTAAAACCAACTGACATCCATATTTCAAACCATTTCCATTCATTTATTCAAATCAACTCAAAGATATAATCCCATGTTATCTAAACAATACCAAACGAGGCTACAACTCATTTATCAACACTTCAATAACAACCATAATTCAAACACTTCAACTTCCTTGCCATTTTACGGAATTCTCATCCGAGGGAACCGGCGCCCATATACATATAAGATTTCGGGACTTTCACCCTAGACACTCCAGCCAACTTAATTGTCAATGGAGTCCATCCCCTATCTCCTCCCAAACAATGGAGTACATCCCCTATCTCCTCCCAAACAATGATACATATACAATGTATTTAAAAGCATGTCATATACAATGATTACCAAAATTCGCACAATCAACAATTTAATCAAATCGTCATAGTCAATGACATGCTTCATATGACTAGTTTCAATTGACCTAGTCCTCATGCAGTTTCTACAACAATCATGGCTATCCTCTACCGATAGCCTAAAATAGATATTTCTAAACAAATAAATAAATCTATCAACAGATAGTTTGCCAAATTTCTATAGGTGAGTGATTTAACAAATCTAACTACACCATTCATTTACACATCCTCCCAATTTCATATTTCCTCTATCAATTTCGTTGTTTATACATAATAATCATTAAACACAAATTAGGGTAATTTTTTCCTTTTTTTCCAAATGTCAATCACGAGTCTAAATTTCACCATTTTAACACATATTATCCCATCTTCAATACTCTATATATATTTTCATGACTCAAAATATAAAACCCCTATTTCAAATCTTTAAGCCCAAACCCTAGTTTCACCCAAAGGCTTTCAAATCCCCACCATGTATACAAAATGACAAATATCTAGGTTAAAAATCATATTAAGGAGTAGAATATCCCTATCTCAAATGTAGAAGTTCAAAGGAGAAGAAAGAGGTCCGCAAAAATGCCCAAAACCAAGCTTTACTCGGATGGAATGGAAGCCTACAAGATGCTACACCTTTTTTTCAAAGGAAGTAGAGTAGAAACTCTTAGATCCTAAGGGATTTGTAGAGAGAAGCTGGACTTTTAGAGAGAGAGACAGCCGATCTAGGGTTTTTAGCAAAAAGAGATTCAAAAAGTGATGTAAAACTCCTCTGCTGCGAACTCATATACGCAGTCGTCGCTCGAGCGAAGGAGTCGTCGCTCGAGCGACCGGATACAACAGTGACCTCGTTTGAGCGCAAGAAGCGTCGCTCGAGCGTAGAATGCAAAGCTTCAGGTCTGTCACAGACGCACACGCACGCTCGAGCGCAAGAAGTCTCACTCGAGCGAAGAAGTAATTTCACCAGGCTCGCTCGAGCGCAAGAAGCTTCGCTCGAGCGAAGAACTTCCCCTTCCCAGAAAAGCTGCGTCTGGGAGAGAAACCTGAAGACTCTTAAACCTAACTCGAGCGCAAGAAACCTCGCTCGAGTGAATAAGTAAATTACACAAGGCTCGCTCGAGCGTAAGAAGCCTCGCTCGAGCGAATAGGCCAAAAACAGGGCAACAACAATCTAAACCAATCAACAACCAACCTGCTCCAAACACGCCGAACAAGTTTCAAAACTCAAATACAAAGAGTTAAAGGGAAAAAACAAGACATAGATACAATATTCAACTACGGAACCCGAGTCCGCACAGTGAAGATCGAGGCAAAACCGGGATCGCTATATATAAAAATATGAGAAGGGAATTAATTAAATTATACATTTCAACCAACCACATACTCAAACTTTGACTATTTCAAGATGTTATTTCACTATAATTCCAATTAAGACAACCTTCGACACTTAATATTTTTTTATCAAATTATAATTTGATAAAAATTTAAAAAGATGAAATGTTGAAAATTATTGTTTTTTCCATCAAAATTGGTGAAAAGAAAAAAAATGGGATAAGAATGAAATTCTTTTTAAAATTGATAAAAATTTAATGAAAAAGTTAAAGTAATTCATATAAAATCAAAAAATTTATTCAAATTTAAAATCAAATTACATAAAAAAAAATTAAAAGAAAATAATGAAAGTTTCAAAATATTTTGAAACCTTCTTATTATTAAAGACTTGAAATTCATATGTGTATTTTATTCATATTGTATTTTTAGTTATGAAATTGAAATTAAAAGAAACGTAACTTAAATTATTAGATTAATAATATAAACATCATATTAATTATTGTTAAATATCATTTCATTTCACATTTAATAATAAAATTGTATATTTGTCTTGATTATAACTTTTAAATTTGTATATTTTCATAATAAGAAAATGTATGTCATAATTTAATCTCATTTAATCAGATTTAACATTTTTTTAATACAAATTATCAAAATTGCACTTTAGACTTATATATATATATATATAAATTTTTTAAAACTAATAATTTAAAAAGTTATCAAACTTAAAAGTTAACTTATAAATTCTATGTATACCACAAAACAAATATTAAATTATTTCAAGATAATTATAATAATTTTTTTAATTTATAAAATCCCGTGCATAGTACAGGTTACCACTAGTATAGCTATATTTAAAAGGACATATTTTGTATAGCTATATTTTAAATTCCAAAATTTATTTTTTAACTTCCTATATAAAAGATTCAAAATTTTAAATTACATATGATTTTTTTCTAAAAATATATGAACTTACAGTGGAGTAGAGAGAAAAGTACCATAAAAGAATAGAGGAACTGGACATATTAAAGACAAATAATTAAATAATTGAGTAACACCTTTAATAGTTTTGAAAAAATAGATTAAAAATAATATTTTTCTTTTTATAGTTTTGAAAAACTATTATATGCCTTTGAAGTAATGCTCTGTACCAACTGTCAATTAACACATATTATGATATCAAAAAATATTAAAATTCATTTTTTTTAATAAAAAAAGTAATGATATACAAACATAAATCAATACAAAAAACTTATTAATAATGATTTTGTTTGGATTTTGATCTATCACTTTATAATGAGTGACATGTTTTTTTATTATACAAATGACCCTATCACGCCATTTTAGTATAAAAATTCTAGTAAAATAATATTCACCAGCAAAAAATAGTTATAAACAAAAAAACAGATAATAGTTGGTAGAGATGAAGGAGAAATAACACATAAAAACAAAAAATGGTCATAGATAAAAAAGAAGAAGAAAAAATGGTGTACGTAAAGGATGAATGAGTTTGTTTAAAGAATACAATAGACTAATATAAACTAATCTCTAAATTGTCTCATAAATAAAGTAATGAATGGCTTGGAAAAGGTATAATGCATGATGGCTAGATTTTTAGGTAGGAGAAAGAATTGGTTAGAAAAATAGTGCACAAGAATAATTTTTTTCATCTTTCTTTTTTTTTAAATTATAAATCATGGAATCATTATAAAAAAAATAATAAATCATGAGATTTGAAAATATATATATATATATATATAGTATAGATATGCTTAAATTTATTTGGGAATAAATTTGTGTTTAATTATAGAATTGAGAGAGAATCTAGATATAAAGTTTAATTTTTATTTTATGTTAGACTTAATTTTTATGCATTTTATGGAAGGTGAGAGAGTTTCCTTTTCATTAGATTTATTTTAGGAGAGAGAATATTATATGAAATAAAGGCTTGACTTATTTTGAGAGGGAGAGGGGGTTGAGAATTGTGTGTGTGTTTTTTTTTTTTTTGGGTATTGACCGACAATATATTTGCATTAAATAATTTTGAAGGTTAATATTTATGTCCTTAGAATAGCCAATAAATGTTTAATTTTTTTTATAAAAATAAAAAATTCAAAAAATAAGATTTAAGGTTTTGAAACACTTAGAGCTTCTAAGATGAAAAGTCACTTTGGTATAATATATAGTATAGATAGATAGATTATGAAATACAGGAAATAGACAAATATTAGGGGAGAAATTTTAGGAACTTGTAATTCAGTTTTTTTTTATAAAAAAATCTATAGTTACTTTGTTAGCCAATATTATTTTTTTTAAATATTCTTAAAATTACAAAAATTAGCAATTGTGGTTTTACGTTCTTTTTAATCTGTAAAGTTTTTTTTTATTATGAATATATAATTATTTTGTAATGATATATATAATTTTTTTTAATGTATAATTACTTTGTTATGAGATGAGATTTAGGAAAGAGAAAAATATTAGGGGAGAGATTTTAGAAACTTGTAATTCAAAATTTTAGGTATTTTTTTTGTTTTTTTTTCTTTAATCTATAATTATTTTGTTAGCCAATAGAATTATTTTTTAATATTTTTAAAATCACAAAAATTAACAATTATGAAATGAGATTTTAGAACTCTCACAAACCTTCTCACTAAAAACTCTTTTTTGTTTATATAATATATAGATAGATAGATAGATAATTTATTTTGATTATGAAAAATGTTTCGTAGCTCGAAACTTTTCCCTCCGTATCCCCCCTAATGCCCAAAACGACGTCGTTCTGGGCATTTTCCTTTTTTTTTTTTTTTCTTCATTTTCCAGTCTGAAACGCAGAGAGGAATAGGGAGAGGGAGAGAAAGAGAAGAGAGAAAGAGAAGAGAGGGGAAGAGGAGGAGAGGGAGAAAGAGAGAGGAAGAGAGAAGAGAAGGGCCCCTCATGTGCCTCCGCCGCCGCCGATCGTCGCAGCAGCAGCAGTAGCTCGTCGCAGCCCCGCCGTAGCTCGTCGCAACCCCGCCGTCGCCTCCGGTCTTGCCTCCGCCTCCGCCTCCAGCCCGATTGGCCCCTTCAGTCCTTCTTCTTATTCCTTCTCTTCTTCTTTCTTCTTCCTTCTTTCTTCTTCTTCTCTTCTTGGTTGATTCGGGGGCTCCAAATTCGAGCCCCCTAGCACAACTGTTTGATTATTTGAATGCTGAATTTCAGTCTTACGGCCCACGTGGATCAAAATTTTTGGCCATATGGTATAACCTCAATTGAAATTGTAATATTGATCAAATTTCAGGCATAATATGGTAAGGGAATTTCAGTTCATGAGTTGGGTTAGGATTAGGGTCGCAAACGAATCGAAATGTATGAACGAGTTCGAATTCGAGTAGTCCTAAGTTCAGTTTAATAAGGTTCGTAAATATAAAAATAAATAAATAAATATTTATTTTTAATAATATATTAAATAAATGTTCAATAATCTATTTTATTTTTATTTATATTTATTGTTTGTGTAAATTTACATATTTGATTGATGAAATTTATTATTAATATAAGTATTATTATATATTTTAGTTATAATTTTGTATTTTTTTTTATCTTAATAAGTAAATTAATTTAAATTTAATTTTTTTTTTTTTAGCTCAAGCCGAGTTCGAGTTCAACAAATATTTGACAAGTCGAACTCAAGCTCAATTTTTTAAGTTCAACTAGAGCTCGGCTCGAATTCGAGTTCAACTAATTCTTAATAAATAAACTTGAACATTCAAAAACTCAACTCAGCTCAACTCGGCTGTATCCCTAGTTAGAATATACTTCTTAGGTTAAAGTTAAACCAACTTAAGTTGGTAAATAGTTGCTATGCAAGTATATTCTTGAGGCTCTGTTTGGTCAGAGATTTTTTGGCTATTTTAGCCACAAAAGCCAAAATAGGCTATTTTAGCAACAACAAACAAAATATCACATCCAACTCATAATCATTACATTATTCTCTTACAAAAAAAGTCAAAAAAGTCAAAAAGCCAAAAAATCATTCCCAAACCAAGCTTTTTAGCCCATGCTAAAATAGCAAAAAAAACTAAAAAGCCAACCCACTTTCCAAACGAAGGCTGAATAGAAAATAAAACTTAAGAGGCATAAGAGTCTTATATAAAGAATACACTATGAGATATTAGAATACACAAATTTCCTATTTGGTAACGTTTCAGTTTATATTTACAAAAATTTTATAAATTGGTTTTTGTTTATTTTTTGAAAAACATAAACTACAAATGCGTTTGGTTTAGACAAAATGTTTAAAAAAATTTAAAAATATAAAAAAGAGTGAGAAATGGCAAGTGGTGGCAGGTGGTGGGTGGTGACGAGTGGTGGCGGTGGAAGACGGTGGTGGAAAATGGTGGCAGGTGGTGGGTGATGGTGGCAGAAGACGGTGGTGGAAAGTGGTGGCAAGTGGCGGGTGGGTAGGTGGTGGTGGTGGAAGACGGTGGTGGAAAGTGGTGGCAAGTGGCGGGTGGTGGCGGCGGCGGAAGACGGTGGTGGAAAGCGGTGACAGGTGGGTGGATGGTGGTCGCAGGTGGGTGGTGGATGGCTGGTGGTGGTGGGTAGGTGGCAGGTGGTGGTGGTGGTGGATAGGTGGGTGACGGTGGCGGGTGATGGCGAGTGGGTGGTGGTGGTGGTGGCGGGTGGTGGGTGGTGGTGACAGGCGGATGGTGGGTGGTGGTGGCGGGTGAGTGGCGGGTGGTGGCGGCGGGTGGGTGGCAGGTGTGGTGGTGGTGGCGGTGGGTGGCAGGTGGGTAGTGGGTGGTGGTGGTGGCGGCGGGTGGGTAGTGGTAGGTGGCGGGTGGGTGGCATGTGGTGGTGGTGGTGGTGGCAGGTAGGTGGTGAGTGGTGGTGGCAGGTGGTGGTGGGTGTGGGTGGTGGGTGGTGGAAAATGGTGGCGGGTGGTGGCTAGTGTTGGGTGGTAAAAAAAAAAAACTCAAAACTCAAAACGGAAATATATTTTTTAAGTTTATATTTTTTGGCCAAATTTATAAACTGAGACCACTGATTTATAAATCAAAAATTTACCAAATAAGTTTTTATTTAAATTTTTAAAATTTTTGTAAATATAAACTGAAAATTAAAAACATAAGTATTACTAAACGGCATCTAAGTATTTATGTTATTGAATATTCTAGTATTTTAGAGAGAGAAAGTTCCAGACTTTAGCGCGGGAAGTTGAGGTACATATATTTTAATAATAAAATATCTATGTTATTGAGTATTTTTATGTTTTAAAAAGAGAAAATTGTTGATTTTTATATCAAAATTAATGTCTTTCCGATTTTCATAGAAGCTATATTTCTAGTGAAACGATTTTTTATTCACAAATACATCTGACATTCAATGTAATTTTAAGAGAGAAAATAGTATGCTCGATAAATCTTACTCATAGTACTATGCTACCAAAAAAACAAACCGAAAAAAGGAATCCTAAATTTATAATAATATTAGGGGCCTAAAGGAAATGTGGAACAGATTTATCAGAAAATATGGAAATATATTGGAGTGTAGGGGCCCATAAGTAAATTTCAAATCTCTCTCTCTCTCCCCTCATTCACTGGAGAAGCTCTGTAATGAATGGAGACCACATCCTTCTCTAAGCCCTTCGCCTCCGCAATCTATTGCTTTCATTCCAAGCAGAGCTCTAATGGCGATTCAATTGTCTCCTCACAGCGTAAATGTTCTTACATCTATATATATATATATATATATATCTGTACACATACATATACACTCAATAATTCACAAATTCATTGCAAAACTTTCAAGTAAGTGCTATTTTGAACTCTTCACAGTGAATTTGAAGATGTTCCAACGTATTTAAACGAATTGGTGTTAGTTTGTAACGGTTACATTGAGAGTGTGCAGTGATTTTGGACTTAGTATATGTAAATTAATCAATTTATGTGTTGATTTTCATAGGCTTGTGTTGTTTTGGGGGTGTGTATACGCAACTTATTTCAAACTATACACGGCAAATTTGCGTATGTTTCAGCAACTCAAATGAATTGATGTTAAGTGCAATTTTGAACTATTCAAAGTGAATTTGTTTATGTTCCATGTACTCAAATGAATTGGTGTTAGTTTGTAATGGTTACATTGAGAGTGTGCCGTGATTTTGAGCTTATTAAATAACTTGGGTTTTGTGTTGTTTTGAGCGTGTGTTTGTATACACAACTAATTCAAAGTAAATGTTATTTTGAACTATTCAAAAGAATTTATGTATGTTCCATGTACTCAAACAAATTGGTGTTAGTTTGTAGCGGTTACATTGAGGGTGCACTGTGATTTGGGGCTTATTATACCTATATTTAAATAACTTCGGTTATGCATTCAGTGGGTGAAGAATTTTATCTTTTTTAGCCTTGGAATCAGTGGGTGAAGTAGAAAAGATTATGCAAATTTGGATGGATGATTCATATGATTGCAAGAAGTTATCAGAAAAGGAAGAGAACGTGCAATTATTGTAACTGCAGATTTTATTTTTCTGTGTATATATATTTATTTATTTGTTGTTTTGTCCCTGATGTGTTGTGTCTTGGGATTTTGAAAATTGTCATGTCAGGGTGTTACTAGGTTGTCGTATGGTGTTTCATGTCCGTATCTGTTCTTCTTATTTGGGAAGCTTGAAGGATGGGAAAGGATTTTTTATTTTTATTTTTTAAGCATTATAGGGCATCTATTTTAACTATGTAGTTAGTGTTTGAGTGCCAAAGGGAGTGTAAGGGTTTAAGGTGACAGAAAGTAAATTCATAGGGTCACTTTTAGGCATCATCGGAAGATAGTGTAATACAGACTTGGTTATAGCTGGGAAACATTTGTTAGAAATAAAACTTAAATCTGTTGGTGTATTTTTAGCAATCTAAAACGTAGATGTTGGTTGGATGCATTTTGGGGGTTCCACAATTGACCCTTGAATGGTGGGCAAAGATTGTTGGAAGCCATAACTTCAGAGATAGGGGCAAACTAATCTACGCACTCAGTATAATAACCCAGTTTTCTGTTATGGATTCCTATTGGGTACCATAACAATAGTGGCAAGCCTCTTTGACCTTAATAGTATGATCTTGGCAGCTCTTTGCAAGATTTCTGAAAGTTTTCTATATATTCAATTGTGTAATAATACAAAGAATACATCTGATTATATAGTAAACCTAACCCGAAGATTAAAGGAAACATTGCCATATATATACACCTAAAATACTGCCATATATATACACCTATACAATCTCTCAGAAAAGGAAACACTGCCTAGCCTAATATTCTCAGAAAAGGAAACACTGCCTAATCTAATATTCTCACACTCTCCCCATAGGTTGTCAGGTGAAAAAGTTGACAACTATATTGACAACTGCTAATTTTTCCACTGCACTTCCTTTTGTTGGTTGTGATATTCTATATATGTCCACGCACCATTACTTATGCTTATTAAGGTTGTAGTGATCATCTATTGGGCACAATTCTTAGTATTCCTGTAACAAAATAAAAGTTGAATTACTCGACATTAGATTTCTTTTCAAAAGGAAGTTGCTGTATATCTTGGTTTCGATAGATGCTGCATGTTCAAAATATGCATTGATTCATGTGAGTTACCTTTTTACCTGTACAAAACCCGTCTCTCTCTCTCTCTCCCTCTTGTGGTAATGTTTATGCCTTTTTAGTGTCCGCATTCTCTTCTATGGGCATCAATAAAACAAGCAAAAGGCCCTAAATTCATTTATTGTATAGTTTAAGACTCATTTGCCCCTAAATTCATTTATTGTATAGTTTAAGACTCATTTGGCTTGTCTTTAATCACTGAATTTGGATATCATTTTTTAGTCCATCTGAAAAATACTTTTTAAGTTGGCACTGATATAACTTGTTCTATATGCTCAGGTTCTGTCGTTGAGAACTTGCTCATCACTTAGGAATACCACTTCTATTAACTTATTATATTTCAGAAGAAGCTCTTCAGTCAAAGTCTTATCTCTCTTGAACCTGGCATGCTATTCTACTTATTCCAGTGACGAATCTTGTTCCTCATCAAAGAGAAGATCTCGTGGACCTGTTATGGCAGCGAAAAGAGCGTCTGAAGGTATGGAGTCATTTATTTTAACAGTTGACTGTGAGGCTACGAGCTGATCATTGAAAGATATGCTGATTATTATGTATCAAGTTTTTTAGATTTTTTGTTGCATTTTCTCACTACATTTCCTTTATTATCTGAGGACAGTTTACTCTCATAGTTCAATGATGTGTTTAAGACTATTCAGGGGCAAAGCAGGAAGAAGGAAGGTACAAGCATACAGTTGATCTGCCTAAGACGACATTTGGCATGAGGGCAAACTCTTCTGTAAGGGAGCCTGAGATTCAGAAATTATGGGATGAGAATCAGGTGTTTAAGAGAGTTGCTGATAGGAATAATAGGGTGAGTTCTTTTTAGATTGGGTTGGGATTTGTTGTACTATAGTTGCGTTAATTTTTAGCTGATGTTGAACTACTTTGACAGGGAACTTTTGTTCTTCATGATGGTCCTCCATATGCCAATGGTGATTTACACATGGGTCATGCTCTAAATAAGATTTTGAAGGATATTATTAATCGCTATAAGGTATGCTTTCCCCCTAGTTTCGAATGTAATTGTCTTACCCTTGCTTTTACATAAATGTTCATCCCTTCAAAATTGATGGCTTATGAACATATGAACTTTTATATGCCCATGTGATCCTGTATTGTTGGGAACATATGGAAGCAGGGATGGGAGAACATATAACATGTATGCATATGATATGATTGTGTATGTAATTAAGAAACAAATGTTTGTTTGAGAGAAAACAAAACTTAGGGAATGAAAATGATATCATCCCTTTTTATATTAATCAACCAACAGTTACAAAGAAAGTCCTAAGGCACTAATTAAGGAATCACGGTATAATTTGAGTAAGGTAATATCTAACACTCCTCCCCTCAAGCTGGTGCAAATCTCTCATGCCTAGCTTGCCAAGAATATCATGAAATGCTTTCCTCCCAACTTCCTTGGTGAGGATATCTACAAGTTGTTCACCAGACTGCACAAATGGAGTACATATTGTGCTACTAGTGAGCTTCTCTTTGATGAAGTGACAATCAATGTCAACATACTTTGTCTTGTCATGTTGAACCGGATTATGAGCTATGTTGATGGCAGCTTTATTATCACAATATAGTCTTATGGAGTCTTTTTGGTCGATTCCCAAATCATGCAACAACAACTTGATCCACAAGAGCTCACACACACTTTTTGCCATAGCTCTAAACTCAGCTTCTGCACTAGACCTAGCGACCACATTCCAGCAAAGATACAATACCTTGAATTGGACCTCTTATCAGTGATTGATCCTACCCAATCAACATCCGTATAAGCTTCTGTGAGAATATTATGTAATTATGGTATTATGTATCAATCAGGTAGGTTGATTATTCGATTGATTGTATAGGGTTATTTTCTATTCTAGATTAGGTTTAGGATTGCTATATATTGATTGTACTCTCTGTACAAGTGAAATATATAGATCATTTAGAAATACTTACATGGTATCAGAGTTTGGTTCAAAACCCTAGCTTGCAGAGTCGAAACCCTAGTAGCCGTAGCCGTAGCCTCTCGGTTCAATCGCGATCCCTTGTCGCACCTTCTCTGCTGTGAATCGCGATCAATCATTGCGCTTGCTTTAGTTCTCGTCAGCTTCATCTCGGTTCATCATCGCGACTCTCTGACTCTGGTTCTCTCTCTCTCTGAGGCTCTGTTCTCTCAACTTCCCAATTACTCCCTCCTTCGTGTGTTTAGGTGTGCTTGTTTTGTCCTTCTTCCTCGTAAAGATCGAACCAAACTTAATGCCTGGTCTATCCTATGTGTCTTTTTGGGTTATAGTCTTACTCAGAAAGGCTATTGGTGTTATGACTCTATTTCCCGTCATCTTTACGTCTCCCGTCATGTTTCTTTTCTTGAACGTCTGCCTTACTTTCAACTTCCTCCTACCATTGCTCTAGTTTCCAAAGAGGATTTGATTCACATTGATCCATTTCCTTCTAAGGTCCCCCCTGATGAGTACATCTCTACTGTTCCCCATGACCTTACTCCATTTTCTCCTCCATCTCCCTAGCATGCTCCTTCTACTCCATCTCCTTCTCTGTTGTTAGTTTATTCGCGTCGCCCGACTCCTCCTCCACCAGTTTTCTCTACTTCTACTGCTGATCCTCCTGCTTCTGATGACTCTGATCCTACTACACACCGCTATCCTACTCGAGCGCGTCATCCTCCAAACAGGTTGGGTTAGTCTAATACATGTTTTTCTACTTCCTATCGTACTTTTTTGTCTGCTATTCATTCTTTTTCAGAACCTCAGTCTTACAAGGAGGCCTGTTAGGATTCCCATTGGATTCAAGCTATGGAGGATGAGTTGTCTGCTTTACAGAAAACTAATACTTGGGAGTTGGTTCCTTTGCCTGCTGGTAAGAATTTGGTTGGTTGCAAATGGGTCTACAAAGTCAAAACTCATTTTGATGGTTCTCTTGAGCGTTACAAAGCTCGTCTGGTTGCCAAGGGTTTCTCACATGAGTATAGTATTGATTATGAGGAGACATTTGCTCCTGTTGCCAAGATGACTACTGTCCGTACTTTGATCTCTGTCGTTGCTGTTCGTTCTTGGCCTCTTTATCAGATAGATGTTAAGAATGCTTTTCTTAATGGTCATCTCACCGAGGAGGTTTATATGCATTCTCCCTCTGGCCTTCACCATTCCTCTAGATAGGTTTGTCGCCTTCGGCGTGCTCTGTATGGTCTGAAGCAGTCTTTTCATGCTTGGTATGATCGCTTTCAAATTGCTGTTACTGCGCTTGGGTTTTATCCTTATGCTCAAGGCTTTGCTTTATTTCTTCTCCGACCTCCCTTTATTGTGACAACCACAATGCTATTCAGATTGCCCATAACACTATCTTTCATGAGAGGACGGAGCACATTGAGATTGATTGTCATTTTGTCCGTCAGCATCTGCAGTCTGGCTCCATCTCGCTTCCTTTCGTCTCTTTAGCTTTGCAACTTGCTGATTTCTTTATGAAGACTCACACTACTACTCGATTTCAGTTTTTTCTTGGCAAACTCTCAGTATTTTTTGCTAAAACACCTTGAGTTTGAGCGGGGGTGTAAGAATATTATGTATCAATTAGGTAGGTTGATTATTCGATTGATTGTATAGGGTTATTTCCTATTCTAGATTAGGTTTAGGATTGCTATATATTGGTTGTACTCTTTGTATTACACAATTGAAATATGCAGATCATTCAAAAATACTTACAGCTTCCGCACTAAGAAGATCATATTTGGAAAAATAAAGATCTTTTCTAGGAAAAGATTTCAAGTATCTCAAAATTCTCATAATTGCCGCCAAGTGTGTTTCATGAGGAGCATGCATAAACTAGCTAATCACACTAACGACAATAGTAATATCAGGATGAGAATAGGATAAGTAAATGAGCTTACCCACTAGCCTCTAATAACTCCCCTTATCAACGACTGCTCCCCCACTATCATTACAAAGTTTCTGATTAGGCTCTAGTGATGTATCACAGGCTTTGCTTTCGAGCATCCCTGTTTTCTTTAATAGGTCAAGGACATATGAAAATTCCATCTTTGAAAATTCCATCTTTGGACCTAGCCACTTCAATCCCCAAAAAATATTTCAGGTTCTCCAAGCCTTTGATTTTAAACTCACTTGCTAAATTCTTCTTCAACAAAGGGATTTCCTAAACATCATTTCCTGTAAGAACTATGTCATCGACATATACAATGAGAATTGTAGTCTTACCATGAGAGGAATGTTTAACAAATAGAGTATGATAAGCCTGACTCTGTTCGAAGCTATATTTCAGCATGGCCTGAGTGAACCTCTCAAACCAAGCCTTAGGAGACTGTTTGAGGCCATATAATGACTTCCGAAATCGACACATCTTACCCTTAATTTGAAGAGTTTCAAAACTAGGAGGAATATCCATATTCACTTCCTCTTCTAGGTCACTATGTAGGAAAGCATTCTTCACATCAAACTGATGAAGTGGCCAATCCAGATTAGCTGCCAAAGAGAGAAGTACTCTGACTGAATTCATCTTCGCAACTGGAGCAAATGTCTCTTGGTAGTCCACGCCATAAGTTTGAGTAAAACCCTTTGCCACAAGTCAAGCTTTATACTGCTCAGTAAAATCATTTGCCTTGTGCTTCACAGTATACATCCATTTGCATCCCACGGTTCGTTTGCCCCTATGTAACTCAGTCAAATCCCAACACCATGGCCAGTTTCCACTTAGGAATAGTAAGAGCATCCTGAAATGATTAGGTATACTAACAGAGGAAATTTTTGATACAAAGGCTTTATATGAAGGGGACAAATGAGAATAAGACACGAAGTTAGAAATAGGATGATGAGTGCAAGATCTCACGCCCTTTCTCTTGGCAATGGATATATCAAGATTAGTAGGTTCTGGCTCAAAGGTACCAATATCAGGAGTTTCAAGGTTACCTGGACCTTCATCAAGAGAAGGAGACGGCAGTAATTGATCAGAAATGGTCTCTTGTATCCAAGTAACTTTTTGCCTTTCTTTATCCCTGATATAGACTTGCCTTTTTTTATTCTTGGCAACATTGGATTCAGTATTGCTAGTGATAGATACCATTGGAGGTGGTACTGGACCAAGAATAACAGGTACCGCTGGTGGCAGTACTGCACCAGGAATAATAGAAGCAACATGACTCTCTTCACTCCAAGACTCCCTCTGAAAAGATGACTGGGACACTGGATTGGAGAAGAAGTAGGATTGAGATTCAAAAAAAGTGACATCCATCGACACAAACCATTTACGAGAGGGAGGATGATAACAAAACCAAACCAAATCATCCTAAACTTCCAACTCCAAAACTATTTTCAAAATATATAACCAAACCAAACCAAATCAAACCAAACCAAGTCTTAAGTCCCTTCAAATGGGAGTCGGCTACATGAATCCTTCTTCTCCACGCGGCCCTATCAAAGGCCATTTCATTAGTCAAATTAAGTAGATTCATATCTCTATTTACAACGCTAGCCAACGTTAATCTAGGCTTACCCCGTCCCCTAAAACTTCCATCTACCATTACAGTATCGTATCTCTTCACTATTGCCTCTGTTAGTCTCCGTTGAATATGACCAAACCATCTCAGTCGATTTTCTCTCAACTTATCTTCTATCGGTGCTATTCCTACCCATTCCTGAATTCACTCATTCCTAATTCTGTCTTGTCTAGTCTTACCACATATCCACCTTAGCATCCTCATCTCTGCCACACTTATCTTATCTACATGTTGTTTCTTGGTTGCCCAACACTCCATCCATACAACATTGCTGGTCTAATAGCCGTTCTATAGAACTTGCCTTTTAGTCTAGTGGGTATTTGTTTATCGCACAATACCCCAGACGCACTTCTCCACTTACAGCATCCCGCTTTAATCCTATGAGCCACATCTGTATCAATCTCCCATTCTGTTGTGATAATCGACCCTAAATAACGAAAATGTTCACTCTTAGGCAGTTCTTGGTTCTCAATCTTCACTTCTCCTCTACTTTCATTGTTACTGTTACTAAATTTACACTCCATGTACTTTGTCTTAGTTCTGCTTATCCGGAATCCTTTAGATTCAAGAGTTTTTCTTCAAATCTCCAACTTTGTGTTAACTCTTTCTCTAGTCTCATCCACTAGTACAATATCATATGCAAAAAGCATACACCATGGCACGTCATCCTGAATATTTCTCATCAACTCATCTATAACTAAAGCAAAAAGATAGGGACTTAAGGTAGATCCTTGGTGTAACCCTATAGTGATAGGAAATTCATTTGTCTCTCTAGCTAGCGATCTAATAATGGTCACTACCCTTTCATACATGTCCTTAATCACATCAATGTAACCTTTTGTCACCCCTTTCTTCTCTAACACCCACCATATTATATCCCGGGACACTCTATCATATGCTTTTTCAAGGTCGATAAACACCATATGAATGTCTTTTTTCTTCTCTTTATACTTTTCTATTACTCTCCTCAAAAGATAGATTGCTTCCATTGTTGACCTGCCAGGCATAAACCCAAATTGATTCTCTGACACCTCTGTTATATCTCGCAACCGGCGTTCCATCACCTTCTCCCATACTTTCATTATATGACATATTAGCTTGATTCCTTTGTAGTTGTTGCAATTCTGGACATCACCTTTATTCTTATAGATTGGCACTAAAATACTCTTCCTCCACTCATCTAGCATGTTCCTAGTCAACAAAATTTTACTAAACAACTTAGTCAACCAAGCAACTTCTTTTTTACCCACACTTCCAAGCTTCAATAGGGATATCATCGGGTCCTAAAACCTTTCAAAATATACAACCAAACAAACCAAAAAAATTTCTAAACTCTCTCCCCAAATTTTTTTTTGAAAATTTATCTCAAAACACAAACCAAACACACCCCTAGAGTTTGGTTGTCATTTTGTTCACCAACATCTTCAGGTGGGAACCATTGATATGTCTTTTGTCTCCTCTTCCTTGCAACTTGTGGACTTTTCACCAAGGCTCAACTTTTGCTTGCTTTTAATTCTTGCTTGGCAAACTCTCGATGTTCGACAGGATCACAACATGAGCTTGAGGGGATGTATACAATGTATTTTATAGGGGTATTTAGGCATTAGGTGTAGTAGGATTTTATCTTTATTTATGTGTATAACTATGTAATTATGTTTTGAGGTTAATACAATTCAACTCTCTCCGATATTGTGTATCTACAACAATTTGTACATCTCGTATTTGGGTGTAACAAAAATGAGTTAATTCTGGAGCCATATTGTCCTAGTTGTCATGATAGCTGTGGATTGATGTTTCCACCTCGGGAAAAAGGTAAAAAAGAAGAAAAGTACTTGGCTGTAAACAAAGGGGAGAAAAAGAGGGGGTGGGGGGTTGAGCTTGTTTGTATTTATCTATCTATAACATTTAAATTTTGGATTGGTAGTGCCCAATGTGTTGCGTTACTGTGTTTACTAATACATTAAACCACAAGGAAATTCAATTCCTTTGGGTAATTTGTTATTTAAAAATGTTATGATTTGAAGGTTGTATAATTTATGTGAACAGTCAATTATATCATATATATTTTACTCTCTTTTTTCTGCAGCTTCTTCAAAACTATAAAGTACATTATGTGCCTGGTTGGGATTGTCACGGCCTACCAATTGAGTTGAAAGGCAAGTATTAATTTATATGCTGTTTTTTTGTAGTGTTGGCATCTACTTTCAGCTCATGTGGTATTACAATCTGTTGATGCTGTTGCTTACAGTTATCTGCCAAAACTAAAAACTTTATTGACTTATTATCTGTGGTGGGAATCTTGGAAATTGGAGGCTTTATGTCATTTTACTTTGGTCACATGTAACTAATTGCAGTCAGAAAAAATTATGATGCTATCTAAGTTACCAAAAATAATACTCAATAAATAAAAAATAAGAGATAATGACAAAATTAATTATTAAATTCTAATTTTTAATATATCTTCATCAATGCCTTCGTGTTCCCCATCATATGGTCTTTCACAAGTTGAACATAATTTTGCTTTTGGGATTCACATAAATGGATATAATTTAATCTTAAATGAAAAAAGAAAAAAGAAAAAAAGAATGACCAACTACTTGTTACCTGCCAGCACAGGTCAAAAAAGAAAGAAGAAAAATCGGTATGTTGCCTTTTTTTAATCTGGACCCAATTCCTTACCTCTACTCAGTGGCTTCCAGTGCAGGAAAAACGGTATACAAGTTATTAAGAGTGAAGAATTATTGACTGTTGTCTACAGACCTTAATAAGAAGTCTACTATTTAAAAGATGTTTTAACTTATACCGTGCAAATCTATTTTTCTTCTTCAATTTTTTTTTTGCTTTGTTGCCTGTGTTTCATTGATCTGGAAGATCAAGAAATAATTGCAATGATATTGTTAAACCATTTATTGTTGAACCTTATGTCTCTTAGACATGGTTGCTCATTCCTAGGCCTTTTTGGTTAGCTTTTCAGTATGGCTTTAACGTATCATGGATGCCCTATCTTTTGATATTAGAAATGTGCTTTTTTCCCCCTCAGCATGGCTGGCAGTGATAACCTTTTAGTTGCATAGCTTTCTTGCAAACTGGAAGCTGGTAATTCTTATTTATGGTTGATTTCACTGCTGTTTTGAATTTTTCAGTGTTGCAGTCATTGGATGAAGATGCTAGAAGGGAGCTAACACCATTGAAATTGAGAGCGAAAGCGGCCAAGTTTGCAAAAGCCACCGTTAAGACACAAATGGCATCGTTTAAGGTTACACTGTAGTTGTAAATTTAGTTACATAAATTTCTGGTATCCATATTAAAACATCAAAGTAATATTTTACCATTTGTTTCTATACTCTTTGTAAAGTTAGATATCATTAATTTTTTAGTCAATTTTCACTTGCAAATCAGTGTTAATAGGTAGTTTAGCTGATACTTGACTATGAAGATATATTTTCAATTTTTACAGCGATATGGAGTGTGGGCAGACTGGGATCATCCTTACCTGACTCTCGATCCAGAATATGAGGCTGCTCAGGTAGGTGGTACCTCATTTCTTAAAGTTTCTTTGCTAGGGATTCTTGAAATTGAATTTAAGTTGTGAACTTCCTGTTACAATAATAAACCTGTAGGATGAACTAAGGATTTCAATGGGGCGGGGTTTGGTATTGGGCTTCCCTGTCCCAACAGTGCCCTGACATGAAAGGTATGTATCATGAACCCGTCCCAAACCTGACTCAGGTTACTACTTCTCATCGCATCCCTGAATCCACAATCATCCATCGTGCCCAACCCGGCCCTGCCTTTCCTGATTCAGATTGAAATTGGGAGTTTCACTTTCCTCCAAAATCGATAATGATCTATGGATTCAAATACACAAACAAGTCGAAAGAAAGTTTTCATCTGAAAACATGCAACAAGAAATGTAAATAAGACCCGAAAGATCAAGGAGAAGATGAAGAGGAGGAGAGAGAGAGGAAATATAGAAGTGCAGGTTGTGCCCCTCTTATGTGGTGTTTTCCCAATTAAATTTTAGTTATAAAATAGAAAGTGGAAATATAGAAACCATACATCTGTATTTATATATGGTTAAGAGAGAGAGAGAGGTTTTTGGTTCGTCTGTGCTAGGTGACAGCGATGAACCAGTGACGGGATGGGTTTTGAGGTGAGGTTAACTCACAGCCGACATGGTGTGTATAAAGTATGGTGTGGACGTAAGAGGAGAAAGAGGAAAGTGGCAGAAGCAGGATAGTAAACCTAACTCATTCTTGTTTTATATATAAAATGGATATCGTGGAAATTAAAGTAATACCAGTGATATTTTAGTTATATGAATACATATTTGGGGTGGGGACATCTAAACCCATTACTGCCTCAAATCTAACTCTTCCCCAATTAAGATATCTCCAGACCTGTTCTAATAGGAGCAGGTCACCTAATTTATTCAGGGTTAATTTTGATCCCTAGAATGATTCGTAACTATTTGTGGTGCCATTAATTCTTGGATTTCTATTAATATTTCTAATTGGTGAAATTCTTTTTGATATTAGTCATACCACACTTAAAGAGACACCCATATATAGTTGCAGGTGCCCTTTGTCTTACTTAGCAGATTAAAGGGTGTTTCTTTCTTTTTCATGCTATGTTGCAATTTGTTGAGCTGCTTAGCTATTGTTTCTTCTGTATCCCTTCATTTACTAGATTGAGGTGTTTGCTGAGATGGCCCGCCAAGGTTATATCTACAGAGGCAGAAAACCAGTCCACTGGAGTCCCTCATCACGAACTGCTCTTGCAGAGGCCGAGTTGGAGGTAAATGGACCTTTATAAGTTACTTTTTTAGCTTCCATTGAACCTATCGCAGAATGTTTTATGTCATTGTTATTGTGAAAATTAATACAATTTGAGAGTGTGCTATGTAGCTGACAGTTACTGAAAAGCTTGGAATTGACTGTAATTTAAACTACATCCTTTCTATCTGCTATTGATCCATATTAGGAAATAGTATTTACCTGAATTTTGAAATAAATACGAAAGTAGTTTCTCATTTTTCTAATACTTGTATGAAGTGGATGAACCTGTTAATTGGATCTAGTTGGGTAGCAATCCTCTCTGTCACGACCCCAGCCCTAGATTTTAGGGAGTGGAAGATGTGACCAGTCAGTAGCACCTTGCTACCAAAGGCCTCACATAACCAATTCTTGTGTGTTAACATCAACCCATTAGAGCAAGTGTCTAAATCTTTTATCTCATGATACATACGTTATATATACAATGTAACAACTTGGCCTTGATGCAAATGAGCCTTACATACATACTATGTTACAACATCCAAGAGGCCAACTAATCGCATACATACATTTGTTTGATTTCTCCTTCTAATGATCCCACAAAGGTTGCACATGCACACATTATAGTCATCTTTGAACATATAATGGTTTCACTTATTATTATTACCTCATTAATGTCCAACTATTCTATGATTAATCAAAGTTATTTTCATTCCTATTATGATTCAATTACTTTAATAAAAAACCCAATTGGTCACCTAAGGTAGTCGTATAAGTTGGATCAAAAAAGAAAAGAAAAGAAAAGGTAGTGGTATAACACACGGCATAGGCGAAATTTGGAGCAGGTCACTCAAATGGTCCAGATCCTACAAGCACTTGCCTGAACACGCTTGAATGAGGGAGATCCTGTGAGCACCTTCTTTTACAGTTGTTTGCAAGGTTGCTCAAGTAAAGTACAAAGTAGAGCAGTTGCTCGAACAAACAGACATGAACGAAGTACAAAGGGAGAGAATGAGTTGTCATTCTCTTCTCTGTTTTTTGCTTTAAGAATGCAATTCTATGAGAATATCCTTACAGCTTCACTAAGTTGATGTGGAATGCTTTTAAAGTTTTAATGATAATCTTCCAGGATTTGTATGACCTGTTCTCTTACTTGTTTTGAAGTTCATATGCAGTATCCTGAGGGGCATGTTTCAAAGAGCATATATGCCACTTTCAGATTAGTCAACCCACCTCCAACTTCAGGTGGTTTATTGGCAGAATTTTTTCCCAATTTGTCCTTGGCTATTTGGACAACAACTCCCTGGACTATTCCAGCCAATGCTGGTAACTGTTATGTTTTACTTTATTTTTTTATATTCATTATAAATTGATTTATTTAATTATTTCAGCGCTTTTCTTTATTGTTTTCTACTTATTATCACACTGCTGGTTGCTTCTCTAACTAGATTTGTAGCAGAGATTAATAGCATTCAATAGCAGGTTTCCTAGTTACATTTTGCAATTTTCCTGTAATTGAGCTTTTTCAAGTTGAGTCTCTTCTAGTTTTAACTTTGAAATTTGACAATATGAGAAATTGAATTACTGCATAGCTTCTAGAACTTCGAATTTTTCAGTTTAACTTTTAAATTTGACAGGGTGCGAAGAAGAATTACTGCATGGCTTCTGAAGAAATGAAACTGGAACTATGAATGCAAACCAAAATGTTTATATTGAGGGTCTCTAGTTTTAACTTTCAAAATTTTCATGGCAGGCCTAGAAAATATATTACTCGAATCCTGTTCTTTTGCTGTTGAAATCAATATTTATATATTTGATCTTTTAGGTGTGGTGTGGTTGTTACGCCTTTGTGATGTGCATTTATTGCCAATTATTGTTTGCTTCAACTGATATCACATATTCACTATAACCGAGATTCTTTTTGAACTTTGAGTCTCTTAACCCCTGCTGTTATTTTTCTGTTGTTTTCCTTTCTTTATTTACTTTTTGTCTTTTTTTTTTCTTTCTTTATTTGCTTGCACTGACAACATGCGTTCATCTCTCTCTCTCTCTTTCTCTCTCTCACAGCTGTTGCAGTGAATCCTAAGCTTCAATATGCCATTGTTGAGGTGCATCCACTCTTTGGAGATGATACTGCATCTCCTGGGGATGGAAAGAAAAGGCTTGGCAATGTTTTGAAGGGGAAGGAAAAGCCCTTCCTTATCGTAGCATCAGACCTTGTGTCAACATTAGAAGCAAAATGGGACACAAAGCTTGTTGTGAAGAAAACACTAATGGGTTCAGATCTTGAAAACTACAGGTTGTCTGGAATTAGAAATTTTGAACTGTATTATGTCCTTTTAGAGCTATGCCATGCAAATTTAATTCCATCACTGGCCTTCGTTTATGTAATTTTTGTAATGTCAAAGTTTACGTCATAAACCACAGATCTTTAGAATATTCAGTGTAGTGAATTAGTAGTATTATGCTATCTAACATGTGGATTGCAAATGCGGCGCGTCAGGTATATTCATCCAATAGATGGCAGAGAATGCCACGTTGTCGTTGGGGGAGACTACATTTCAACAGAGTCTGGAACTGGACTAGTCCATACGGCTCCTGGTCATGGTCAGGAAGATTATGTAACTGGCTTGAAGTATGGTTTGCCCCTATTTTCCCCTGTAGATGATGATGGAAAGTTCACTGAAGAAGCTGGACAGTTTAGTGGGCTTGATGTACTTGGGGATGGTAATGTTGCTGTTATCAAATACTTGGATGAACATGCATCAATTATCATGGTAGAACCATACAGTAAGTTGTCTTCTCTCATTTTACTACAAAATCGAGGAAGTTGTCTATCGTCCTTTCTTGACTTTTTACAGTAGGATCAGGTTGGTATGTTGGTTTGGAAGACATCATATATTTTCTTCTCGTGTAGAACACAAGTATCCATATGATTGGCGAACAAAGAAGCCTACAATTTTTAGGGCAACTGAACAATGGTTTGCGTCTGTGGAAGGATTCAGGAAGGCTGCCATGGATGCAATCAGCCAAGTAACATGGATTCCATCTCAGGTATCAGGTCCTCTATTGCATCAAATCACGCTACACTTTGTATGTAATGAAGTGTTGCTTTAATTGACATGCGAAAAAAAAGGATGGCTTTGCCTCTCTTAGCTTGGTGAAGTCAAGAGTGGTGAAATGCTTGTTTGAGTTATTGTTTAGGACCTTTAAGCATGGTAAAAATTTTAAGAGGTATAGTAATGACATGGAGTGTATCTGCAAGTTTATCCTCTTTTGTTATCATTGACATTTCAACTACTGCTATTGTCGCAGTTATTCTCATCGCCATTGTTGTAATTTTGCTATTTTTTTTATTTTATTTATTTAAAACAAGGAAAATGTTTAGTCTGGATCTAGCAAGGGCAAACTGTGTCAACATTTCAAAGGATACAATGTATCCCCTGGCATCTTAGAGAAATTCCTTCAAGCTAAATAGATGGCTTTCTTGATAATTAGGGGAGAAAAGGAGCTAATAGACCAGTTTCTTTGTTCTGAGAAAAAAAGGGCATTAGTGTCCCTTTTACATCGTACTGATATGATTGACCACTAGAATTTCTCGCTGTTGATAGTCTTGGTTGTTTTGAAGAAGTTCTACAAGGAAAACTTCAACGAATGATTGAATGAAACCATATTCCCATAGCAATCTATATAGGGTTTGGGGCATCATGCCATGTTATGGGAAGTTCTCGGTGATTTTGAAAACTATACCTGTGTTGTTCCCTGTTAAGTGTTAGGGTAGTTTGGTCTTTATGTCTTATGCTTATTATTATAAATAGGTGTAAGGGGGAAACCCTATTTTTTTGAATCAAATAAACAATACAGTAGCTTCTCTCTTTCTCTTGTTATGTTTCTTTTCCTCCTTCTTCTTCTTCTCATCTATACATTCAACATGGTATCAGAGCAATATCTTCCTCCTTGAAGATTGTTCCTCTCAGTCTCCTTCCTGTTCTTGTATCTTGGTACGTCTGTTATACACAAAAAAAAAAAAAAAAAAAAAAAAACAACAACAACAATATGCTCGAAATTTAATGGGTAATCACCCTATAATCTCCTTTTGATTGTTTGGTCATTATTGATTGAGTTTTCCAAATTTTTTGATTTTTCGTCAAAATTGGGTGATTTTTCGAAAGTCACTGTTTGAACCTTTGTTTGTTGGTTTTGTCCCTCCTCCTATCCTGGGGAGCCGACTGGAACCCTAGAGGGGTTTGTTGTCCCTGGTTTGATGTATTTTGGCCCTACCTTGGCTTTTTATTGCTGTTCAGATGCTTTGCTTCAGTTTTCTAGCTTGTAGTTGATCTGGTTGCTCTGTTCTGGGCTTATCTTGAACTGTTTTAACCTTAGAAGGTGATTTGCTGTGCTGGTTGGGTGGCTTCTGGACTTGTTTGATATCCGGCTTGTGTTTCTGCACCCTCTTTTTCTCATCTCATGGCTGACAGCTTGGGTCAGGACTCTAAGGGCAAGGAGGAGAGTGGACTGAGTCGTGGTCTGACTCTTAGTGACAGTTCTTCTCTCCAGATTAGTCTGGTCAAGCTTAATGGTCTTAATTACTTGATTTGGTCCCGCTCCTGTAGTCTTGCCATTGCTGCCCGGCTTTTGACTGGCTATATTACTGGTAGTACCTAGCAACCTACTGCGGATAGTGCTTTATCTGCTCAATGGATTTTTGAGAATACTTTAGTCATGACCTGGCTAATCAATTCTATGGAGCCTCCTATTAGTCAGACTTTTCTCTTGATGGATACTGCTCACAAAATCTTGATAGCCGCCTCTCAGATGTATTCTCAACAAGGTAATGATGCACAGGCTTATGAATTGAGAAAGAAGATTAGCGGCTTAGATCAGAAGGATCGCTCTCTTGCAGTCTACTATGCGGAATTAAGTGGTTTATGGCAAGAGCTAGATTACTACCAGAGTTTCCAGCTAGTTTGCTTCACGGATGCCGCTATGTTTCAGCAGGCTGTGGAAAAGGAGCGGGTGTATGACTTTCTTGCTGGCCTAACTTTGGAGTATAATCAGATACGGGTTCAGGTGTTGGGTCACTCTCCGTTTCCCACACTGCGCGAGGTTTATGCATTGGTTTTGCAGGAGGAGAGTCGTCGTAGTGCTATGGTACATGTCTCTACTCAGAATTGGTCAACGATGGTTGCAACCCCAAAGTCACGTGCTACTCAGCCTAGTCAGTCTCAGGGTGGTGGTACGGGTCCCTTGGTTGATCGAGACCGGTTGAAGTGTGATTATTGTGGGAAAGATAGCTATGATAAAGAGCACTGTTGGAAGTTACATGGTTGGCCTACTTGAGGCCGTGGTCGTGGTCATGGTGTTCGTCCTCAAGCACATGTATCGAAGACTACTGCTAGTGCCTTGGGTGACACTGGTTCTCTTTCCCAAGATGAGCTTCACACTCTCAGACGTTTGATGGCTCGCCTTGATTCTTTATCTACCTTAGCTCCTTCCTCTTCTGCCTCTTCCAACTTTGCCCACACCAGTATTGTTGCTAGTGCACTTAGTACCTCTTCGTCGTCTCCTTGGATCATTGATTCCAGTGCTACAGATCACATGACGGGTACTTCTAGTTTTTCCCATTCATATTCCTCTGGTTCTGGGCGAGATAAGGTTAGAGTAACTAATGGCACTTTATCCTCTATCTTCGGCAAGGGTTCAGTTCACTACACCTCTTTGATTTCTCTTTCATCTGTTCTTCATGTTCCTAATTTTTCCGCTAACTTACTTTCTGTTAGTAGCATTACAACTACTCTCAATTGCTCTGTAATCTTTTTTCCGACTCATTGTGTCTTTAAGGAACTAGCTATGGGGAAAATGATTGGCAGTGGTAAATGATTGGCAGTGGTTTCATTAGTTCGAGATTGTCCTAGGAATAACTTTGTTTGTGATGCTTGTGAGCTTGCTAAGCATAAACGTACTTGTTATCCTTCTATTAATAAAAGAAGTACTTTTTCTTTTATGCTTATTTATACTGATGTGTGGGGTCCTTCCCCTGTAGTGTCTACCTCTGGTTATCGGTGGTTTGTCACGTTTATTGATTGTTATTCCCGTGTGACTTGGATTTATTTACTTCGTACTAAAAATGAGGCTTTCTCATGCTTCCAAAGTTTTCATAAAATGGTATCCAATCTCTTCATTGCTAATATCAAAATTCTTAGGAGTAATAATGAGACTGAATATGTTGATGGAGCTTTTAGGGCATACCTCGAGGAGCATTGCATTCTTTATCAGACTAGTTGTGTTGGCACGCCTAAACAGAATGGAGTTGCTGAACGCAAGAATGGCCACCTCCTTGAGGTTGCTCGCTCTCTCTTGTTTACTATGAACGTTCCTAAGTCTTTTTGGGAGGATGTTGTGTTCTTACCGCGGCTTACCTTATTAACCGTATGCCCTTTAATGTCTTCCACTTCCAAATTCCTCTTGAGCTTCTTCCTGTGCCTTATCCCATTTCTTCCTTTCCCCCTCGAGTTTTTGGCAGTGTCTGTTTTGTTCATCTCCAACCTTGTACTCGTGGGAAGCTTGATCCCAAGGCTGTCCGGCGTGTCTTTCTTGGTTATTTTGCTACTTAGAAAGGCTACAAATGTTAGGACTCTCACACTTGTAAGCTGTATGTTAGTATAGATGTTACCTTCTGTGAGTCTGAGTCTTTTTTCCCGTGTCCTTCGCTATCTCCTCAGGGAGAGTGTTACGGATGAGATTGCGGATGAATCATATAAGCATGAGTTGTCTTTTTTCCTTCCTAATCAGGGGGCTGTTATTTGTAGTGAAGGGGAGCCTACGAGTTTTGTTGAGAAGGAGACTGATATCGATGGTCGTTTAGACAGAGTTGATCTTAAGACTTATCACGGCGTCAGAAAGAGCAGACTTCTCTTGTGCCACCTGGTCAATCATCATCTCTCATGCCAGTTCCATGCCTAGTTTCCACTGACTCTACAGGTAATAATCCTCATCCTATTTCTTCACCAATTGTTGATAGCCCTGTTGCTGATGATTTGAGTCTTCCTTTTGCTCTTAGAAAGGGGGTTAGAGCCTGTACTTAATACCCCATTTTTAAATTTGTGTCATATGGTTTGCTGTCTTCTACATATTGTCCCTTGTTTTGTCTCTTTCTTCTGTATGTATTCTGCAGGGTTGGAAAGAAGCTATAAATGATCCTAAGTGGAAGGTAGCTATGGTAGAAGAAATGAAAGCTTTGAGTAAGAACAACACATGGCAGTTGGTGTCTCTTTTTAATGGAAAAAAATCAGTCGGATGTAAGTGGGTGTTCACCATTAAGCATAATGCAGATGGGACGATTGAACGGTACAAAGCAAGACTAGTGGCTAAAGGATTTACTCAAATATATGGAATAGACTATCAAGAAACTTTTGCTCTTGTAACGAAGATTAATTCCATTGAGCTATTCTTCGTGTGCTGGTAATTTGGGATGGCCTTTACAGCAACTAGATGTGAAGAATGCCTTTCTTCATGGGGATTTGGAGGATGAGGTATATACGGATGTACCTCTAGGATTCTCATCTCATACTACAGTTGGAAAGGTTTGTAGATTGAAGAAGGCTTTGTATGGTTTGAAACAATCTCCTTGAGCCTGGTTTGGTCGATTCCTAAAGGCAATGCTGGGATTTGGGTATAAGCAAAGTAATGCAGATCACACCTTGTTTGTCAAACGCAATGTACATAAGGTAACAGTGCTTATTGTATATGTGGATGACATAGTTGTGACAGGTAATGATGAGGAAGAGGTGACTCATCTCAAGATGCAGTTAGCTAAGGAGTTTGAGATCAAAGACCTTGGTCCATTGAGGTACTTTCTTGGGATTGAAGTTGCCAGATCTGATAAAGGCATCTTTATTTCTCAGAGGAAGTACATTCCAGATCTTCTTGAGGAAACGGACACGTTGGGTTGCAGACCAGCTGATTCTCCGATTGAGACTAATCATCATTTTTGTAGTGGGGTTGGTGAGCTTGTGAAGAAGGAAAGGTACCAAAGACTTGTGGGAAGACTGATATATCTATCTCATACTTAGCCAGATATTGCCTATGCAGTTGGGGTAGTGAGTCAGTTTATGCATGATTCTCGTGCAACTCATTTGGATGCAATCTATCGCATTTTGAGATATCTTAAATCTACCCTTGGAAAAGGAATTTTGTTCTCTAATCATGGTCACTTGAGGTTGGAAGCATTCACAGATGCAGATTAGGTTGGCTCTATAGATGACAAACGCTCTACCTTCGGTTACTGTGGTTTTATAGGGGGAAATCTAGTCACATGGCGGAGTAAGAAGCATGCGGTAGTATCCAGATCCAGTGTTGAAGCTGAATACAGAGCTATGGCACATGGAACATGTGAACTGATGTGGCTTCACTCTTTGTGGAGTGATATAGGGTTTAATTGCCGAGATTCCATGACTTTGTATTGCGACAACAAGGTTGCCATTAGTATTGCGCACAATCTTGTTCAACATGACCGGACTAAGCATATTGAGATTGATAGACATTTAATTAAGGAGAAGTTGAATAAGGGTGTGATATGTATGCCTTTTGTTAAGTCTGAAGATTAACTGGCAGATGTTTTTACGAAGGATCTTAGTAGTAAGGTCTTTCACCCCATTTGTTGCAAGTTGGGCATGAGAACATTTTTGCACCAACTTGAAGGGGAGTGTTAAGTGTTAGGGTAGTTTAGTCTTTATGTTTTATGCTTATTATTGTAAATGAGTGCTGCTATTAGCACCTGCTAAAATTCTTTAGACCCTCCATTTCTTTAGATCCCCACCCTAAATCCTAAATTTTAATAATATTTTTTTGGACACCCTCACTTATTACCAAATCTACCCATATTCATAATATTCCACAATCAAATGCACACCCACCCAATTTTTCATACCCTCTCCTTCCCTGTCACTTGACCGTCCGTCTCCTTGGTTTCTTCTCCTCTGCACCGACCGAATCTACCCATTTCTTACAGAGTGTTGCTGTTTCATTGCTGTTTTTTTTTTTTTTTTAAGTTTTTTTTCTTACAAAGTGCTGCTGTTTCGTCTCCTTTTTTTTTTTTTTTCGTCTCCTCTGTTTCTTACAATCTCTTGCTGGTGGTGGAGCCACACACAACATAGCTGGTGGTGGAGCCACATACAACAAAGCTGTTGACTTTTGTTCAGTTCAACAGTGCCGAAAATAAAGATTATATTCAGTTCAACAGTACTGACTATTTGCATTAATGTTCGAAACCTATGTATTGAACGAAAGGATCATGTTCAATACTGTATTACCGAACATAGTCCTAACAGTCGGTAAACCAGTACCGAACAGCTCGAACAAAAGAAGAATTATTGAAAACGACCAAGAATGTTAATGCAAGACAGATAAACTTACCAATGGAACACCGGTCTCATTAGAATTGTTGTCCTCGTCCTCCATTGCTCTATATGGTGAAATAAGTGATGAAATATATGTTATACTTGAAGCAAAACTTTTTGGTTCAATAGGATTGATGATGGTGATGAAGATGACACATTCAGGGTTTAAGATGATTATGAAAAATAATAGATTTAGGGTTTATGTTGGTTGGTTATGAAAGTAATTAGTGTGTTTGGTTTGAGTTTTCTGGATTAAGTTTTTTAAAAACTGAGTTTTTTGGTTTTCGTGTTTTTTTTATTTTAGTGAATATTTTTAAAATTTTAAACATTTTTTTTTAATTTTTTAGATGCACCTTACTTAGATGTATCTAAAAAGTAAAAAATTTGTGAAAAAATATTTTAAAAAATTAATAAATACATAAAAATACAAAAAAATGTACTGAATTCTTATATTTTTTTTGTATTTTTGGTATTTAGTGAATTTTTAAAAGTTTTTTTTTACAATTTTTTTACTTTTTAGGTATATTTATGTTAGGTGTGTCTAAAAAGTAAAAAAATTGCTTAAATATTAAAAAAATTCAGTAAAAACAAAAAAAACATGAAAAATAAGAAAGTAGAATTTTCTGAAAAGTGTTTTTTGAAAAATGAAAACAAGCAAGCTCAATAAGTTTAGGGTTTACAAACATGGAATACGTATAGTTGGAGTTGGATGTGGAGGTGGGCGTGGAGGTGGGGGTAGGGGTGGGTGTCCAATATTATAGAATATTAGTTCTTATTTGATAGGTGCGTGTTCCATTTAATAATGTCTTTTAATGTAATTTTATTTTAGGGTATAATTGTAATAAAAAAAATTATAATTGGGGGGTCCAAAGAATTTTGGCAGGTGCTAATAGCAGCACTCTTATAAATAGGTGTAAGGGGGAAACCCTATTTTTTTTAATCAAATAAACAATACAGCAGCTTCTCTCTTTCTCTCGTTCTGTTTCTTTTCCTTCTTCTTCTTCTTCTTCTCATCTATACATTCAACATTCCCATTGAAACAATTTCAGAACTAGGAGTAGCTACTTTGTGCAACCTAATGTCACGAACTGGGCGCTTGTCATCCTCCCCGAGAAGCTGGTTCCATGAGTGGTACTGCGTACCCCCATGCATTATGCCTAAAGACCAACCCAGGTGATGCGATAGAGATCTATCCTACCTGCCTTGCCACTCACAAACTAATGCGCTTGCAAGGTGCTTAGTGTAGATCTCGCATCTCCAATGAGTCGGTATGTGACACTAAGCTATAAAATCATATTGAATTATGGTCATGGATGCTTATGCTTATGGAGTAGAGATTTTTATTATTATTGTTATTATTATATTAACAATCTCGTAGAGTACAGAAGAGATTTGTGTGTTATTACAGGATCAGCTGTTAGGTTAGGAGTGTTGTTACGGGATCAGTTGTTAGGTGGAATCCTATCAGTTTACTTCTTTGTGCATGTGCTTCTCATGTAGTTTTCCTTGTTTGACAAATGTTATACTGTCTGACTCTTTCCAAAATGCATATCCTTTTTCAGGCAGAGAACAGAATTTCTGCAATGACTTCCAGCCGCTCTGATTGGTGTATTTCACGGCAAAGGACATGGGGTGTCCCCATTCCAGTCTTTTATCATGAGGAAACAAAGGAACCTCTCCTGAATGAAGAGACTATTAATCATATCAAGTGTAAGGACCTCCTAAAACGAGTCGTTGCTTTCTACCTTGTTTGTTTGTTTTTTTTTTTTTTTTTTTTTTTTTTTTTTTTTTTTTTTTTTTTTTTTTTTTTTTACATTATTGCGTGTTAGATTCATAATTATGGTATTGACTCAAGGATCATGGTGGTTGGTGCATGTCATGTAGACGTGTTTGGACTCTATTATCTACTTTATTTTCCTTCCATATTTTTATATTTAAATTTTTTTTTCTAATTTTTACCCATTACCATCTTTGATATCTCCTTTCCTGATTTCTATCGCCTCAGAGTTTCTATGAAGCTATTAAAGATTTACATCTAAATATAGTTATCTTATGCTGTTGATTTGCTATGTCTATTTTGGCAGCCATAATTTCCCAAAAAGGTAGTGATGCTTGGTGGTACATGAAAGTGGAGGAGTTACTTCCTGATGCATATCGTGATAAAGCATCAGAATATGAAAAAGGAACTGACACAATGGATGTTTGGTTTGACTCAGGTATCATAACTTAATGTTACACATAACTTTGTTTACTACTGAAAAAAAAACATGGATTTTCTTTAGTATTTTTTAATATTTTCTTGCCTTATGGTATTATAAATATTCTTTACAGTTTTATGATTTGTGGTCTGGCCCGTCTGGGTCCTATAAAAGTTTTACTAAAAGTTACTTTAATTTTTTTCACTTAGATAAATAATTCCAGTAACAAGTGAGCAACTGTTTTCTTCAGTATTTTGGCAACATCTTATTGTTGTTATAACTATACAATTGGAACCATCAAGATTCCTGTGATTCAAACCCCACGCCACAAAAAAAGAAAAAAATCGAAGTTGGAACCATCAAGATTGGAAGATGAATCAATGGGATTCTTAGGAGATGCCTTTGATAAATTTTTTGAACTATTTCATCTGGGATAATGTAAAGTAATAAGCACAAATTAAGCACATTAAAATGTTGCTGAATATATAGAATGCTTTACACAAAGCTTTCTCTGCAGCATCCCATTACATGTTAAAATTTTGAGTGGCTGATTTTTGTTTCTTTTTGTTTTTTGCTGGTTCAGTAAAGTTTTCTTTATTTATGTCTTTATGTTCAAAACACAATAAGGAAAAGGGGCTTTGTGGATGTTTGAGTGAAACCTCAGGGATGGCATTTTGCAAACCAGAGTTCTTGGAAGTATGCTGTCTCAGAATAACTATTGGAATGTTTATTGAAGCCCATTTGACAGAAGTTACTTCTCAACATGTTTAGGAATATTATTATTCTTATTATTTTTCAATCTGCAGAATGCTGCACATAGTTTTTGCATAAAGTGCATGTTTTTCCAAATAATTTCCTGTATCTGAACAAATTTCAACTCACGTCTTTCATTGCTTTATAACATATATATAGTCATTAAATTGCAAAGATGGTAATAATTTCATTTAGCTTTTGATGTTTCTTTCATTACTACAGTCCATAGTTCAATTTGATAAAATGCAAACATTGGTTAATTGCTCATGATCTATTTCAGGATCCTCTTGGGCCTCTGTTCTGGAGAAAAGAAGTGGGCTTAGTTTTCCTGCAGATTTGTATCTTGAAGGTACAGATCAGCATCGTGGGTGGTTCCAAAGTTCTTTACTAACAAGTATTGCTACCAAAGGTAATGACCATCTGAATGTGCTCTTCATTTCCCTATTTATATTTGTTTGTGGTTCAACATTATATCATTCAGCTTTTATATTGTTTTTAGGAAACTTAAGAAACTTGAGTATTCTTTGTTAAAAGTTATTGGTGTAAATATTTAATGTGTATTCCTGCATCAATGATCTCTGTAAATCACAGTTCTCATCTTTACTTTCATTACACGGTAACTTACCTTGAAGAGATTAGCAAGTCACATTGTGTGTATATGTAAATATAGCTACCCAATAAGCTGGGTCAAATGATAATAAATATCTTTATTTCATAATAGGTGGGTAAACTGAGTAACATGTAATGATCATAAGTTTTGTTAGAAAAGACCACACAATCAAGTGTAAGCAAGTGGTATTAGATGTATTTACGGGGCAGTAGGGTAGAAAATCTACAAGCTAGTTTCACAAGAAAAATGGTAAACCCGAGAAGAGAAATTAATACTTTGTTAATGTAGATTGATATGAGGAAAAATGGAATTGAGTGAAGCAAACTACAAAAGAATTTAGATGAAGCAACTTATAGGGGCTATTGCTTTGTTTAATGGTTACATCCTCAACCATGAGAATATGTGTTCAAGTGTAAGAGCAGCAAGCAGAGGTTGGTTGTGTACAGTGTACATGGTCCATCCCTCACAATGGCCCACATTGATTGGACAAACAGTGATAATGCTTATTTATTTTTATCCCTCACATGACCCCACATTGGTGGGACCAACCGGTAATGCTTCTTCATTTAGAGAGAAAAAAAAAAGAAAAAAAAAAAAGGGAGGAAAAACTGACTGTTACAAATGAATCAAGCACTCATGGGTAAGTGACTTTGGAGAAGAGTTTTGAATGAAGGGGGGAAAAGGTGGCTTAAAGAAGTAAAGAGGCATTCTTTTTTTAGTTCTTTGCTATCTTTTCTGGTATGTGTGTGGCATGATACTATTAGAGCCCTTGGCCTTTTCAAAAGAAAGGCTTTTCTGGCAGGGACCAAAATAATCATTTATGAGGAATATCAACAGCTATGTAGATTTTGAAGGGAAAAGAAAAGATATTGGAATCTGATATTTTTTCTGTTGATCATTGATTGGGTGTTTGAATTGGCCTCCTTTTTCTCCAAAAGCTTTTCTCTCAGCAATTGGTTGAAATGATGTGGGATTTAATGGCTTGGAAGAGTTCTCAGCAAAAAAAAATTTTAGCGACTTACAAATCTTGCAAATAAGAAAAATTGAGTGCTGTATTGCAGTTTGCTACTATCCACTTGCAAAGATAAACTAGGGACGAGCTCCATAAACTAGGGACGAGCTCCTATTAGTTTTAAGAAAGATAAGGACTTGTTTGCTATGGGCCATATCTTTCCTCTCCATAGTGGAAGCGTCTGAGTCTGGTTCTAAATCACATTCTACTAGCTGTGTTTAAACTACTTAGGCCACGTTTCTTTTATTTGATAAGATGCCACATGATTTTTTTGACATGTTCTATTACTATTTTGCAGGGAAGGCTCCATATTCCGGTGTGATAACACATGGATTTGTGCTGGATGAGAGAGGTTTAAAGATGAGCAAATCTTTGGGTAATGTTGTAGATCCAAGTACTGTGATTGAAGGAAGAAAAAACCCGGTTAGTCACTAGCTGATAATATTTGAAATATATCTTCTCATTTGTTGAATGATCAATGTTGTTTCTATTTTGTCTTGACAGGAATCACCTTCCTATGGAGCTGATGTCCTCAGACTCTGGGTTTCAAGTGTAGATTATAGCGGAGATGTGATGATTGGATCTCAAGTCCTCCGTCAGATGTCCGACATATATAGGAAGCTGAGAGGAACATTGAGATTTCTTTTGGCAAATCTTCATGATTGGGAGGTATGTTTATGTTTTCTAAGAACCATAGCAATAGTTTTCAGGTCATCTTTTGGATGAAAAATAATTTAAAATATCGTGGCTCTACATTTAAAATCTTATATATTTCAGTTTACAGATCTGATATGGATGAGAACATTGTTTTATATAGTTTTGATCTGCTGTAGCTTTTTCTTATTTTATAGTCTTTTATTTGCAGGCTGATTATGCTGTTCCTTGTAATGATCTTCCCATGATTGACCAGCATGCTCTATTTCAGCTTGAAAATGTTGTAAAGAACATCAAAGAGAGCTATGAAAATTATCAGTTTTTCAAAATATTTCAGGTTTGTATTTTCTTGTTCTGATTAGCTTTATATTGTGATCGTATATGAGGTTCACACTCGATCAAGTGGTGGCTAGATTTTGAAAGCAAGGTCTTGTGATCCTCAAGCCTTCTTTAGCGTAAGCCACCTATAGATTTTGCTTGTTTTCTGTTGTGTTATATTGATCTGACATCACATAGGGTGCTGCAACAACCATAACAGCCAGAATCTGATATAGCATCTATTTTCTGAAGTTCCTTGTTAACTTCTAGGAATGTTAGATGATTTTCTTTTTCTTTTTCATGTGGTCGTTGCTAAGTACATTCTATTTCATTTCTTTTAAGATATAATTTAATTGGAAATTTGAAAACAGTTAATATGCTCTTTTGTATTCTTTTGATTTTTTTCCCCTCTTCAGATCATTCAACGGTTTGTGATCGTTGATCTGTCAAATTTCTACTTTGATGCTGCCAAAGATCGACTTTATGTTGGGTATGCTTCTTACTTTGGGTTCTTTTTTTCTTACTATCCATTATAAAGAACTAAATAGTTTCTACCCAATTATTATTCCATGTTATTTTATTGAGACTGGGGTTGTTTCAATGTTGAAGGTCAATAAATCTAGATTGTCTGTTTGTTATGTGGGTTTATTACATTCAGTGTTCTATGATTCTCAGTTATCAGTGACCAGTCTAGTACGGGACATTCTATCTGAAATTTATTGATTTCCTAATGGCCTCTGCGTTAAAGCTAAAATCTTACTCTGCTGCTCTCACATAATTGATTTATAAATGCTGTATTCACATATTGTAAAGAAAAGTAATGACTTATATGTGTATATCGAGTTCTTGATCCAATACTTCTTGCTCCCATGATGTATGGAATTTTTTTTCCTCCCATTTTAACTCCTTGACCCAATACAGAAGAATGCCCACAAGTATCGTAGCAGAACTGTAGCGGCTGTACTGTTCATGCTGCGGTAAAAATTACTAATAGGGACTCAATCCATGTATCTTTTAGTTAAGTATTATGTACAGTTGATATTAAATCTTTACAATGGCTATGATTTAAACTTACTAGGGTTAGTTATGACAGCTTTGTAATGGACTTCTGATGATGAATGAAATCTACTTTCTGTTTGTCTTCTTGATGAAAAATAATACTGATAGTAAGAACACCTTGAGTAGGAGATTGAGGGCAAGTTTTACAATAAGTTGCACTATTTTCCAGGGGCTCAACAAGTTTTACAAGGAGAAGTTGTCAAACAGTTCTTGCAGCACATCTGCTTTCCATTGTGAGGGTAATTGCTCCAATTCTACCTCATTTGGCCGAGGATGTTTGGCAGCATCTCCCTTTTCAGTACACCACCGAAGACGGTTCTATTGCCCAATTTGTTTTCGAGTCTAGATGGCCAACATTGAATGAAAAATGGCTTGCTTTCCCCAAGGAAGAAATTGATTTGTGGGAAAATATTCTCGAGGTATTCTCTGTTTTCCAAATAAAGATTGCAACATAAAACATTATTTTCTAATTTAAGTCACTTTGACTAGCTGCGGACTGAGGTGAACAAAGTCTTGGAGGTTGCTCGTACTGAGAAGCTGATTGGTTCCAGTTTAGAAGCAAAGGTCTATCTTCACACCTCGGATGACAGTCTGGCTACAAGATTAAATGAAATGTGTGGGGCCAAAAATGATGCAGACACATTGCCTCGCATACTCATGACGTCTCAGGTATGTTCTCAGGTCTACATCAAATTTAAATTGAGGTAAAAATCACTCAAAAATCACTCCGCTCCTTGACTCAGACTTCTATCAAATTGAGTTTTACCAATTTTTTAACCCAAATCAAGGGAGACTCAAATGTTTACTTAAAATTTTCAAAACCATTTTGTAGCTTGCAATTTTATAACTTCACCATTATTAAAGTTTATTCCTCAAATTCATGCTTAGGTCTGAGTTTGTCTGTTAGAATGTGTTTCATGTCAAATAAAGTTTCTCCTCAAATTTCATTTAAGATTTTGATTCAAGGCTGAAGATGGATAAATAAAATTTTGAAGTGTCTCCAATATTTGTTTATATTTTAACATATATATTACAATATACCCTAAAAATGTATAAATGCTCTCATTGGTGTTTCCAACCTCACTATCTTCTATATGCCTATACTCCCCAACCCACCTGCTTTGCTCCTACTCTGTGCTGCAGCAACTCCAGTTATTGCTAATGTGAGAATTCATTTAAATGGTGATCCACAGGTACAGATCCTGTCATCCTCGGAGAATGAACGGTTCGGGAACGTACCGTACAGCGGAGAATACCTCATTCAAGGAAAGAAGAGAGTTTGGGTAGGCGTGTCACGTGCAGAGGGCTCAAAATGTGAAAGATGCTGGAATTATTCTCATCAAGTTGGTTCCTTTGCCGAGCATCCCACCCTTTGCAGCCGCTGTTATAATGTTGTCCTCGCTGTTCAACCCCAACTTCCAAATTTAGCTGCGGTAAGCTGAGACTTCGACAGTGAGTGAAGAATACACTGCCAAAAGCTGACTGCGAAGATGCTTTTCTCAAGTTCAGTGATTGCTCCTCTGCTAGGCTCCATATCATACTTGAGAGCCACTTTTGATACCAATACCATTGAGTTCAAAGATTTTCGTTTCTGATTAGGGATTTATTTTCATCAAAAAAGAAAAATATACTTGGGTATATGGCAGATGGTGGTGTATTTGAAAAAGATCGTGGTTATGAACGAGCCATCTTACAGAGATTTATTTAATCAAAAAATACATATGTATATATACACTTCGAGTATATAGCAGAAGCTGATCTATTTGAAAAAGTTGATGATAATAGACTTGAGTGGTGGGGGGAGGGGTTGGCGGCAATAGTGGTGGTGGTAAGATGTTTAATCAGGCAAAAAACATTTTCAACTAACATTTTTCACCCTTCAAAAGTAAAACATGTTTTTTTTCCTTTCATTTTCTATTGTACCAAACACAAGAAAACAGATGGTTAGAAAATGTTAAAATCGTACCAAACATGAGAAAAAACAGATAGCGTTAGTTCCATATGTTCAGCTGCCTGTTTTTCAGACTTGTTGCGCAGAGGAATTTATCTGTACATAAAAAACATGGAAAGAACCAGAGTTTAAATTTTATCTGACATTTTACAGCACAAATCAAGCAATTCAATCTAATCATGTAAAACAAGTTAAATGTTTCATTCATTATGGTAATCATCCACAGCACATCTGGTTTTCACACCAAATTGTGAACATGTTAAAGCTGTGTTTGGATTTTAGAGAAATTTGTTAAGTCACCTTTCTTTTCACAAATCCACAATCCAAACACTGGAATATTTTTGCATGAAAAACAATTACACAAAAGGGTCCGACACTCTTTAACAGTGCAAGTAGAACTAGAACCTGTTTAAAATTTTCTCAATTTTCTTTCACAAACCTGAGAATTCAGTAGTTAAATCAGGCCTGATTTACCAATATAACACAATTTGCACCGAGCCAAATTGATTATTTAACAGATCAAACTTTGAAATTCTACAGGATCACGGCACAGCCATTTCAAACGATAAATAGTTCAATCAAATTTTGAACTAATTTACAGATCAATGGTGGTGGGGGAAGAAAAGGGTGATTAAACTAGGGGTGTCGATGCAAATCCCCTTGGTCTTTGGTAGTAAAGCATTAAAGACTCTGGAAACTTCATCGCACACCACCATAACTGGCACGCTTTTTTCCCCCCTTCCAGCAACTCAATGGAGCTCAGCATCCGAATTTTGAGATGGATGCAGCATGAACTCAGATCCATCTTCATCTTGAGATTGTATTTGTATATCCTGCCAACAAGTAAACCAAGTCCAATGATGCTTAGAAAACAGAGAGTATAGCATGGTATTGTTTCTTTGTTTCAAAACAAAACGACCATCATTACAATACTACTAACACAATTATACTAAACCCTAAACCTGTGCAAAACGTTTGATCCAAGGTGGCTTCACAGCCATTGATCTGGGAATTTGTACTAGTCCCCCCAAGAAAATTGGCCAATTAAATGCCATCTGTTTTGCACGGGCTCATAAATGCATTACAAGTTGGGTATTCTATTCATCAGTACTCTCTAACCTTTAAAATGGCAATGTGATGAAATTGTCTTCGAGACAGAGCACCTCCGACACAAAGAATTTACATTATTGGAAACATTAAAGTAAATCACAAGGAGAAGGCTGATTCAATACCTGTGTATTTATTAGATGATGTGTTGTTGGCTGATCTTGGGCCATTGAATAGGCTTGTGGTTGAGACATTCGGTAATAGGGCTCTTTAAGATCAAATTTGCAGGACGATGTCTGAAGTATTCCTCCTTGTTCAGCACCCGGGCCCCACATTTTAGCTATTCAAGTTCATTTAGGACTCTAATTAGATCATTAACGAAATGTAGTAACAAGTAAACACAACTGAACAACAAGGGAACCAATATGAACACCAACCTGACAGTGTTAGATAAATAGTATAACTCTGAGCATTGTGTGCAACCATGCGGAGTCGGCCAGTAATTTCTTGTCCTGGCATGACATAAAGTGGCTGCAAGAGAACACAACGAAGCTGATACCAATGGGTTGTAGGTGCACCGGGAGCTGTGGAAAGCCACCTTTGTACAGTGCTACAGAAGTATGAAGAATGCAGTGTCAGGTCAAATAAAAAGGCAAACATTATTCATCTTTTTTTTTATCTAGTTTTTTAAAAGTTGTTTCTGATTTTTTTTTGTCTTTAATTAACTTTTTTTTTTCATGTTTTAATCAAATTTTTTACTTTCAAGATGTATCTAAAAAGTAAATCATTTGTGAAGAAATCTGAAGACGAAAATGTGCTAGTTTTTTTTGGTTTTTATATTGAATTTTTTTTTAATATAGATTTCTTCACAAATATTTTACTTTTTAGGTGCATCTAAAAAGTTGAAGAAATTGATTAAATTATGAAAGTAATCACTAAACAGAAAAAATATAAAAAACAAATTTGAAAACTGAACCAAAAAAAGGTTATTTTTTATCCAAGAAAAAGAGAAAATTATTGATCATCATTAAATGATTACCTCCCATTAAACAGTACATCGAACCAGCATGCCAACCCATGAATTCTAGCACCCACAGAGGCTGTGAATTTCAATGGGACATCAATTTCATATAACTCTTCTTCCTGCAGAACAAAATTAAAGAAGAGTTTTGCAGATTAATTGACAAGCACCAAAGGCATCAGACTTCATTTTATTCTTATGCTGGTAAAGATAGTTTCATAATCAAATAAGAACAAACTGAATTGAACAATAATAATATAGGAACAACATATTGCATTGCCCAAACAATCCCAAAAATCTTCCAAGAAAGAGACTATAAGTGGGTATCATCACATCTCTAACATTCTGATACCCTAAACACTTTTTGTTATCCATAATTTCAGCAGTTCCATAGTTACAGACAAACCATAATTCCATCGAAAAAAACCTAAGGGACTGCAGGCATTTTATTTGACTGCACCAAGTTAATCCATTATTAGGCCGCTAAAATTACTATCAACTTATCAAGAGAAGATTATTTTTGCTGGTCGTGATATTATGATATACCAATTCACCATGACAGTGTCAACCACTAATAGCATCAAAAACCTATTTGGGATTCCTGTAGTAACAGTCCTAGCAGACAGATTATTTTCAGCTGACCCCCCCCCCCCCCCCCCCCCCCCCCCTCCTTTTTTTTTATCATAATCAATGGAGAATCATCAATGTTTTCAAGTCATGTTCTGCCAGGTTGGAACTTGAGTCTCCACAAGCATCAAATTCTAAGTGGGGCTTCCTTTTGTTATACATGCACTAATCAATATCAATCAATATCAATTCGGATGATGAACTGGAATGCATTTTTGGTGGGTCTATGAAATAACATTTCATATGCTAATAGAGAAACTAGTACTGTGGTAGGCAAGAGGATTCTAATCTGATAGTTAACTAATACCTTTATAGAAGTGAAGTTTATCACATGAGATATTGCAGGAGCCACCAACACCCTAGGATCAAAAGCATCCACCACAGGCTGTACAGAAAGTAAACGAAAATTGTTAAGCATGTGGAAAAAGAAAGATCATTGAATAGAGTTCACCATGATAATAACAGGAAAACAACACAGTGGCACTCCATAAGATAATGGTAGACTAGAGTGCAGACATGCATGTACACACATCGTGCTTGAAATTTTCAAGAACCTTTCAACAGATCTAGAATTCGGTGTTGAAATTGACTGCATTTAACTTATAAATGGAAGCTGCTCTCAGCTTTTTCGTCTTTGTTATTTACAATTTCAGATTTACCACGATCCAACAATGTTATTGCTCACATTTTCACCTTAAACTATAATCCCTAAAATAATTCTCCTTTCCACATAGATCATATCATAGAAAAGGGAGAACCCTTGCAATGGAGGACAAATCACAGATTCTTCCCATCTAAGATTTCAGATCCTATGGTTTACGACTTTACAAATCAATGGACAAACTCTCCACGCCTTAATGAAAAAAGCACCCATATGAATCGAATCAAAACTCATAAGCTTGGTAGTAATGATTAAATCATACATGAAAAGGTCTAAGAAAATATAATCATTCTTTAAATTATCAATACCTACAAACATCCCAAACTTAATTAATCCAAAATACGCATCCAGTGCTTTTAAAATGGGCATTGTTCTTCTCAGTGATTTTGTATAATAGGTACATTTTGCTTAACAAAGAGGAGAACTTCTAGCATCAGCTTTTATTCATGAAGACACCATCTTTCCTTAGTATAAAATCTTTTGCATTGGAATTATAAACTCCACCTCAATAAACCAAGCTCCACACATCAAGAAATAAATTATGAAAGGAAAAAATTAAGAGGAATAGTCAAAAGCAAATCATTGTTTCCCGAGTTCAACAAATTAAGATGCACTCCATTGCACTCGTAGACATTTAAAGCCAAAGCAAGCATACTAAGAACATCATGCTGACTTAAAATTTCAAACATATTCGTGGCATATGGAAGTAAGACAAACCTGAGAAAAGTATCCTTGGAATGCAGATCCATATAAGGGCGTTAGATCAACCCCATAATAATTTTGTTGCTGCCAAAAGAGGGACTGCATAGACAAGTAAAAAAAGGTAAGACTATTTTCATTGTCAAAACAAAAAACCTAAAAAACTGAGTAAAATAAGCACAATACAAAGGAAACTGTTGCATTTAAGAAAAGAACAAGTGGCCAAACAAAATAACTGGTTCTAAACAGAACACAATCTATTTACTTGTGAAGCATACAAAGTAAAATAACAAAGAGCAAACCAGTGCTTTTATACAATGTTCACCTTCTTACCCAAAAATTCAAATAATTCAATGACCTCAAGTTGTTCTCAGTTCCCTTGCTGCTTGTTTTATGTACTACAGTAATAGAAACACAAGTTCACAATTTTTTGATCCATTATGTTGTCCCAATAAAATGTAATGTCCACTACAATTTGCATACAAATGGAGTAAGGCTAATTCAAGCACTCTTTAATAGGATAGATTTAAAAACATAAGCTTGCATTTAAAAGCTGATATTGGTTCTTTATATGACAAAAAAAATTAGGGAAAAAAATTGTCAACTACTGAGGCACAAATAAATTTCTCAAGTCATTCCAAAACTTGATTTTATGTGCAGAATAAATAATAGTGATAAGACCATACATATGCTTCAATGCACCAAATTCAATTTACATACCTTATTTGCAATTTCAACATACAAATATTCATCACTGAATGGTGCCATATGTATTCTGCAGGAGCAATCAACTTTACAACATAAGGAACAACAAAAAAATGACAAATAACATAGCACATATTTATCATGGAAACAATTATGGTAAGAAACACTAGAAAACAAAAATATGTAGAAACTCACAGGGAGCCTTATTACAATGTAAACTGAATCACACATACATCCAAGTAACCTCCAAAAATAGAAAACCGACAGATACAAGTGTCTATCCAAATGAAAGAGATGAACCACAGTAATGAATATTGAAGCTATTTGAGAGAAAAATAATTTACAGCATACTTTAAGAGCAATGATATTCCCACTCTCCTTTTAAACTTTTCACTCTATTTTTTATCTTTTAGCCTTTCACAAGTGGAGTGTGAATATCATTGCTCTACCTTAATTACTGAAAAAAAAGAAATCTACACTCAAGAGACAAATAACAAACTAATCTTAAGGGGGGGGGGGGGAATTACTCCATTCATCCCAAAATAATAGTCCATTTTTGGAGAATCCAACTTTTTAAGAAATCATTATTATTGCAATAATATATTTTCAAATTTCCAAATTTACCCCTAATAATTGCTCTACTCATGGTGGCAGGAAATCAATTTTGAAATTCAAAACTATCAATGTGTAGTTTTTGATTTGACCCATTGTAATTTTTTTTTTTTAATTATTATTTTAATTCAAAAAAGAAAGGGCAAAATGGGAAAATCACAGAACTTTATTCATTGACTTTTCAAAATGGACATTCATTTTGGTACGTTCAAAAATAGAAAAGTGGACCAACAAAATGGGACAGAGGGAGTATAATTTAAAAATCATTTCCGCAATTCTACTTGTAGAGTAAATCTAAATATGAGATTACATAACAACAATCACAGAGAATCCAAATGATACAGATAAGATTGTCAAAAAGAGCTAATGACATGATTCTGTTAATGTAAGCAGAAGAGTCAGTGCAAGCTTACACTATGAAATCAAACAGGTAACTGAAAAGACTTCTAAAAGAATCCTGTAGTGTATAACACAGGAAGAACGATGGAACATTGTTTCATTGTATTGTGTAGGTAAAGCATAATAGAAAAAAAGACACACAAAACAAAACCACCTTCCATTTGTAGGAAACATCTTTCCATTAGGAACGAGGAACCGATCCCTTGCAATTACGTAAGTCTCCAGCATTCTTTCATTGACTAACAACGTACCTACAAGAAGAAAAAAGATCTTAAGTAAGACTATCACTAACAATTGTACAAATTGTTTCTTTATACTGGAGGATGTTAAGAAGGCAGAGAATGGAACTTGTGAAGAGAGAAATTGGAAGGGAACAAAAAATGAACAAATTCTTATCACATTTTGAATCGCAACAAGCAATGAGAAAATTTGCAGAAAATGCATGATCAATGACAATTAAACAAAAACGACCATTTGCTCAATTTCATAAGTGAGCATGGAAGCAATAAAGACAATGCACATGCAAAACTACACACAAATTGCACTTCAAACATTGTATATCTAACAATTATGAATACTGTCAAGAATATAGCTGTCCAAAATAAATATACCTCAAACATAAATATCAAAAAATAAATAACTAAATGCACCTCCAACCAGCAATACTAACCAAGAGAACCACTTTCATTTCAATCCACCATCTAACAGTTTGCAATGAGTCCATTTAAATTTGGCGGTTAATAGAGCAGAAAATATCAATGTCTCGGCCCCTACCCCAGCAATGACTTTATACAAATCCTCGGATTTATAATTAGGCCAAGTTTGGCATCCCAAAATAAGTCCATACTTTTTATCTTTTTATCTTTTTTGGGTCACATCAATCAGCATCTCCTCTCTACTTTTTCTACACATAATTCAATAAAAGTCAAAAAGTACACTTATTTAGTCTTCCCAAACTTGGCCTAAATCTAAAGTGAAAAAATATGAATCCAGAAGACTAAATCTCTTTTCAGGAGAATACCATGAAGCAAGTGTACGACACACAATAGCTACTTCAATTTCACATTGTAAGCATTTGTATGGATATTTTGCACATATTTTTCCATTTCTTATACTCGCATTATTGTGATACCATCTTACCACACGAATGGGCAGATTGCCATTCTAAAATACCATAATGTGCCAATGTTTGGGTTTTAATTTGCACTTAGATATCTTTCCAAATTTCACTTATTTGAACTTGTGTCCAAGCATATACTACAACATCATGCTAATCCTATAATTTTACAAAAAATACCAGGACAGGGTTACAAAAAATTCTTACTTCGTAACATTATACTGATGGTAGCTAATTTTAAATAACCACAAAACAAGCATGTCTTATTGTCTATACATGCTTAATAAACTAATATCACAAGAAATAACATAATCAACTAGAATGACCACAGCACATATGACATGATAAGCTTACCCATTGGCTCAGAGATCAGAATATCTGCCTTCTCTGGCAATTCAACGTCTTCAACTTTACCCTTGATTACCTATAATTTAGAAAAAACATGCCCAAAAAAAGAATGAGAAACAGTACACTGAATACCATAGCATTTAAACTGAATTTTAAGAGAACAAACAATCTCACAGTAATTCTTTGACCCAGAAATGGGTTCCCAGCAATAAGTTTGCGGGCATATTCTGCCATTTCAGATGCCTCCACCGCATAAACATGTTTGGCACCGGCCTGGTATAAGAAAAAGGGAGAGATATAAAGAAAAAGGGAACTAGAGTTAGGGTACTATCCTACAGGACCAACAACACAGATGCATCTACTTTGCCAGTATATTTCCATGCACAACCATAGAAAAAGCTAAGACAACCTGAGCAGCAAATAATGACAGAATACCGCTACCAGCACCAACATCCACAACCACACGACCAACAAAGTCTGCACGATTCTCAATGACTGCAGCATAATAAGTTCCTGAAACAAGCATGATTATCATGTCACTCACGCATGCACCTAATAACTTATAAACGCTCAATATAGACACATTTCTTTACAATTCCGAGAACAAGCAAAATGCTAGTCAATATACAAAGCATTCTACAACACAATGGTACATATGCCTCTTTTTTAATCGTGCACCCAGAAAGTGAACACCTAAAACAAGATCAGAAATCAGCAACAAATTAAAGCTTGGTGACATAACCTGTCCTCACATAATCCTGTAGCATATTTTGCTGATGTAGCAACTGTCCATAGTAATGAAAATACATTTTGGCAGAAGATGCCTCTATCTTGTCATCAAACTTGCTTTTAGAAGCTGAGAATGTTCCATTTTGTAAACATGATCCTGGAAGGAAAAACAAGAAACAATTAAGCCCCTTCAAACCATAATTTGCAACTGCTTTTGATGGCTCTGTCCTCCAATCAAGTGTGCTTTCACACTAGCAAGGAACCCCAGGATTGCACAGAATGAAAACAATTACTTTTTAATTAATAGTTTTATAGAAATAATTAGTCCTTTTATATGTTTGAACTTCACAATCATGAAACAAGTTATGTGTAACAATATTCTATATACTTCTAAACTAAAAAACAGAAAGTTAAATTTTAAATATTTTAGTTACAAAATAGAACACTAAAATTTAATATGAACATTCTAGAGTGATCATCTTATCCTTAAAATCTTGTCATCAGGATGTTTTAAAAGTGCACATTGCATGCTTGATTTGTGGTTCCCATAAATGTAATACCAAAATATTCTTAAACTAGGAAATATTGGATGCCTTCAGCTATCTTGAGGAACGTTTGACATGTGTGGGCCAAGTGTCCAAAGCAATACAATTTACATGTCACCAAGATACCAGACCAAACACATGTCCTAGGAGCAGTGTTATAAAAGGCTCTAGAAGCACTGAGGCGAGAAAGTCTCCTATAGCCTAAGCACGAGGCGCAAGGCGAGGGGCGCACCTTACCAAAGTGAAGCACAAGTAGTAGAAGAAAAGCAAAATTATAAAATAGGCGAACTTTTCAACATAACAAATATATATAAAATTTCAAAAATCATAACCATTTCAAAATAATCTTTAAACATAACATTCAATCTTCTAAAAACTATAAATATAATATCCAATAAAAGATATAAAGCATAACATTCAATCTTTTATCACTTTTTGCTCTCTTTTGACCACGTTTGATAATTTTATATTGAATAGTTTTGAATCCCTATGGGTATGCCCACAAAAAAAGCACTTAATCAACAATTAGAGTAGAAAAATAGGTAAAGCCTATAAAGCCCACGCCTCACGCCTCACGCCTCGAAAAAGAGCCCTCACCCCAGTGCCTAAGCTGCGCCTTGCGTATTGTGCCTTGCCTCGACCTGTTCGAAGAGTAAGGCTACACCTAAGCGCGCCTTTTAAAACACTGCCTAAGAGTATCCATGTAAATATCAAATGCATGTCAAATACAAATACAAGACCAAACCAAACCAAACCAAATCAAACCAAGCCAAGCCTTGAGTCCCATCAATAGGGATCGGCTCCATGAATCCTTCTTCTCTACGCGGCTCTATCAAAGGCCATTTCGTTAGTCAAATTAAGTAGATTCATATCTCTATTAACTACGTTAGTTAACGTCAATCTAGTACTACCCCATCTCCTAACATTTCCATCTACCGTCACTACATCGCATCTCTTCACTACTACCTCTGTTGGTCTCCGTTGAATATAACCAAACCATCTCAATTTATTCTCTCTCAACTTATCTTCTATCAATACTACTCCTACTCATTCCTGAATACAGTATTGTGAAAGGCGCACCTAGGCGCAGTGAGGTGCAGGCTCTGCGACTGAAGGGACCCAAGACAAGGCAAGGCGAGGTAGATAAGTCGAGCGCCTTTGCCGAGCCTTGGGTTAGGCGCAAATAGGCACAAAGTGACGCTTAAGCGTGCCTTTTGTATTTATTTATTTTTAGGTTATGATCGGATCTGATGGCTTTGATCTGAGTTTGAATGGGGCCAACCACATACGATTGCAACTCATACTACTCAATCCCCAACAGTCGAGAGTCGAAGCCCTAATCTCTATCGAAGAAAGGTGTCGTCTCTTCTTCACGTAGTCTGCAGCTCATCGCGACTTCATCTCTGCGCAGGTGAGTCTTCTTCTTCTTCTGCTTCTTCTTCTTCGTCTTCAGGTGTTGTCGTCTCGTCTCTTTGTTTTTCTTTTTTCTTTCTCTTTTTTTTGCTGATTATCCGTCGCTGCTGTTGCTGGTTCTTTCTTCTTCTTTTTTCCTTCTCCTTCCCCTTCTCCTTCTCTTCTTCTTTCTTGTGCTGTCATCTTGTCTCTCTGTTTTTTTTTTTGCCTGCTTCTTCATCACTGGTTTTTTTTTTTTGCTGGTGCTGCTGTTTTTTTTTTTCCCCTACTGCTGTGTTGGTTTGTTTTTTTTTTCCTTGTCTCTGTTAGGAAAAAAAATTATAAATAATTAATTAATCACACATTACATTACACTGAAATTATTTTCCATTTATTAAATTTGTTGTGTAGAAAATGACATCTGAAAGTAATAGAAAAGATCCGGCGTGGCAACATGCCCATTTAGTAGAGCCCAATAATTTGTCTTGATTACTTTTTATTTTTAAAAAAATTGTCTTAGTACTATGAATGATTAGTCTATGTTAATTTATCTATTTTTTACTAAGATTGCGCGTCTTACTTCAATAAAGCCCGCGCCTCGCTTTGCGCCTAGGCCCTAAGAGACCTTCAACGCCTTGATGCGCCCTTGAGCCTTTAAAAACACCACCCGAATATACTCATTCCTAATTCTGTCTTTTTTAGTCTTGTCACACATCCACCTTAGCATCCTCATTTTCGCAACACTCATCTTATCTACATGTTATTTCTTGATTGTCCAATACCTGTCCCACACAACATCGTTAGTCTAATAGCCGTTCTATAGAACTTTCCTTTTAGTTTAATGGGAACTCGTTTATTACACAGTACCCCAAATGTACTTCGCCGCTACCTCGCCTTAATTCTATAGACCACATCCCCATCAATCTCCCTCGCTGTTGTGATAATCGACTCTAAATAACGAAAATGTTCACTCTTAATTAGTTCTTAGTTCTCAATCTTCACTTTTCCTCTACTTTCATTGTTACTGTTACTAAAAAAATGCTCGAGCCTCTTAGGGCACAAGTATTTAAAATGAGTTGGCACGTATTATTTCAAATAAAAGCTTCACCTCATTTAAGGTTCCATGTGAGATGCAATCATTCTTCGTACACATTAAAAGCAAATTAGTAAAAACATTTAATGACCAAATAATACCTTATTGTGAAACATAACATGGTAGAATATGTAAGCTAAAAAAAGAAAAAGAAAAAAGGAGTTGCAACAACTTACGACAAGAGGATTGATCTAAAATACAACTAGATGTTCCATTTAATTTGTCTAACAAAAACTATAGCAGATATCAAAAGAGCACCTTGAACAAGTTCTTCCTTCTTCCATTGCTCAAATGCGCAATGGAAGGCTGTACTTTCCTCCACCTTTCTAAATTTAATGGTGACTCCCCTTGAATAGGATTTCTGGTCCAAAAGTAGAAAGGTTAACAAACATAAACATTTAGGTTGTCATTAGATCATGGATTTGCATAGGGATTTAGAAATGAAAAAAAAAAAACATATATTTCATTCACATTTGCCTTACCTTTTCCCTTTCACTTTTCAAATTACTACCCAAATCCATGATCCAAACACAGCCTCTTAACAATGTGATACCATAATGCATCATAAATGTAAACATTGAAATGTTTTCACAAGAATGATATGTATCATTATATCAAGTGGTAAAAATTTGTCGATGTACACGAGGATTCTGGTGAACTACATTTACAAGCAAGTTAACTAAAGTAAGTAAGTAAAAAAAAAACTTTTGCTGCCAAATAATGAGCCCAACCCATGTATATAGGACAAAAAAATGTATATAATGTACAGACAAAATTTTAAATTTCATACCTCTTCACTGGTTTCGGAACCTTCTGATATGCATACCGATACAACAGGGCTCAACTTGAAAAGCTGAAAAGACACAGTAATTTTATGAACAATTACAGCAATTTCTAAAGTAAATATAAATAGATATGTAAATGACATTTATAATCTGTTTGGTTGCTGAGAAAGTGCAGGAAAACTAAAAGAAACTAGAATTCAAAAAACTTTTCAAATTTTCCACAAACACTACTTCGGTTAGTGAATCTAAAATAAAACGACAGACATTTAGCTCGAAGATTTTTCCTTTTTCTTTTTTCTTTTCTCGGCAACCAAACACAGACCAAAGCTGAATTCCCCGAGGAGAAATGTTAACCTGAGCAGCTCTAAGATCGATGTGAATAGCCTCATTCGATTCCGATTCTCGGAATCGAAGTTCCGCAACCTCAGAATCGAAGCTGAATCGAGCAACAACTGGCGAGGCAGAATCCACTGAAGAAGAAGACGAAGAGAGCGGAGAGACAGAGGCTATAGCGAACTCAAGCTGTTTGTGCTTTTGCTCCACTGCATCCTCCATTGCTACGTTCTTCAAGCTCAGACCTGAAACTGCTATATGCATATATATAGGTATGTGTAGATAGAGAGGTGGAGTGAGGAGAGAGAGTAAATTAGGGTTTCTGTAGAGAGAGAAGAAAAGCGGCGAGTTTTGGAGAGTTTATAGCCGCCGATTGAATGTAGGTGTGAAAAAGACAATCGTTTTGCTTTGCTTTCGTCTTCTGTTTTTGGGGCAATTCGTAGGTGTACAAGGGGATTTATTTATCTTATAAAATTATAGTACAATTTTTTATAAATATGTATAAATTAATTTATAAAAATTTGAAAAATTATAATTTATATATATTTATGAAAATTTATGTAATCTTATGAGATAATTTATGCATAGAAATGGCCATTTTAGTGTGATCTGCAGGAACTTACCCACACTAAGTGGGGTAAATTTTATTCCACCCGATATTTATGTGAGACGGAGATTGATTATATTTTAGTTATCCACAACGAGGATGGGCAGATGCGAATATCATCTCTCTCAATCTAAACTCAGCCCGATATAATTAATAATATATATATATATATAATATAATTAAATATAAGAAACGAATATGTTTTGTTTAAATATAAATAAATAATAATCCTAAAAATTTCACTGTTTATATATATAGAAACAAGAGAAATTATTTAATGTGTTAAAAATTTTAATGGTTTTCATTTTTTTTTAGCTATTTAAAATATGATCCGGTATCTGTAGGGGGCGGGAATGGAGTTTAAAATTTTCATCCATAGCGGGATTAGGGCAGGGGCAAAGTGGGGTTTAAAAGCGGAGGCGAGAATGACAAACCCGTCCCCATGATCATCCCTACTCATATATATTTGTAAAAACTTATGTTATACATCTTGTATGCTCAAACACTTCATCTTTTTTATTGTATGTCTTTTTTAGGGAAACCTATAGTTATAAAAAAAAAATGACATAAATTTATACTTTTTGTGTTATAATTAAAAAACAAATCATAATCAAATATTATTTGAAACATAATTAAATATATCAAAATAATGCCATAATTATATAAGAAAATTAATCATAATTAAAAATATATATGATAAAGAATGTGTATGATACAATTCTTTCATTTTTTTTTTATATATCTCTAGCTGTGGTGTAAACACCATGAATTTTTCAATTTTTTATTTTTAAATAATTTTATGATTAAGAAAAAAGTAATGGGAAAAATATGTGTCAGTGCAATTTTTGAAAATTAATTATTGAATAGTACAAAAGTTTATCATTTTATATTTTACTATGTATAAAATTTATCATTAATTTGTAAAAAAAATAAAATAATTTCCACTAACAGGTAATATCCTCAAAATTAATTAACAATTTTTGACAGTTGGAAGGAGTTTCAAATTTAATTTAATAATTATTGGAAACGGTGACATGAGTGAGAAAATATTTCTAAGAAAATGTAAAAAAATGTGATATTATTTAAATTAATTAGGCCATGGCTTTCCAAAAAAAATAAATAAATAATTCTTGTTAATAAGTGCTCTAACTAATTTAAATGGATCTTGTTAATAAGTGCTCTAAAAGCACAAAAAATAAATAAATAAATAAGCGTAGAATTCAATATATTTTTATTAGTTTTATAACACTTTTTTCTTATTTTAAAGCACTTTTTAACTTTTTTATTATTTTCAAAATACATTTTACACTAATCTCAACATTAAAATAAGAAAAATTTGGTTATAAACCCCTCTTATCTCCCTTGTATTGTTAAAAGAGCCAAGAAAAAAATTATACTTTTAAAACCTTCTTATAATTATAAAGTCTTATATAAAAGATAAAATTTATTATTTAAATATTTTATCAGACTATTATACCATTAACTAAATCTTCCCTAATCACCATCTCATACTTCATTCACTTGTTTATTGGATTGAAATTCTAACAAAGGTTCTCCCTTTTCTTTCAGTCCTCAGGTCTCTCTCTCGATCACTCTCTTTCTCTAGTTCGTCTTCAATATATATATATATATATATATATGTATGTATGCATGTATGTATATTGTATTGTGAATCTAAAGGGTGGTTTGGGATGATATAAATAAATGTACTTTTTGACTTTTTATAAAATATGGGTTGGGTATGGGTTTGAGTTTGAGGTGATGTGATGTGATTTAAGTAAGATGATATGACTTAAATAGATAGTGACTTTTTGACTTTTTAAAGTTATGACAAACAAGGCCTAAATGTCGTCTTTGATTCTTTGCGCAATCGTCTCAAATTTCAATCTCTCTCATTCTCTGCTTCTCTCATCTACACAACATGCCCTTGTTCGCATGTTGATTTGTTATTAGAATGTTGATTTCTAAAGAAATCGAGAATTCAGGGTTCGAGATTTGAAATTGTTTTCCATTAATGGTGTATTTGAGCAAGTTTTTTATAATTATTGTAGATTCAAGATCCTCTGCCACCTGTGGTGGTTGATTGTTGCGAAGTGATCTCCAATGGCAAAAGTGCAGAAAAGAAGTTGGAAAGGGAGATTGTGCTTAGGAACTTCTGGTCTTCCGAATCTAGTCTTACGGCTTTTGTTTGGTGTTCAATCACACTATTTGTATAGCTAAAAGGCTGTGATTTGTTCAAAAATTTGATCTGTTTATTTTTGATCTTCTCAAGTTCTTTTTTTTAATTATTATTATTATGTAAGTTTAGATCATTTTTTGTTGTTGTTGATGATGATGAAGAAACATATTGCAACAGATTCTTTTTTTCTTTTCTTTTTTTCTTTTTTTCTTGTGTTGATGTTGATGATGATGAAATGACATAGATTGTACTAGATATGGAGAACATGAATCTAAGCCGTAGATGTCGCATTGTTGTTTCCAATTGTTTTTTTTTTATTTATTATTATTTGTTAATAGATCTTAAAGTAAAATTTGACTATGGTTTATTCATTTATAATGTATTTTATTTTTTATAACAGTAAAATTTTACTATTGTTAAAAACATGTTGATTTACTTAACAATATAAAATTTTACTCTAAATCATAGTAAACTTTACTCTAATTCAGAGTAAAATTATACTTTCAGAGTAAAATTTTACTCTGAATCAGAGTAAACTTTACTATAATTCAAAGTAAAATTTTATTCTGAAATTTTACTATGGTTAAAAGTATGTTGATTTGCTTAACGATATAAAATTTTACTTTGAATCATAGTGAACTTTACTCTGATTTAGAGTAATTCTGAATCAGAGTAAAGTTTATTATAATTCAAAGTAAAATTTTACTTTGAAATACACTGTGAGGATGGCTTAATAGGAGAGCTGATAGATATGAGGGTAATATAGTAAAAGAAACAAATTTTAAAAATATTAGGGGGTTTTGAAAGTACCTATATAATTCTTGTCATTTTGAAAGACAAATTAAACAGTGAGGGGTCTATAAACAAATCCCCCTTAAAACAATGCATAGAAGACATTTGTTAACATTTGCCTAGGGTGTAAATTTGGGCCAGTCCACCCGGCCCGTCGGGCCTCGCGGGCTTTCGCCAAAATTCGGGCCGGGCAAAAAATAGGCCCAAGCCTAGGGGTATTCGGGCCTTGCGCTCAAGCTTAGGTGGGCCTGAACAAATTTTTTTATTTTTTAAAAATTTTTATTATTTTCTACTAAAAAAGTCACTGCGCCTCAGGTGGGCTGGGTCTTGGGTCGGGCCTTGAGTGGTTCTTAAGTAGTCCAATGGACAGGGTGGGGCTTCAAAATGATGGCCCAGGCCCAGGGCTCGGTCTAGGCTTGGGCCCGAGCCCAAACGGGCCTAAACGGGGCGGGCCTACCCTGGGCCACGGGTAAGCTTCAGGTCGTCCACAAGATACGGGCCATTTTTACACTCTTATATTTGCCTTGCAAATTTTTGGGCTACTACTGTTTATGTATATAGTAGAGGCTAGTATATAAGTAACATGTGTAAAGATTTGTAGTTATGAATAAAATAAATGAATGAAAAAATATCTATATTTGTGAAATTTTGGATTTTTAAATCAATTTAATTTTTTTCATTTGAACAGTTTTAATATTTATCAACTATTGTGGGCATTTAAAAAAAAACAAATACTAATATAAATATATGAATGGGACTTCCTGCAATTGAAGTTTTTGTTAAGTTTCTTGTGAGTTCATTTTGAATCTATTTGCATAATTCAAACTTATATTTTTTAATGTTTATTTAGTAAATTATTTATATAAAAAATTAAATTAATTAAATATTAGTAGTTATACATATATTTGCACAACTCGGATATGTATATATTTATATTGAAAATAAATTAAAATGTATTATTTGAATTATCAAAATTGATATGAAATGTTTTGTTGTTAAAACCGACGGGAATATGGTACGTCTGGTGACGTGTGAGTTTGTGAAAGGTATAGATTAAATTTATAAATTTTTTTGTAAATTTGTAAATATTTTGTGAAAATATTATTCACCATATTTGTTTTCAGTTTTTTGAAAACACTTTTCAGAAAATTTTATTTTCTTATTTTCCGTATTTTTTTGTTTTTATTGATTTTTTTAATATTTTAAGCAATTTTTTTTTAAAAATTTTTAGACACACTTAACATAAATATACTTAAAAAGTATAATTTTCGTGAAAAAAATCTTTAAAAAATTCACTAAATAAAAAAAAAAAAAAATATTTTTTTTATATTTATTAATTTTTTAAAATATTTTACTTTTTAGATACATCTAAATAAGGTACATCTAAAAATGTAAAAAAATTCTTAAAATTTTAAAAATATTCACTAAAAATAAAAAAATAGAAAAATTAAAAAACTCAATTTTTAGAAAAATGAATTCAAAAAACTGAAACCAAACACATTAATTGATCTGCAATGTTTACAAGAAAAGAAGAAAAATAATTGTGCTCGATAACAATAGCCATCTTGATAACAAAAATGCTAGACATACTAAAAATATTATCAGATATTTTTATATTATATTTTACATTAATATAAATATTATATAAAATATTTAGTAATTTATTTTAGATCCTTAACATTACTTGGGAGATAAATGTAAAATTATTTAAATTTAAAAAAAAATAAAAAATCCAACCTTAGGGTACCACAAGTCTCATTCTGGTGATTTGAATGGTTTGTTTTGTAAACTCCTATGGACAAATAATTTATTTAAATAATAAATTGATTTAATAATTGTAATCATATAATTTTAACATAAAATTTATCTTAAAGTTAAATTTCAGGACTTTTTCCTTTTTTTTTTTTTTGGAATTGAATTTTTCGAGGCAAGCTTTGCAAGCTTAATTGAAGGTGCTTTTTTAAGTTGTATTGAAATTTTGAATTTGATAAATAATTTGTGAAAAAAAAGTAAAATAAATGAACAAGACGTTAAATTTTTGTATATTTTCAATAGTTAACAAAATATTTATCACCAAATGAATATGTGATTAGTATAATTAGGATTTTTTTTCTTTTTAATTTCTAGGAATAAAAAGTATATGTTTAAACTCTTTATCATTAATTTGCAAAAGTAACCCAATCGCAAAAGATCTTGAGATGAATCATAAACTTAAATATTCTGAACAATTATTCTTGGTGATGCGTCGGAACTTAGGCCAAGTTTGGCATCTTTAAAAAAATTAAAAAAATCAAAAAATCACTATTTAGTCTTTTTAAACTTGGCCTAAGGTCCAGTGGTGATTGCGTTGAATCATAAACTTGAGCATTCCAAACAATTATTTTTGGTGATGCGTCTAAACTTAATACACGTAGTCCACTAGTGATTGCGTATATTTGGATTTACTATATAAAAATAGGAAAAAATGTTTTAGAATTCTAAAAGAATTTTAAAATAGTAATTTGTCTTTCTTCTCTTGTATTTTGTCGGTTTTTTTTTTGGTTTTTGTGCTAGCTCACTAGAGCTCCCTATCAAAGTCCTAAAAGTAGATCCAATATAGTGCCGACAAATGTGCAATTACAACAGGAAACTAATGGCCAAATAACTGAACAAAAGCCTTCCAAATGTAAACACAAACAAAACCCATCATGTAAAGTCAAGCTTTGCCAAACGGGAAGAATCGCAATCATAATCATATTTAAAAGGGTAAATTACGCTGACATTTCCCGAAGTTTGTGTTTATTATAATTTTTTTTCACATATGGAAAATTATATTGGTTTTTGGTTAATTTAATTTTATGTACGATGATCATTACGGTAAGGGAAGAACTGTTATGCAACTTTAAACCTCAGGGGGCAGTCTGTAGTAAAACTTTAAACCTCAGGGAGGGAATATAATTTTCAAAAGGTGAAGGGAGAACTGCAATAAATATAAACCTCAGGGAGTGTCAATGTAATTCACCCTATTTAAAAACTAAAACATATAAAACACATGTAAACGGCCACGGTGAGAGATCTAATGGATATAGTTGAATAGGGGACAATGTTTACTAATATTGTATTTGGTTGGGGAATTTGAAAAGAAAAATAGAAATGGAAGGTGAAATATAAATAAAACATACCTATATTTCACATAATTTCACACACATTTTCTATTTTCCTTTCAAAATTCTTCTCCAAATCTCCTAACCAAAAACAGCATAAAGGTCCCCAACCAATTCCTGCCCCATTGGCATCCCTAAACCAGCATTAATATCTTTGTATAATAGTTACTTCCCTTCATTTCTATAGAAGATATGTTACTTGTTATAAACAGTCACTTTATTCAATGAACTAATAAGGGTGTTTTGAAAAGATACTTAAAAATTATCTTTTAATTTTTTTTGACTTTTTTGTGAGAGAGATAAGTGGGTTAACAGTTGAGAAGTGGCTTTTAACCCACTTCCCAAAACACCCCTAAGTGTCTTAGATGCACAAGAAAAAGATTGAGTTCATTTGGAAAGTGGGTTGGCTTTTGACTTTTTTGACTATTTTAACTTGGGTTAAAAAGTCTCGTTTGGGATAGGTTTTTTGACTTTTTTGACTTTTTGTAAGAAAAAAAATATAATGATTATGAGTTAGATGTGACATTTTGTCTTATTAGACTAAAAAATCCGTTTTATATTTCTGTGACTAAAATAGTCCTAAACCCAACCCAACCCAACCCAACCCAAGTTGCCAAATGAAGGCAAAATTAGTGTAGAATTCAATATACTTTTATTAATTTTATAATACTTTTCTCTCATTTTAAAACACTTTTTAACTCTTTTTTTTTATTTTTTTTTATCATTTTCAAAATACTTTTTATATTAATCTCAACATTAAAACAATTGTAACATTTGCCTTACAAATTTTTGAGCTACTACAGTTTCTGTATATAGTAGAGGCCAGTGTGTGAGTAACACGAAAAAGATTTGTAGTTATGAATAAAAAATATCCATATTTGTGAAATTTTAGATTTTTAAATTAATTTATTTTTTTCATATGAACAGTTTTAATATTTATCAACTATTGTAGGCATTTAAAAAAAAAAAAACAAATAATATAGATATATGAACGAGACTCCTTGCAGTCGAAGGTTTTGTTAAGTTTCTTGGGAGCTCATTTTGAATCTATTTGCATAATTCAAGCTTATATTTTTTAATGTTTATTTAGTAAATTATTCATGTAAAAAAATTAAATTAATCTAATATTAGCGATTATATATTTAGATTATATTTGTACAACTCAGATATGTAAAAATAAATAAAAATGTATTATTTGAAATTATTAAAATGGATAAGAAATGATTTGTTGGAGAGGTTATTAAGTGATCTACGAACATTACTCCACACTATTAGACACTTAACACTTGTCAAGTTATCTCTTACTAACCTAAAAAAATATACTGAATTCTATAATTTCAACCAATCTTATTGAGTTAGAGCACCATGTGACAATACCCAAAATCACTACATAATTTTCGATTTGTTGTTAACACTAACAGGTATAGATGCTGACCCCCAAAAAATTTACACTTCCTATATGTTTTCAAAATAAATAAACTTTATTAATTTTAACAATTAAAGTTACTATAAATTTTCCATAAATTTGTAAATATTTTGCGAAGGTACAGTAATCTACAATTTTTTTAAAAGAAGAAGAAACAAAATTGTGCTCAATAGCAAAGGCCATCGTGAGAATAAAAAAATGCTACACACACTAATTATCAAATATTTTATATTATATTTCACATTAATTTTTATATTATATAAAAATTTTAGTAATTTATTTGAGACCCTTAATATTACTTGTGAGATAAATGTAAAATTATTTGAATTTAAAAAAATTGAAGTCCAGCCTTAGGGCACTACGAGTCTTATTACAGTGATTTAAGTTGTTTATTTTGTAAATTCCTATGTACAAATAATTTTTTTCCTTTTAAAAAAAATTTATTTTGATAATCGTAATTATACAATTTTATCACAAAATTTATCTTAAAGTTAAATTTCAAGACTTTATTTATTTTTTATTTTTTAAGGAATTGAATTTTTTTGAGGCAATCTCTGGAAGCTTAATTGAAGGTATTTTTTTAAGTTGGGTTGAAATTTTGAATTTGAGAAATAATTTGTGAAAAAAATTAAATAAATGAATAAGAAGTTAAATTCTTTTATATTTTTCAATGGTTAAAAATATTTATCACCAACTGAATATGTGATTAGTATAATTAGGATTTTTTATTTTTATTTTTAGTTATTAGAGTTTAGAGGTGTAATAATGTGCAATTAAGCAACGGGTTCTATGGAATGTGTCTGGCTTTTCTATTTCTAGGAATGAAAAGTATATTTTTAAACTCTTATCATTAATGCTAAAATTCTAAATATTTTATTAAATATTTTACTAAATGTTTTATATGGGTGTGAAACCTACATCACGTGAGTCCTAAATGAATCCTAAACCTATGTGAGACATTTGATAAAACATTTGAGATCCCTAACATTACTTATTTGTAAAAAATAATATTAGAAACCCTAAATATTTTATCAAATCTCTAACATGTAGGACCACATCATGTGAATCTCAAATGGGCTCACACTCATATAAGACATTTGATAAAATATTTAAAATCTCTAAAAATAATCATTTGCAGAAAATAATATTAAAAATCTTAAATATTTTACCAAATATTCTACGAACGACCTTGAGATGAATCATAAACTTAAATATTCCGAGCAATTATTCTTGGTGATGCCTCTGAACTTAGTACACGTGGTCCATTAGTGATTGCGTACATTTGGATTTATTCTGTAGAAATAGATCCAATATAGCGTCCACAAATGTGCAATTACAACAAGAAACTAATGGCCAATAATTGAACTAAGGCCTTGTTTGAGAATAAGTTATTTTAATAATTTTTTGACCTTTTATAAAAGTATACAGAAAAATAAAGATAATAGGGTATTTTGAAAAGTTAGTAAAAAATTGATTTTTTTACTTTTTTAGTTTATTTTATCTTTTTATGAATAAGTTATGTGAAAGGTGATATGACTCAAAATTGATACAAAACTAAACGCTGACTTTTTACCAATTTTTCAAAAGAGCACAATGATGTGACAATTTATAATAACTTATTTAATTTTTTAACTAAATATATAATTGACAAACGAGACATAAAAACATTTAAAAGCCTTCGAAGTGTAAACACAAGCAAAACCCATCATGTAAAGCCAAACTTTGTCAAAGGGAAAGAATCGCAATCATAATCATATTTAAAAACTAAAAACATATAAAACACATGTGAAACGGTCGAGACGAGGGATCTAATAGGCAAAGTTGTATATGGGGGCAATGTTTACTAAACAGGTATAGGGATGAAGTAAAGGTCCCCCAACTCATATATGCCCCGTTGTCATCCCTAAACTAGTATCAATATAAATCAAACTAAATCAAGTTTTCACATCAAATGAGGTTGGATATATAAATCATTCTTCTTCACTCGACTCTATCCAAGGCATTTCGTTAGTCAAATTAAGGAGATTCATATCTCTATTTACTACACTTGTTCACATCAACACAGGTCTATCCCTTCCCCTAACACTACCATCTATCGTCACTGTATCACATCTCTTCATTACTGCCTTTGTTAGTTTCCGTTGTATATGACCAAACCATCTCAATCTATTCTCTTTCAACTTATTTTTTATCGGCACTATTCCTACCCATTCTCGAATATACTCATTCCTAACTCTGTCTTTTATAGTTTTGCCATACATCCATCTTAGCATCCTCATCTCAGTAACACTTATCTTCTTTACGTTTTGCTTCTTAGTTGCCCAGCATTCTGTCCCAAACAACATTGTTAGTCTAATAGTTGTTCTATAGAACTTCTCTTTTAGTTTAATAGGTACTAGTTTATCGCACAGTGCTCCGGACGTACTCCTCCATTTAAGCCACTTCCCTTTAATTATGTGGACCACATTCGCTCCAATATCCCCAGTCGTTGTAATAATCGATACTAAATAACGAAAATGTTAACTCTTAGGTACTTCTTGATTCTCAATCTTCACTTCTCCTCTACTCTCATTGTGACTGTTTCTAAAATTATATTCTATAACCATGTTTGATTCATAAGAGTAATAGTGAATGTATTAATAATCTCATCAAATTAGTGTAGTATTCACTATCCAATTAAATTAGTAGGATAAATTATCCTCTTATTCATTGTTTGATTTACATTGAATAAGAAAACATATGAATGTAGGATTACACTATAGTTATCTTCTTTCCCAATCTTACCCTCTATCTATGTTTCTTCACAATCTTTACTTTATCAAAATTTCTTCATAAGCACGATTTTGAAAAAAATTATAAATAAATAAATAAAAGCAAAATAAAAATATAAAACACAAAGGACATGTTTGGTTTGTTTTTTAATTTTTTTTAAAGATAAATTAATTTGATAAAATAAATATCAAAAAATATTTTTAAATTTTTTAAAATTACTTTTAGCCTTCTAAAATATAAAATTATATAAAAATAATAAGTGTTTTAATTTTTAATTAAGGATAAAAGAGTCTTTTTATTTTATTTCTCAGCTCAGGATATATAATCTCACCCCTATCTCATTACTGATAATCCTACAAATTTGTTGGATTAATTATCCATTAGATTAATAATCTTGAAACAAAATTTCAAAATAAGCACAGGATTATTAGGCTTACGGATTAATAATCATAATCCCATACTCTAATCATGTCAATCAAACATGCCCTATATACTCTGTCTCAGTTCTGCTTATTCTAAATTCTTTAAATTCAAGTGATTTTCTTCAAATCTCCAACTTAGTGTTAACTCTTTCTCTAGTTTCATCCACTAACACGACATCATCTGCAAAAAGCATATATCATGGCACATCATCCTAAATATCGTGCGTCAATTCATCCATAACTAAAGCAAAAAGATAAGGATTTAAGGTTGATCCTCAGTGTAACCCTACAGAAATTGAAAATTCACTTGTTTTTCTAACATGCGATCTAATAGTGGTCATTACACTTTCATACATATTCTTAATCACATCAATGTAACATTTTGCCACCCCTTTCTTCTTTAACACCCATAAGATTATATTCCGATGCACTGTATCATATACTTTCTCAAGATCGATAAAAATCATATGAATGTCTCTTTTCTTTTATCTATATTTCTTTATTACTCTCCTTAAAAGATAGATCGCTTTCATTGCTGACCTATCAGGCATAAATCCAAATTGATTCTTTGACACCTCTGTTATATTTCGCAATCGACGTTCTATCACTCTTTCATTTTGTGACACATTAACTTGATTCTTTTATAGTTGTTATAATTCTGAACATCTCCTTTATTATTATATATTGGCACTAAAATACTTTTCCTCCACTCCTCTGGCATTTTCCTAATCAACAAAATCTTACTAAATAACCTAATCAACCAAACAACCCCCCATCTTTATATAATATTTACTTCCCTTCATTTCTATAGAAGATACACTACCTGTCATAAACAGTCACTTTATTCAATGAACCAACAATTAGAGTTTGGTGCCCTCTCCTACTTAAGTAACACAACACTAATACCATCACCAAGAAACTGTCCATCTAGAATTATAACCACATCACAAACTCGAAAGTAAAAGAGGCAAAGCCTAGAAAGACAGCTACTATAACAGTTCTAAAGTTGCAAATGACAAATTCAAATGAAGTTGTGAAGCTGTAACTTCCTAGTAACAGCAATGAACAGTGCCAAATCTAATCAAGTTAGGCAAAGGATGATCCATGTGGGATTCAAAATGATTAATTATATTCCTTTTCCCAAATCAATGAGAACATTATTGGTTTTATATTATGCCTTCGTAGTTTTTGATACAAAGTGATAATTATTACTTTTCCCAAATCAATGAGAACATTGCACTTATTGGTTTCATTTTATGCCTTGTTTATCACATTAACAACATAATATTCACATGTGGATATTGAAGCTCACATTTTTAACAGATTAAGGGTTCAAACAGTACAAGCATACTAAAAGCCAACCAACAGGCAATGAGTTTTTGCCTATTTACGGCCAAGATGGTGTGGAAATTAAACCTAGATTACCAACCAGAATGGCACACAATACATTTCCATGATAGAGAAAAATCAAATTATAGTTCCTACCGATGACAAAAGAAAGAGCATTGCTATAGATAAACTGTATCTAATAAATCAACGAGGTACAATTTGGAAAACAAGGTACAAATTAAACTATGCTCTCCATACAAAATGATTATAATTTAAGGATTAGTAACACAAAAAGGATTGAAATAAATTGAGTAATACAATAACCAGAGCTACCACAAGTAACCAAAGTACAACACAAACAACATGTATATAACTTAAAAGTGCACAAAAGAATCATAATGTGGGAAGTGCACGTCTCAATCTTGATTTCAAGCTTCCCTGTGCCCTCAAGATCAAGAAGACGATACCTTGACCGCTTTAAATGCTGGGTGAAGCAAACCGAGCTCATCCTTGACTTCAAGAGGATTGCTCGTCTCATTTCTCGTTCTCTTCACCCTCCTACTCGCTAGTGACTTATGCGTAAACCCATAGATCTGCAAAATCTGATTATCCCCAAAGTTGAACGCGCGGTCCATCTGTTTCAAACACCTCTCAACCGGGTAATCCCCAAACTTCCCACAAGGCTTGCAACCAACAAAATGAGTCACAAGCGGCCACCTATGATCTCCAAGACCTGGATGGTAATTCTCAATCATCTCCTCATATCTATCGACCAAAATCCCCCAATAACCGTGCAAGTAATATGCACTTTCAAGATAAACCTTCTCTCCCCACTTATCCCTCTGTGTCGCCAATATATACACCATAGCTGACTGATCATCAGCTTCGAAAACCGGCCTATCCTTGAGCTCCCTAGTGAGTATCTTCCCCGCCTCGTCCCTAACTTTCCCTTTGGGCCCCATTGGAGCCCAAGCATCAAGAATGTCCAATGACCATTGACAATTCCTCAATAAGAAACTACCCGTGTTCAATCCAATCCAATTCTTTTGATCGTAAACCATCTCATTCCAACCGTGCAACACGAAATTGTGATCCTTATACCTCTCCCACGGTACCTCAAACGCCATATCAGTAAACATAGCATCACTATCCATCCACCATAGAAACTCAATTTCAGGGTGAAACAACAAAAGCTTCCTAATCAATGGAAGCTTAGCCCAAAACCCAGCCATTTCAGCATCAAGCAAAGCCATATTGTAAAAAATTTCAATACCATGTAGCCTACAATAATCAATCTTGTTCTTAATAGCCTTCAATAGGTAATGATCGCCAACAGGGTTTTCGCAGGGTTTCGGCGACGACCCAGTAACGAGAAGAACCCTAGGTTTATTGGGTCCAATGAAATTGGGGAAACTAGGGTTTTTCCCAAGCCAATCGGCTCGTTGCTCGTCCCAATCAGAGATCTTGGGTCCGAGGCTATATGGCTTGTTTGGATCTGGCTTTTCGTCCTCACCTTCGTCCACCAAAATCTTGGTGATGTCGAATGTAGCATAACTGTTCTCCGATGCGGTGTCGCCGCCGCCGGAGGCGGTGGTTGTGGTGGTGGCGGTTTGGGCTTCTTCAAGAACGCGGCGTGGCTCGGCGCGCCGGCTAGAGTAGAAGTGGTCTCGGATCTCGTTGAAGTCCTCTTGTGGAGTTCCGAACTTTCCGGCGCCGAGATTGCTCCGAATCACGACCACAGTGAGGACGAGGCAGAGGAGAGTGAGCTTTCCGTTTCGGAGAACTCGCTTGATCTTCCATAGCTGATGAGCTTCGAAGAAACGGTCTAGCATAATTTTTTTTTTTTTTGAATTCAGAGCTTTTTATGAGCTGAATCGAAATGGAAATTGAAAAATGAAAAGTGGGTTCTTGAATTCAGAGATTTTTGAGCTGAGTCAAACGATGATGAGCTCGAAAAGGGTGCGAATTGATTGGATTTCAGCTTGTGGATAATTGAATTCAGAGCATTTTGAGCTGAATCGAAAAAAAAAGAAGAAGATGAGCTTGAAAATGGTGAGAATCGATTGGATTTTTTTTAGCGTGAAGAAATTAAAATGTAAAGTGGGTAATGGAATTGAAAGATTTTTGAGGTGAATCGAACAGGGATGAGCTAGAAAAGGGTGAGAATTGATTGAATTTTAGCGTGTGGAGATTGAAATGGACAGCGGGTTGTTGAATTCCATTGACCAACCCTCGATGGGGATGGAAAGTTTGGGATTTGGGAAAGAGAGAAGATCAAGGGTTTATTCGTGAATCTCTCTCTGGATGGAGAGAGAGAGGACAGCGTCGGTGGAGAGAGAGAGTAGTGAAGGTAGATTTAGAGAGATTGCATGGTAAGAGACAGAGAAGAGACAGAGAGGGTGCATATTTAAATTTTTTATTTTATTTTATTTTTTCACTTCTTTGCACGTAATCACGGAAGCTACTGGAGGATTATTTATGATTCTTCATTAGTAGTGAATATTATTTTATTTTATTTTTACTTATAAATTTATATATTTTGATCTATTCAATTATAAATATATACTAGCCTATCACCCGTGCTATGCACGAAATAATTATAGATATTTATATTTGTTTTCATTTTTTTTAATATATAAATTAAATACATGGGGTTTGACCGAGGAGTTTGAAAGAATTTAATAAGTATTTATTTATTTATTTAAGAGGCATTTACACAATAATTACATGGGTCTCTTGGGATGCAAAAAGTAAGGAAATTAGGATTTCATTTATTAATCAATAGTGTAATTATTACAATATTTGAACCAATCACCAATCACCAAGTCAATTTTTTAAAAAAATATTAAAAAAATCAAGAAATTAGGATTTTTTTAATATATAAATTAAATACATGGGGTTTGACCGAGGAGTTTGAAAGAATTTAATAAGTGTTTATTTATTTATTTAAGAGGCATTTACACAATAATTACATAATATATAAATTAAATACATGGGGTTTGACCGAGGAGTTTGAAAGAATTTAATAAGTGTTTATTTATTTATTTAGAGACATTTACACAATAATTACATGGGATGCAAAAAGTAAGGAAATTATGATTTTATTTATTGCGTTATTCATTTAATAAGTGTAAGTATTATAAATTAAGTATTTATTGTAATCAATAGTGTAATTATACAATCTTTGAACCAATCAACCAATCACCAAGTCAATTTTTTAAAAAAAAATATTAAAAAATAAATTAAGTGTTTATTGTAATCAATAGTTTAATTATTACAATCTTTGAACCAATCACCAATCACCAAGTCAATTTTTTTTAAAAAAAATATTAAAAAATAAATTAAGTGTTTATTGTAATCAATAGTTTAATTATTACAATCTTTGAACCAATCACCAATCACCAAGTCAATTTTTTTAAAAAAAAATATTAAAAAATCAGGAAATTAGGATTGGCATGTTGGAGCTTCCACAAGGCTTGGGTTTTAAAAGACCCTTTTGCTTAATATATAGATATAGATATTATTTTTATCTTTGTAGAAAAAATTTACATAATTTTTATAATTGAGGGATTTATATATATAAATTCATAAATAAATGGACTAAATTAATATTTACTTATAGTTGATGAGGTTTTAGTGTAAATAATTCATTATTTATTTGTAATTATAACTCATGTTAAGACAATTTAAAAAAATTGTACATTTTTATTCATAAACTTATGGGTAAAATAAAAATGTGTGAATATATATATTTTTATATTGGAAAGAAAATCTTCATTATAAAATAGCTAAAAGATCGGATTAATCTGATATAGTGGTATTATTAAATCTCAAAATGCGATACAAAAATTTCATAAAATGAAGGATCCAAACTTTCATAAAGGAGGAGAAAATGTCCTCACAAGGAAGAGAAATAAACCTCTACACGGGAAAGATTATTACACTAATAAACTAAAAATAAAATATAAAAAGGGGAAGCACCAATGAATCTCATTTTCATATAATAACCAATAAGTCTACAAAATAATCTACCCATAAATGACCGAAATCCCTATAGTTTGAAATTATACATTTTTCAAAATTTACTAAGGAATTTTTGTGCTCCTTTTAAAATGTTTAAAGAATTCTACAATTCAAATCATTCCAAATAAAAAAACACCCCCACAATTTGAAATTATATAGTTATCCAAAATTTATTAAGAGATTTTTGTATTCCTTTTAAAATATTAAAAAATCTCACATTTTAATCCATTCTAAATAAAAATCTCACAGTTTGAAATTTTAAAGAATCTCACATTTCAAATAATTATTATACTCTTTTTAAAATGTTTGAAAATTTTCACATTTCAAACCATTCGAAATCAAAAATATTCTCATATCAAGATCCATCCCAAATTTGATTTTTCCATATGTAATGTATTTTACCTTTCCAACATAAAAGAAAAAAAGAAAAAAAGAAAAATGAGACATAATAGAAAAAAAGATATAACAGTAAACCTAATTTTAAAGAATATATTAAATTTACCTTTCTAAAATCAATGGTATTAATTGGTCTATAAAAAAAAAAATTGGGTAAGGCTAGGGATATTGAATTTTCTACTAAATAAATGATCAAATGTCTCATATTGGTGTGTGGTCCGCAATTTTGTGGACCCCACACCCATGTAAGACATTTGATTATTTATTTGATAAAAAATTTGGGGCTTATATAATTTTCCAAAAAAATTTGGGATCAAACAGATTACCATTTTTGGAAATGGAATTTATGGGTAAATTTTTCTATAAAGAGATCAAATCCAAGGTATGTTGTATAAGTGTGTTTGATTTGAGTTTTTTGAATTAAGTTTTTTGAAAATTGAGTTTTTTGGTTTTCGTGTTTTTTTTTGTTTTTGTTTTTAGTCAATATTTTTAAAATTTTAAATTTTTATTTTTTTAGATACACCTTACTTAGATGTATCTAAAAATGGTGTGTTTGATTGGGCAGACTGGATAAGGGGGGATTAGAATCCATCGGACTTGAGTCCTGGGACTGTGAATCCCCCGGACTATTTGGTCGGATTGGATATGTATCCTGTGTTTGTTTTTTCATGGGATTAGATGTCTGAAAATGACTATTTTTAGTGAATCCAACGTTTGGTTGACGGACTGGATGGAGGGAATAAAAAGAACAAAACTATTTTGGCCATTTTTCAATTGTTTACTAAGGAATAGCAATATTCAAACATATCTTTAATATTTTAATTATTTTTAATTAAATAAATTTTTTTTTTAAATAAATAAATAAATAAAAAATATCAATAAAATTTGATTTAAATCATTACTGTATAACAAATCATTATTTTTTTTTTACATACAAAACGTTACTGTGTTTGTTTTTTTACATACAAAAAATATCATTAATTTAATAATATAATTAAATTTATTTTTTTTTACATAAATTTATTTTTTTACACAATTAAATAAATAAATAACCACTAAATTTGATTTAATAAAATACTGTATAACCTGTATAAAAATTTATATTATTTTTTAATTAAAATTTAAATAAATTTTTAAAAATAACAGTAAACCTAATTTTAAAGAATATATTAAATTTACCTTTCTAAAATCAATGATATTAATTGGTCTATAAAAAATTGGGTAAGGCTAGGGATATTGAATTTTTTACTAAATAAATGACTAAATGTCTCACATTGGTGTGGGGTTCGCAATTTTATGGACCCCACACCCATGTGAGACATTTGATCATTTATTTGATAAAAAATTTGGGGCTTATATCATTTTCCAAAAAAATTTGGGATCAAATGGATTACCATTTTTGGAGATGGAATTTATGGGTAAATTTTTCTATAAAGGGATCAAATCCAAGGTATGTTGTGTAAGTGTGTTTGGTTGAGTTTTTTGAATTAAGTTTTTTGAAAACTGAGTTTTTGGTTTTGTTTTTTTTTTTTTTTTTTTAGTGAATATTTTTAAAATTTTAATTTTTTTTTTAACTTTTTAGATACACCTTACTTAGATGTATCTAAAAAGTGTAAAATTTGTGAAAAAATATTTTAAAAAATTAATAAATACATAAAATACAAAAATATACTGAATTTTTGTATTTTTTTAATATATTTTTGATATTTAATGAATTTTTAAAAGGTTTTTTTTCATAATTTTTTTACTTTTTAGATATATTTATGTTAGGTATGTCTAAAAAGTAAAAAAAATTATTTAAAATATTAAAAAAATTCAGTAAAAACAAAAAAAGTACGGAAAACAAGTAAATAAAATTTTTTTAAAAAGTATTTTTAGAAAATTTTAACCAAGCAAAGTAAAGGTATGTGTTAGTATTAAATAAAAATAGAAAATTGATGTGGAATTGGAAATTATGCATGTGCAGCAACAAAATCGATCCATACTTGATGATGATGAGTTTAGTAATAGAATTATCGATCCGTACTTGATGACGATGAGTTTAGTAATAGAATTATCAAATGGTGAGTTATGAATCGGTAAAATATTGCTCCATTAATGTTCTCCGAATGGAGAATTATAATAAGAAGACACTCTGATAGTTAAATTTAAAAAAAAAAAGAAAAGAAAGATATTATTAAAAAATTGATATTAAAAATTAAACAATTAATTAATTTAAATTATTTTTATTCCATAAATGATAAATAGTTTCATAAAATGTATTAAACAACTCTCAAAGTTGGAATTTACTAACTCCGAGCCATCTTATTGGAGAAAGGGCCATTAGGGTGGAAAATGAAAAAAAATGAAACTGAGGTCTTATTTGGCAAGTAATTTTTTTAGTTAAAAGTAAAAAAGTCACAAAAAAATCAAAAAGTCAACAATTCATATCAAAAAGTTAAAGATTATTTTTTCTCTCTATTTTTTACACATCTTTTCGTAAAAAGCTAAAAAGTCATTCCAAATATATTAATTTTTTTTAACTCATATTTTAACTAAATAATAAAAAATTACTAAATTAATCTGTTTCTAAACGAGCCGTCAAAACAAGATCTAGTTCCAAAATTTGACCAGTTTTTGTGATGACAAAATTGACTAGTCCTAAAGATATTTGTTTCAATAATTTCCTCTTGCAATTAGAGGTCAACATGAGTTGTCAAGTATTTTGTATGTATATCGAACCCCAACCTAGATGAAAGGCACATGCTATTGAATAAATACCCCCAAAGTGTTGCTTCTGAAATTTAATTATCTTTTGTCTTCCCAATCATTAAATAAATTAAAAAGCTTGATTGGTTGACAATTTGGAGGCATCTCTCTTTATTATTATTTTAAAGAAAAATATGTAAAAAAAAAAAAAAATTGAAATCTGTATTATAATTTAAAATTTGCTGATATTATTTGATTCTTAACGAATTTTAATGAACGATTGTTAGTATAATTTTTTTTTTATAGTAAAACTCGGCATATTAATTTTAAAATTGTGAATTCAAACTTTTATTTTAAAAAATTGGAGGGTTCAAACTTGAAAATAATTAATTTGTGCAAATTAAATTAAAAATTAATCTGTTATCAATTTATCATTCTCAATCTATTTCACCCATACTTTTTTTTTTTAAATCTATACATTCATTGATAAACAATGCAAAAGAGAACACCATAAAAGTACTTCAATAGCTAAACAGTTTCTAATCACATTCCATTCTCTTTTGTTGTCATGAGGGCTGAGAAGATAAAATAAATAAATAAAAATAAAAGAAGAGAAGCTAATCAAATCTAAATGTGCACTAGAACCATCTACGCATTGGCCTATATACAAAGCTGATTTTAGATGAAAATAAGCTTGAAATTAACAAAAGTAAGGAATGCCACCCATACCAAACAAGGCTTAACAAAAGCTCCGGCGATTGGGTTCACCGGCCGGAATTTTTGGTAACATGCCACCAATGTCCCAAAATGTACAACACAAAACAACAACCCAACATGGGAAGCCCCAATTTTGAGCACAAGGGGGTCCCAAATTAAGCTTAGGGAGACTTGAGCGATGTAGAGAGGCAACGCATCGGGTTGCCTATGAAATCCACCCTCGGCCCACACGAGCCAGGCTGACATGCCCATGAGGAATGATGAGCCAAGAGAGGCTACGTGTATGAGCCACAGATGGGGAAACCAAAATGGCTTTTGGAAGGCATGATACTTGGGCCCGGAACCAAATGTAAATATTATGATCATGGTTAGGGAGAGGGGCACCGCAAGTGCAATTGTAAGTGACTTGAAAGCTTGCCTCATCATTGGCATTTTCTTCTTTTGATTGATTCTAGCGGTGGTGGTGGTTGGTGATGGTGGTGGCGATAGCGTCGACTTGAATTGATGTTGAAAGGTTTTGAAATGTTAGAGATGGAGAATTGAGAATTCTAAGAGTTCAAAAAAAGAATGAGAGGAGAGGAAGAAAGGAGAGATTAAAGGGGAAAGGAAATGAATGTTGTGGAGCAAAATTAGGATGTGTGATTATTATAAGGATTGTATGGACATGGAGTATGATTTTTGGGCTTTCAATGCTCACTCACTCATAGCATGCCATGTCATAGTTAAATATATATATATATATTATTACATGAATAATTCTGCATATGCTAACAATCTAACCAAAAATTTTACTAAAAATATCAGAAGTCAAACATGATTGATTGTTAAAAAAGTTTACTAAAAAATTGTAAAATTGATTGTTAAAAAATTTACTAAAAAAGTTTTTAGTAAGATTATTAATAAGAATTTAAGTAAATGTAGCATTACTCTTATTATAAAGAATAAATATTTAGGAAAGTACATAAAAGATGCATTTATAGGTTACAATCATTTTAGATAAGCTTCACATCACATAAATTTTAAATTTACATCATATTATTTATTTAAGAATAATTTTATAAACATCTTTTTCATCATTTATAGTATTTTTGTATTGGGTTTGGTTTCTCTCAAATTGGAATCTCAATTTCGATAATCCGAACTATTCACTTTTTTAGACTCATTAAGTAGAATATTCGTGTAAAAAATCAAAATAATTAGATGTCGATAGTTATATATTTAAATCATATTTGTTTTAAAAAAAATGAATGACAAGTATAATTTCAAGAATAATCATATATTTTTTGTAATATAAACTTGATTTAAACATATTAACTATCGATATTTGATTATTTTAATTTTTACAAGAATATTCTATTTAACGAGTCCTACAAAGTCAATGATTCGGATCATTGAAATAAGACTTATGATGAGCTCACGAATCCCTCAAATTCTCTTATACTAAGATCCCAATATAAGAGAAATTCAACCCCTCTATATTATATATTTGTAATTTCAAAATAATTTAAATGTAAAGTCATTTACATGTTTGATTGTCCAGTCCACTTCCGCCTCATGGGGCGCACTGTACGCTCTAATCAAATTGATACTTTAAAAAAAGGACAAATTACTTACACCTCTTCTAAGCTTTAGATAAATTATAAATTTTTTCTTTAAATTTTAAAAATTACATTATGTCTTTGAGGAATATATTCGCATAATAATTTACTTTCTATCGTTAGTAAATATTAAAAATTATTCTTGACGGACGGTATTGCCCCTAGTACCTTTTTAAAATATTGAACAACTTGATTTAACCGGAAATCCCTTTGACAAGCCAATAAAATTTACAAAAGAATTACGTTAGAGGGAAAAAGAAATTAAGGTTCCATTTGGTTTAGTTTTTGAATTATGATTTGAGTTTTGAAAAAAGAAAAATTGCTTGGTTTTGAGTTTTGAAAAGAGAAAAATTATTTGGTTTTGAGTTTTTGAGTTTTGAATTGTATTTTAAAATTTTTTGGGTTTATATTTTTTAATATTTAAAAATTTTCTTAATTTTATTTTTTTGGGTAAATATTTTTTATTGTAATATTTATTATTTTTTTTAATGTGCGCTACAATTACTATATTTGTGCACTATATTTTTTAAAAATATTTTAAATATTTTTAAATTTTAAATATTTTATTTAATTTTTTAAATTTTTTTAAAATTTGTTTTGAATATTTTTAAAAAAATTTTAAATTAAAAAAAAATTTGGATCGCCCATATATATCTAAGTCATAATAAATTATTTGGCCAATACTTAAAAAATAATTTTTTTTTTTTGAAAAAATAAAAAATATTTTTCTTTGAAAATAAAAAAAAAAATATTTTTTGAAAAAAATAATAAATAAAAAATAATTTAAAGAACAAAATAATTTTTTTGTTGAATTTTTTTTTAAAAATAGAGTTCTGTAAAGAGTTTTCAAAAGAGTTTGGTTATAAGTTTTGAAATTTTTTTATTCAAATCATGATTTGAGTTCTAAACAAAATACTACCTAAGTTTTTGGAATCATGTTTGATTTGTTATTTAGAAAAAATTTCAAAATATATATATTTTTTAAAATGGAAACTAATTTAATAAAATGATAATTATTTATTATTTTTATATTTCTTAATCAAATTAATTTTTAATTTTTTTTAAAAAATTCTAAAACAAGTACTTAGCAACTATTGACTGACTTGACGTGATGTATCAGCCAAATATCATCATTTCTCTACATAACACAGTTAGGGGCATTTTAGTTAAGTTACTATTTCTGTCAACGGCTTAATTGCAATGGAACATGATGTAATTTTTGAAACCTCAGGAAAAATTTGTAGTTTTACTAAAGCTCAAGGGGGTGTAGGTAATTTGGCCTTAAAAAAAAAATTCAATAGTTATAATTATATGATTGTTTTTATAAAAATATGAAAAATTAAAATTTTATCAGAGCATATTTAACTATGCACTAAAATAGTGTTGTTGGTATTGTTTCCTACCATTGCTGCTACTACTTTCATTCTTATTTTTTTCTCCATTGTGAATATTACCAATGTCTTCGTTTGAGAAGTTGGTTGACTTTTTTTTTTTTTTTGACTATTTTAGCTTAGGCTAAAAAGTCCCGTTTGGGATGAACTTTTTAACTTTTGTGAGAGAAAAATTAAAATGATTATGATTTGGATGTAACATTTTATTTTATTAACTTTTTAACCTATTTTATTATTTTACTAGGGATAAATTTTTTTGATACCACACGTGCTATGAAATTCAATTATAATAAATCAATTCAAAATTATAATATCACTCTAATTTAAAACTTCACATAGAAAGAGGAACAAAATATATAAAGAAAACTGAAATAAATAACTAATAAATTTCAAATCTTTTATTTCTTAATAAATTTGTCATGAACGTAAGCTTTCCACTTCATTCACATAATTGGGGTGGTGCCTTCAAGAGTTGTCACCTCATTCTCTAACATATTTTCAAAAGCAGCCCTGTTTAAAGAATAGTTCAAATCAATCTACTAAAACATCAAATATTAATAGGAATAGTTCAAATCTTCCCAATTTGTTCACATTTTCAACTAACTACTTACAAATAAATGAAATAAAATTAACCCAAGTTACTTTAAAGACTAACCTTATTGTTGATACCAAAATATCAGGGATGATACAACAAACTGAAACTACTTTCATAACTAGCTGTGTTAAAATGTCAGAGGTCCTTAAAAAGAGAAATAAATTCAAAAGCAAACCATGAAAATGGTGCATTAAAAGTCTTTCTTAATCAATAAACATAAAATTCATAACCATGATCAAATTTTGGGGTGGGGGAACTAAAGTCAAGTATATAAAAATTAAGAGGCAACAATACTATAACATCCTCCTCCTTCAACCCACTAATAAATTATTCTTTTTCAATGTAACTCTAACATCCTGCACAATAGACACTAAATTTACACAAAAATCCATGTCAAGCATATGTGACTTCTACCAAAATATGCAAAAATACTAAATTAAATTATTGCACTTAAATTTAGTGAATTCAAGGGCACTTTACAGTCCACATTCAATAACCATCCATAAGGTCCAATCTTTTATATTGATAAGAGACTTTACAAAAATATTAGAAATCCATTGAAGTACATATCAGTAGGAAGCTTTACAAAAGTGGTTAATATCAAGGATACGAAAGTGGTTAACATCAAGCTTTACAAAAGTACTTTTTGTCAACTTTACAAAATGTATGCCATATAATGTCTTCAAACTTGAATGCCTCTAAAGTACTTGGATGTCTCTACAAAAACTGGGACGCCTTTAGAAAAAGTACTTGGACGTCTCTAAAGCGCTTGAACGCCTTCAAACTTGTTCTCCATCACATTTTGAAATGTCCATGTATCAACTTCTGTGTACTTTTTCCAGTGAGGAGCATGCACAACAATCTAATATTTAAAAAACAATAACATTAGCATATTGAAACAATACGAAAAATAGATGTTGAAACAAATATGGACTAAGGATATTTTATTACAATTCCATCAGAGTAATGTAGTCTTATTTATCCTCTTGAGCTCCATAGCTTTTTCAACCCAATCCTACAAAAGTTTGACTTGATCATAATTTTAAAAAAAGGATAATTAAAATACACTTTCAATTTATTTCCTTCTTTTATCATTTGTATTCTTTTTTAAACTTTAATTACTTCCCTCTTCTATTTGAAAAATTTTATATATCTTTGTAAAAGATGCTTTATAATTTTTTTCTAGTGTATTGTTTTTTAAGGATGCATAATTTAGTTTGGAAATTAGTAATATTACGGATTAAAAGTGTCATGCCCATCTTCACAAATTTTACAGTAAAAAAAAAAAATTACACATAAATTATGCATGATTCAAAATATCATATTCCCCCATGATTTTCTTTACTCATGCTCCAAAACAAACTTGAAAAGAATCATACCACTTGTGTATTTTTTATTCCCTTTCTTGAGTAGTTTTCCTTTCCTTTTTCTTAAGCTTCTCATTTTCCTTTGCCCTTACATTTGCCTTTGCCTTTCAAAAAATAAGCAAAAATTATTAAGAAAAAAATATGAGAAGCAAATAAATTTGATTAGTGGGCTTACCCCACCAACATAGAGGACATTGAAGTCCCCGTTCATTATGGAGCACAACATTGATATTTCTATTTTGAAGAAACTGAACTTGTGTATATATAGAAATGCATTTGAAAGGTAAAAAAAAAATTATATTAAGTAATGTAGATTAAACAAAAAATGAGTATAGAGATTGTTGGCTTTTTGGCTTTCAAAGGGTATTTTTGTAAATGTGAGCGTGCCAGCAAGGATCAATCAGTCCTTACAGAAATGTTAATTGCCAACCAATTATCAGATGATTGTGTTTTAGTTCTTTCAGCCTCAATGAAGAGGACTTTTACTGGTGGCTTGACTTAGGAGAAATTAAACAAAATAACAGTTAAATGAAGAGCAATTGAAGTATTTCATTAGAATGAAAACTTACAATGATCCAAACTCAGCCTCGTAGAGGGTTTACAGCAACAATCTACTTGAAACTACTCCTATGAATGAAGTGCAGTGCAGGAATTTGAAGTACAGGAATGTAAAGAACAGGAATTTAAAGAACAGGAAATGTAAAACTGGAAAAGAAAATATGTAAAGTAAGACTGGTTTGTATGATCTGAGTCCGGGGGCTTTTTCTGGGGTCTTCCCCGCTATTTATACTTCTCAAGGATGACTATCGAACTGCACTTCAAACCGTCGAACTGCTCCTCCATGATCGTTGATCATGCTGCCTTATAAGTAGTTCCACTACGCCATCACTTGCAGTTAGGCTTCCCTCCTATATTTGAATTTGAATCTGAGTAACCGTTGAAGCCACGTCACCTTGCACCTCTTTATTGATCCAATGCTACTCAGATCATGTGAGAACCAATACTAACTGCCACGTGTACGATCAGGATCGAAGACTTGAATAGTCTTCCTATATTACCCTTATTTTGCCACGTGTTAAATTGTGATTGGCTTGTACAAAATATGTAGCCAACATTACCCCCCGCACTAATATACCCAATATCTGGTGATATTAGTGGATCAAAGTTTTTTCTCACGTCTTAGAACGTGCATTGTTTCCAGCAATGCAACTGTCATTTATCATCTGCATTAAACTCCCCTTCAATCTTTTGAACAGCTCCACCACCTTAGTATTCGAACAGACTGGTACACTTTTTATGGCCGAATCAATTATTCCCTCCATTGATCGAGCACACGAAGAGTCATATGATGATGTTGTTCTTCCTCGAAAGAACCTCCATGCATTAATTAGCCACCTTTACCCACCCTTCTATATTCAGGTTATGGATGCCTTTGCAGACTATCAACCCTTAGACTTCGAACATATTGCCCTTAATCCTTCGATTAAAAAACTTACAACTATGGACATGGAAAAGTCTTCTTCTGACTCATCCTCAGACTACGAACAAACTGCTCTCAATCATTTGATTCAGAAAGTTGCAAATATGGACATGGAAAGTTTTCCTTCACAATCTTCTGCATGGGATAAGGCTGCAACTTCTTCTTCTTCTGGGGCTTCTGACTGGACAAACTAGTCCAAACCTGAAGTCTGTAAGTTAAGGGAACGAATCAACCATCACTTTGTTGAATTTACTGACCCTTTAGAATTCCCTTCCTATGCGCGAAGCTCGGTGGTCTATCCTTACGTGCCCATTGACCACCGACGCAGTTTGGAGGAGAATCTGCTTGTGGCATGGTATACATCTTCCATGCCTACAAAGACAGTGCACGTTGCCTGACGCCCAGAAGAGGCACAAGGATACAATCCATTATTCCTAGCTCAGAAGGCGAAGATTTGCTCTTCTGACTGGCTTGATTATATTAATGCCCTTGTTCCTTCTGCCTTTGTTCCACCTCTTGAAATAGAAGCATCCACACCTTCTCTTCCGCCAAATCCTTGCTGGATAGAGAAACTGAGGCTTGTTCTCTCCGCGGATAAGGTCTTTCCACCTTACAAACCACCACATTCCCCTACTCCGGCTGAGCGAAACAAGCTCAACTTTTGCTTGCTGCTTTTTCCCACTTGCCCTTCAATGTTTTTGAGGACGAAGTCCCTCTTAAGAACTTTCGATGGGCTTGTGATATTCTAACTTGGGGTCATATCCTCAATCCCCTCGCCCAAGCAGAGCTTCACATGTTTTTGGACCAACTTTCATTGCTTCTTCACTGGCATCGGACCTCTATGAACACCACCTAATCTTTAGACCAACTTTCGTCCCTCCGAATTCATGCCCAATATGAAGCAGAAAACTTTATTGAAGAATTCGATGATTTCAAGAATAAAGATTCTGCATACTGGGATGATTTGGATATAGACGAATTGGAACAAGGATTGAGAGAAACAGCTTTCGAAATAAAGGCTGAAGAGCTCTTTTACGAAGTGAGAGCACATCAACTCATGCAGCCAATGTTAGAAGAAATAGAGGACAGAATAAAGAAAGAACAGAAATTCATTGATCATTGTTGGACTAAATTTCATGATCTTGTTATTTATTCCATTCCCTATTTTTATGAGCTTGAGTTTGTACCCAAAAACGGCCATTCGATGTAACTGTTTTTGCTTTAGTACCACTAAGACTTCTCCTTATGGTTTGATCTTGTCTCCATTTGTTTTTTTTTTTTTAAAGCAATTTCAGAGCTTCGAACTGAACAATCTTTTCCTTCGAACCTGGATTCAACTGTTTTAAATGAATATTAACCAAAACGACCATGAACTTTTCCAATTTATGGAATGCAGTTGATAGTTTTTGATGTTTTCCATTCAGGATCCATGCTTCGAATTTAACAACCTTACTCTTCAAAACTTGTTTCAATAATAACCAACATATGGTCAATGACTTAATACGATCAATCAGTTTTAAATTGATCTTTTTGTCTTGAACAACAGTCCATACTTTCAAAAATATGGAAGCTCCTTTTGAGGGCTGCCCTGTTTTTGGCTTGAAAAGACAACTTTTCCTGAATATATATATAAACCAATTATTGGTTTTGATGTTTCGAATGCCAATTTCCATTCTTAAGAGATTTCTAGTTTTGCTTCGAAGATCATCACTTTCATTGAGAAACCTAAAACAGGTTTTTAATCCCTTTGAAGTAAACGAACACTTGGCATTCTTGCATCCATTGGGTAGGGAATATGCTTCGAAGCCGGCTTCTTGGTTTCGAAGCCGTTGTTATTGGACTTTTGGTGTCAAAATCTGGTGTGTTATGTTTTTGTGAGACCATGAAATATCCTCTCACATGGATGTTGTGGAGATCCAACGAAGAGAAGAGCTTCACCCCTGTAGATCTGCAATGAGGAACATAGTCGGTGCCACCCAACCGGGGTTGCCGGCCGGGAGTACTCCGATGATGAAGTTAGTCCTTGAATCAAGAAATAGTATATATGTATATTAGAAGGGGTGTGTGTGTGTGGTGGAAGGAGAACAGACATACCTTTCACTTGGGATGCCCCCCTTTATATAGATGGGGGGTGTGATATTTATTTGGGCTGGACCTTTGTAGGCTTTGTTTGGGTTGGGCCCAATAAGCTAATACCTATAATTTTCTGGCTCCCACAATTGCCCCAAAACTTTCATTGTCTGCGGTAGAAGGAATGAGAGTTTTTTCTTGCCAAGTTACGCTGTTCAAATAGCTGTTAGGTTTTTTGATAAAGAACACTTTGGATAAATGAATAAAATGTATGAATGGATGACTGCATGTATGCTTGAATGTATGTATAAATGTACGTATGTCTTGAATGTATGTATAAATGTACGATGTACGTATGTCTTGAATGTATATATAAATGTATATATGTTGATCATAAGATATGGGGGGTTGAGCTAAAACCCAGAAAGGAATACAAATAAATCATAACGATAGGCCGCGGTATTCTAACCCCCGGGCATGGGCATAGGCCACGGTATTCTAACCCCCGGGCATGGGCGTAGGCCGCAGTATTCTAACCCCCGGGCATGGGTGCAGTATTTTGTCAAGTGCAAAGATTGCTTCCAAATATGGACTTTTATGCCGAGCTAGAAATATTTCTATAGGCCGAAGTATTCTAACCCCCGGGCATGGGTGCAGTATTTTGTCAAGTGTAAAGATTGCTTCCAAATATGGACTTTTATGCCGAGCTAGAAATATTTCTATAGGCCGAACACGGAAATGATTACTTGAACCAAATAAGATAGATTAAATAAGGTAGATATATCAGTCAAAAATTGGACCACGGTATTATTACCCCCGGGTGAGGGTGTAGACCTGTGGTATTATAACCTCGGGCAAGGGTGTAGGCCTTTGCTAACGGCGCTCTGTGCCGAGTGCGAAGATTGCGCTGTACTCGGAGACTTTTGCTAATTTTAAGTGGCAACTAAGTGCCAATGTGGTAAGGACTTTGAATAATGTATCCTGTACCAAATAAGGTGGACGTGTTAATCACCAATAATATTGCTCCGCTTGTATGGAATTGCCAAGTAGATATTGGGCCAACTATTTAATTGCCGAGTTGCTCGGTTTGCATTTAGTCCAAGGTAGACTTGCCCCATTACTTTCGAGTGCCAGGTGTTAGTCGGAAGGAATGTAGATTCCCATTGCCCTATGTTGTAGGGAAGGTTCGGCTTTGGTAAAATGACGGCGCGCAAAAATATGCAAACTGCTGTTTGCCAAGTGTGTAATGTATTGCCTCAAAACGGGCGCTTGCTTGAAGCTGTGTGAAAAGGAGCGGAAGTTGGTAACTCAAGTAATCGTCCTTGTAATGTTTGTACCAAGTTGGCCGAGTATTCATGCATATCAAAGGTGCCGAGATGATGATCGGCTGATGTGCCCCAATTGGAAAGCGAAAAATTGACTAATGTCCCAATGGGCAAATGTTTTGCCAAATAATGTTGTTAGGTGAATAAAGTTGCTGAATACTGTGGCCAATGTTGCTGCATAAAGTTTGACGATGCATAAAGTTGACAAATAATGTTGCTTAGCTGAATAGAGTTGATGCACGGCCGAATAATGATCATGCATAATGTTGAATTTAATAATGGTCGAATAATCTTGCCGGGTAAAGTTGATGCACTGCCAAGTAACTAGTGTCAAAACATCAGTGTCCGTTTACACTTGGGTCAGCGATTGTGCCAATCGTTTGGTCGGCGGCGTGTCGGCATTCCTTCAAGGTTAGATTTGCTAAGAACTTGGTCGGCAGTGGTTGCCAATTTAGTGGAGTTGAGCTTCTTGTCCAACGTATATTTGCCCTATTGCTTTTGAATAAGATTTGTTATTCGAAAGGAATAAAATTGACTTGGGCCAAAATTGCCGAATAGGCCGATAATGATTTGAAACGGATTCCGTGCCCCTGTTTGGTGCCGTGGCGATATGTCGAGACAAAGTAAGGTGCTTGGTGATATCGGAATCAAATCTGCAATTTATTTGTATTTTTATTTATTTATTTATTTATTTATTTAATATATATATGTATATATTTATTTTGTGCTGAATTTGCAAATTCTGACTGTACGGATGGACTCGAAATGCGTCAGATAGCTGGAAAGGACTATTGGATCGCTGTGATCAGTCTTCTGATGGCGTAATTGTAGCCAAAATAGATTTAACGGCTTAGATCAACAGGGTGTAATGCGACCGCGAAGCACATGATTATTTCTTCATAACTTGCTGTATCATCTTCTCCAGCGAATGAATTTATTTTCTGGGTAAACTTTGAATGGCCCGTACGGCTTCGTTTGAGCTCCGATTTTGACGCGGTTTGTTGCGTTGGAATCGTCTCAATGAGTACTTCACGTTGGTATAGGCAAAACTTGAGTTTGACAGCTTCGAAAATTTCAGTTGTCAGAAAATGTGAGCCGTATTGCAATTTTCGGCATATTTTGGTTACTTCTTGACTTCTCGGGTTTGTGGGTTTGGACCCTTTGAGCCGATACGAATCCTTTGATATGTTCAGATGTGGATTTCGGCAAGCCAAGATGATAGTTCTGAGCCGAGATATTAGTGCCGAATAAGACATAAAGTTGCCGATTATTTGATGCGGAATATTGCGTTGGTCAAAGAATGTGTCGAATAAGAAATGTTGGCAGTGTAATTTTTGCCGAATAAGTTATAAGCCGAGTTGATCATATGCATGCAGCCTGGATGAAAATATAAATTGCCGAATAAGTCAATAGGTTTGCCGAAACTTGTTGATAATATGCCGAGTAAGCCAATAAAATTGCCGAATTGTTCGTTGGGCCTATGGAGGTAAGTTGGTTCGTTGGTGGTTGCCAAATATGCATAGTTGTGTTAATATGCAGTTGATAATAGGCCGAATGATGTACCGAATCGCAGAGGATAAGCAATACGATATGATGTTTGCCGAGTACTGTAAGTAAGTTGATAAGCAACATCGAAGCCGAATAGTGTTTCCGAAGCCGAGACGGTAATATGATATGCCGTGATAGTAGCGCCGTGCAGTGGTGATATTTCCGAGAATTATATTGAGATTCAAGGCGGTAGCGACTCGGCACTACCGCGTTACCGCCGAATTATTTGGTCGAGCAATGATGTAAACCCAACTATAGCTTGTCGAATAAAATACTCATATCATCCATGTCAAGTACTCAGTGAAGATGAAAATTTTCCAAATCCTAACTATTTAAATTAACCGGAATAGGTGTAGAAACATGAGCAAAATCAATGAATCCAGATTAAATACAAGAACATGTATCTGCATAATTACCATTTTGCAGGTCAACATGAGAACAACCATTGATTTTTATTGACAATTAGCAAGATACATTGAAATTATCAAGGAAAGAAATCTATCGAACCAACAGCTACCATTAGTGGAATTCTTCAGTGTTACACTCATACTGTGAACCAACTACCTTGGGTGTTTGATGTAATTAAGGAACATGAGGCCTTGCCCCAGAACAACAGCTCCATATATGGTTGGAAAGATTTAAAGCACATGCAGAGGAATGATGACAGACCAGAATATCATCAATGTTATTCTAGTTACATGATTCAGATTACATTGTCCTAATTCCTTTAACAATAGAATAATTGCACAGCATGAAATATGTGAATAATGAATAATGACGATGCCGATTTGTAAAGTTGGGCAGTACCGTTTAGTCGGTTGCCGAGAAGGGAGGAAGAGCTACCGAATAGCCTTGTCAGATTGCCGACTTCAGCGGTAGGTTGCCGAGTAATAAATGTTAGCCGAATAAGCAATATCGCGGTGTAGTGTTTTCAAATACTTGCCGAATAAGTTGCCGAAGAAGAGATTATGCAGAGAACTAATAGTTGATAAGATGCCGAATGATATGCCGAATTTGCGGAGTTTGATAAGCAATGTTGCCGAATAGTAGCGCCGAGCAATTTTGTACTTCCGAGAAGTGATTCATGAGATTTTTGTTGGAGGTGAATAAATTAATAATTGTAGTTGTTCCGAGAATGTCCAATGTTGTGGAGTGGACGTATGTGTGGCCGAGTAGGATTGCCGAGAAAGGTGGAAGAGATGTCGAGTAGCTTTGTATCTTTGCCGAGCAATCCTTTATGAGTTGTAATACTGTAAAAATGCACATGCATGGGCTCAATAGCCGACTGATTCTTCAGAGTGGAGAAATTGTCGAGGCTTGCGAGATAAATTGTGGCTGAGATAGGTGGGTCGACAACTATTTTGGCTTGCCGAAACACATTGGTCAGCAACTTAGTTTGAAACACTTGGTCGGCAATTCCTTTCGATTGTGCCAGCCGGAATACTTGGCCGGCGACTTTAGCTTGGTGCTTTGGCAGAATATCACTTCGATTGAATTACATCGCCCTTGAGATTCACATTAATTCGAATTTTGGATAGAAATTGCATATATTCATCAGCAGTGTGGTTGCTGAGGTGTCTTTGTTCAGAGACAACATTGAAACCCATTTGATTCTTCTCAAAAGCACCTACAACTGACAAATGTTTCGCAATACATGTAATGTATAATATATAAATAAACTCTTAGACTGCCAATTCACAAGTTGCACTACTACAATTGGTTAACCTTGGTTCTTTAGAGAGAGAAAGTAATTAATTACCGAGCAATATGTTTGTTGAAAGGTTTTCCAGCAAGATCAACTAATAATATAATATTTCGACATGGGTGCATTCATACATATAGAAGCATAAATGAAAATAAGTTCTTTGGAAAATGATGGCTTTGTTATATATTTTGTCAACCAGTGCTATTCGGAGTCTGACATAATATTTTTTTTATCAATTCCTAGAGAGAGAAAACATACAACCCATAAATTTGTGACATATATATATATATATATATATTTCATCTATGCTCATGCTTTTTGGGTTTGATTAAAAAACTAGTATACACACATATACGTAGACTAGAAATATACAAATAAATTCTTTCAAAGAGAAAAACAGCTTCCCTTATTCAGTGTAGGCCGACTTGCAGCCGATCATATGGTTGGAAACTTTTCTTAGCTTCATGATGTGCCGAATCACTTGGTCGACATCTCTTTGAATTTGGCTTTGCTGAGAATGTGGTCGGCAAGACTGCGTTATGCATGCGACACCTTTGATCTTTGGTTTTGCCGAGATTTGGGTTGGCATCAACGGAAGCCATTAGAGAAAAAGTGAACCCAACTTGTGTACATGTGCATATATATGAAGAATCACCTTCAAGATATGTTTTGTGAAACAAAGAATAAATAAATAAATAGATAGACACATGTATTAATTTAGCCGAGCAGATGTGTTGACTTGCCGAAAAGATGTTCGTACCAATAAAGGTGTGAAACCCATTTTTAGAGAGAGAAAAACAGCTACTAACCTCATCTTGTTTTAACAACCTTTCTAAGCAATATTAATACTGAACGATGCTTTGATCAAATCTATGAGCATAAATAGATACATACATAGATGTGTATATATATATGTATACTTGAACTTTAGCAAAAAACATAATCAGAATGAAAGAAGCCAAAAACCCAGTTGTGGGCCGTATTACTTGGGATTGGTTTTGCTTTTGTAGAAAGTGCACTAACCTCAAAGCAACCAGTATATGTTTACTTACAGCAGTATATTTGTTGTGTTCTTTGTTGATCTCATTCAGTCGTTCCCACAGATGGCGCCAATTGTGAGACCATGAAATATCCTCTCACATGGATGTTGTGGAGATCCAACGAAGAGAAGAGCTTCACCCCTGTAGATCTGCAATGAGGAACATAGTCGGTGCCACCCAACCGGGGTTGCCGGCCGGGAGTACTCCGATGATGAAGTTAGTCCTTGAATCAAGAAATAGTATATATGTATATCAGAAGGGGTGTGTGTGTGTGGTGGAAGGAGAACAGACATACCTTTCACTTAGGATGCCCCCCCTTTATATAGATGGGGGGTGTGATATTTATTTGGGCTGGACCTTTGTAGGCTTTGTTTGGGTTGGGCCCAATAAGCTAATACTTATAATTTTCTGGCTCCCACAGTTTTGAACACCAATTCTCATCCTTACAGAGTCTCAAGTTTCACTTCGAAGGACATTACTTTCACTAAGAAACCTAAGATAGGTCTTTTAATCCCCTTCGAAGTAAATCAAATACTTGATTATTCTTACATTTTTAAGTACGGAAGTGTGCTTCGAAGCCGACTTCTTTGTTTCGAAGCCGTTGTTTTTTGGCTTTTGGCGCCAAAATCTGGTTTCGAAGCCAAATATTTTACTTCGAAGCTAGCCTCAGCATCTGGGCTGTGTTTTTCCCTCCAAATACTATCAATATTTGAAGGAAACTCTTTGTATTCGTACTTTTAGTGCTTAACGAACCAAGCGTTTATATATCTCCAAACACAAAGGCTTTTGAAACCCTTTTATTTCGTGTTCTGAAATCATTTGCTCGTTCAACACACAAACCCTTTTACTTCTGCTGATCTTCCACTTCTCTCTACTTCCTTTCTCAGCTTCACCTTCTGGAAACGCATACTATCAATGGCTTCTTCTTCGGTGCCGGTCGTAAAGCGTGTGAGCCCATCTGTAACCCTGAAGAGGCTCATTGATGCGGAATGTGAGACGTACAAAGCTGGGGAGAAAAGCGCTATCGATGGACGAATCTTCGTCCCTCGTCGCCATGTGCAACAAGATTACGTGCTTGGGCCCATATTCAAAGAGATCCTTACTGAGCTCCCAGCCCTATATCCTCGTTTGGAAAACCAATGTCTTCTTTACGAAGGTGGTCTTGACTGGAAGAGCTGGAGGATAAACCGACCCCACCGATGCTGGCCCACGGTGAGACCGGAGTGGCAAGAATGGTATGACCGGGTTGTCCCTGCTAGAACTCTGGACCTTCAAGAGCTCTGCCTTCTCGATGCTCTCCGACTATCCAGGGTAACTATCTCAGAGGACCCTTTCCTAATTCCTGCTGCCTTGTGTTTTTGGAATCCTATCTTTAATTTCTTTCAATTTAGATGTGGGATAATGGCCCCTACTGTTCTTGACATTTGCCATCTACTAGGATTATCCCCAATTGGTACCCCCTTTGGACCAGATTACCCTGACTTAGCAGTCCCTTTTTCCCTCCTCTCTCTTAACTCATCCTATAGTGATTTCGCTAAGGCTGAGAATAAAAGAGAGGGCTTTGTGACTAATAGGGAATTCTTTTCTTTCCTATTGTATTGGCTTTGCAAATTCCTCTTCTGTACCTCCTCTCAGAGAATCATGCCTGAATTTGCCCCTCTTGCCAAAGCCTTCGTTTTACAAAAAAGGGTGGCCTTAGCCCCATACGTTCTAGGCCATGTATATAGAGTTTGTTCCCTCTTCTGCGAGAAACCCTTAGATGCTAACCAAGGGGGGCCATTCTGGATCCTTCAGCTTTGGCTTTTTGCCTATTTCACCGAGTTACAATCCAAATGCCTTAAATTTTCTGAGCCAAACCCTCTCACTCATGGCATAAGGCTGGCCAATGCTTCACTTTACCCCTCCACTTTTGCTTTTTACTTCTCTTTCTTCCACCAACTTCCAGCTTCCCTTCCTACGTTCCGTTTCCGTCCCTTCGAACCCGCCATTAGTCCATCTTGGTTGAGGAATTTCTTAAGTGACAGGTCCCGCGCCTCACATGCTCACAAAGATATATGGGCTTCTATTCTGATCCCTAGATAGTTATTTATTGGGACCTTAAACCCCAGAGCCTACAAATGCATAGCTGAGCCGTATTGTCCTGCTTAATTTGCTAGACAATTTGGCTTCACACAAGGGGTCCCAATACCTCTCTGCAGCAATACCAATCTAAGTCTCACTAAGAGGGATCTGAAAGTTCGGAGGTCCAGGCTAGATGAAGCAACTTCCAAATTTATAGATGACTTGGTCAATTTCGAGTATACCCCTTTCCTTCCTTAGGGTACCTTGTTGAAGAGGTACCAGAACTGGTGGGCGACCAACATGGAAGTATACTTGGCCATTTCTCCTCAGAACCTGCTAATGGTGTTGGATCTGCCCAAACCCAAAGGAGGTGGAACTGTTACTTCTTCCACTATTTCAGTTGCAGTGCCCGCGTCCACTCCTGGTGCCTCAACTCCTCCTAGAGTCACTCGGGCTACTTCGAAGAAAGGTATACACCTTTGTTTCTTTTCCTTTGGCCTTCTCTATAATGGTTGTAGTCTTATCCTTAGTTCTTCTTTTGTGAAGGTAGCCCACAACAAAAGAAAAGGAAACTGCTTGAGCTTGAAAAGAAAACAGCTGAGGTGCAAGCAGAAGAAGAAGAAGAAACAGATCAAGAGCATGAGTCGCCCTTAATAAGAAGGAAAAGAGTGATCATCTCTATTTCTGACTTAGTTGAAGATGAGACAATTGTCAGAGAGGTAGAAGAGAAGCTCATCTCTACAGAATCTAGATCCCAGATTGAAGAAGTTGAGAAGGGAATTGAGAAGGAGCAGACAAAACCAATACAGAGAAGAAAGAAAAGAAAGATGACTATCTCTCCTTCTGATTTCACAGAAGACTCTGACTCCGAGACAATTGCCATGGCAATAGAAAAGAGAAAGAAAGTGACTGCTTCTGCTACTAACTTGGTTGAAGATACCATCTATGAGGCAGCTGCCAAGGCAGTAGAACAAGAACATTCTAAGGCCATAATTGTCTTCGAGAGGGCTGAGAAGAGACGGCAACAACAATTTCTGAGAGATGAAGCTGCTGCTGCTGATGCATTACAAAGGGAAACTGCAAGAAGGCAACAAGCTGCCGAACATTACTCCCTTCGTAGCTCTCCCACTACTGCCAATATTTCTGAAACAAGTAATTTCTTTCATGCTTCTACTGTTTTTCCTTATCAAATTTTGACATTGAAGCTTGACCTTACGCTTCTTCTTTTTTGCAGCAACAATTACTGAGGCTATACTTCCAATGAGGACTTCCTCAATTTCAGTTGAGATTGATCGGATGCAAAATGTGAAGGCCATTCAGATAATACTTCCACTTCCTAGGCCCACATTCCATGTACCCCCTTTGAGTCCCAGCATTCCTGTAACTCTTTCTTTTGGTCTGACTCCATATCTTCCCTATCTGTCCTTCGACCTGTCTCAATTTACTTCTCATTCGGGCCCTGCTCTTCCTTCTCCTTCTAAGGAAATTTCAACCATTACCTCTTCTTCGAAGGTATCTGATTCCCCAATTGAGGGTGCTGGTAGTTCTCCAACTCATAGTTCATTACCTTTGCCTACTTTCAGCCCCTCTTCACTTGATTCATTAGTGGCTAAGACCATAGAGACTGCCAAAAATGCTCCATCCATTTCTCCTATCCCTATGTAGTCCTTTATGTCTTCCACCATAACTCTCTCTGCATCCCTCATGTCTACGGATGAGGTAGACATCTTCGAAGCCAGGCTAGCCAGTCTCTTCGATGTGCCCTCTACCTCTCCAATAACCAATTTTGAAGCTGAGCCATTAGTTTTGGCCGACTCCTTGTTACAAATTCTTGAAAGCTCTCCTTCCTCCAACAGTAAGCCTTCTGCACCTTTGATGGGCTTAGACACCTGCCTGGAACTGTTAATCTCCTTTTCGAGGCCCCCCTTCGAGGCTTTGCAAAGACCTATAATAAAAGATGGGTTCCTCCAGTGCTGCAAAGTTGCTGAACAGTCAGACATGGATGTCTCAAGTCACTTATCCCAGGTAGCAGCTACTATCGACTTCTACATCAACATCTGCCATGCTGCCAAAGCTACAGAGGAAAAATTGGCTAGAGACTAGAGTTTCGTCTCCCAAGTACATACTGAAGTCTTAGAGCTCAAGGAACAACACTCCTCTGCCTCTCACTTTCGAGTTCAGCTGCTGGAGAGGAAAGCTCAACTTGAGGAGGAGCTGTCTGCAGTGAATCAAGCCTTGATTCGAACTGACACCAAATTACAGATCACCAACCAAGAATTGGCCGATCGAAAACAAGAAATGACCACAGCCATTCAGCTATTTTCATCACTTAGCAATAGGAAATCTGTTGTAAAAGAACAATTAAAACATTGTAATGATTTTTGGGCCAATTTGTTGCACAATGTACTTAACTCTTTATGAAAAACAAATCCTTGTCTATCATCTAAGTAGTCTTGTGTTCTTTTGCTTGACATTTATTCTACTCCTTGTGTTTCCCAAATAGTTGGAAAATAAGGCTTCAAATATCTGCCATTGATCTTTTTGGGATGTATGTATCTATTCAAATTTCTCAAATGGTATGCCCCAAAAGGCAGGACTCTATGAATTTGATATGGTCCTTCCCAGTTAGGTGACCATTTGCCAAACTTATGGCTTTTAATTCCTATTGGGAGTATTATTTTCCATACCAAATCACCTTCATCAAAGCCAATGTATTTGACTTTCTTATTGTAATTTTTGGCCGCTTTCTTCTTTTGCAAGAGAATACTGTTTAATGCTAGAATTCTGGCTTCATATATGCCTTCTAATTCCAAGTACATACTCTGATGGTATTGCTCAGGATTTAGCTGGTCTTGGCATCTTACCCTCAAAGATTTAACATTAATTTCCACGGGTAACACTGCATCATGCCCATACACTAAGGCATAAGGAGTAACTCCTGTGCTTGACCTTGGGGAAGTTCTATAAGCCCACAATACATCCAACAATAAGTTATGCCAATCCTTAGGATTGTCTTCCACAACCTTTTGTATTCCTTTCTTTAAGGACTTATTGGATAATTCAGCTTGACCATTGGCTTGTGCATAATAGGGGGTAGAATTAACAAGGCTAATTCCAAACTCTGCCACAAAGGACTTCACCATTTTCCCATCGAACATAGTTCCATTATCAACAGTTATAGTTTGTGGGATGCCAAACCTATGGATTAAATCCTTGATGAATCCAATGACCTCAGTTTGGTCTACAGCCTTATAAGGCTTAGCTTCGACTCACTTAGTGAAATAATCAGTGGCTACTAAGATGAAACAATGATGCTTCGAAGAGGGTGGGTGTATTTTCCCCATCATATCCATGGCCCATCCCCTGAATGGCCAGGGCTTCACTACTGCATGTAGGTCAGTTATGGGCACATGCCTTATTGTGCCATGCTTTTGGCATGCTTGGTAACCCTTTGCATACTCTATGCAATCTTTAAGGATAGTTGGCCAATAGTAGGAATGCCTTCGAAGCAACCACCTCATCTTCACACTAGGCTGATGAGCACCACAGATGCCTTCATGAACCTCAGCCATAGCTGTTAATGCTTCTTTTGGGCCTAAACATTCCAGCAATAAACCATCTCCCCCCCTTTTGTAGAGAGCATTATCGTATATCATATATTGCATAGACTGCAATTTAATTTTCCTACTGGCCTTCGAAGATGGACCAACCAAGTACTGCATTATTGGATGCCTCCAATCTTGTTCTTGCAAGTCATTATGATTGACTTCCAAGACCACATTCCTTTTATTCAAAGGTGGTATCAATTTCTGATATGTTGTTTGACTTATGTTCCTTTGGGCATCATCCCTTCTCTTGAAGTTCGAAGCTTTCTGAGCCACATCATTAGCTCTATTATTCAAGAATCTTGGAACATGAGTTACATTTGCTATTTGAAATTAAGAAAGCAGATGTAATGCAACAACATAGTATGGTAAAATGCTTATGCTTTGACACTTGAAACTCCCTTTCACTTGGTTAACCACCAATTGAGAATCTCCAAATATGTCAACTGTATGAACTTGTAATCCAATAAGAATTTCTAGTCCCACTATTAAGGCTTCATATTCAGCTTGGTTATTAGAACAGGTAACTTCATCAACTCTGAAACCATGTGTGGTCTCTACCCCTTGTGGAGACCTAATCACAATACCAATTCCAGTTAAGCCATTGGCTTTCGACCCATCAAACCACATCTGCCATGGCTCAACACTAGCCATACCAAGTTCCATTATCTCTTGGCTCTCTGTTTGAGATGGATGGTCTGCCAGAAAATTGGCTAAAACTTGCCCTTTTACTGCCCTTTGAGGGACATATTCTAGATGAAATTATGATAAGGCTAGTATCCACTTGCCAATTCTTCCCCTCAACATAGGTCTAGATAACATGTACTTAACCAAATCTGTGGTTGCAATTACCAAGACAGTTGTAGGTAAAAGATAGTATCTTAATTTCATTGCAGCAAAATACAAAGCAAGACACAGCTTTTCAACATCTGAATATTTACATTCACAAGAATTTAAAAACCTATTAAGGTAATAAACAGCTTGCTCCTTGCCTTCTTCATTATCTTGGGCCAAGAAAGCTCCCAATGAATCTTCTGCTGCAGCTATGTACAACTTCAAGGGCTTATCACCCTTTGGTGGCATCAGCACTGGAGGGTTGGCTAAATAGGCTTTGATACCTTCGAAAGCAATTTGATGCTCTGCTGTCCACACAAATTCCTCTTCATCTTTCAGCCTTAACAAGGAAGAAAATACTTTAGTTTTCCCTGTAGTGTTAGAAATGAACCTTCGAAGAAAGTTAACCTGTCCAAGGAACTTTTGTAATTCTTTCTTACTTGATGGAGGTCTGGCTTCAATGATGGCTTTGGCTTTATTCTGGTCAATCTGTATTCCTTTCTTGTGTACCACATAGCCCAAGAAGTTTCCAGACGATACGCCAAAAGCACACTTAAGAGGATTGAGCTTCAATTTGAACTTTCTCATTCTTTCAAAGGCTGCTTCTAAGTGAAACAGATGCTCCTCCATGGATTGGGATTTAACTACAATGTCATCAATATAACACTCTAAATACCCTCCAATGAGGTCATGAAAGATAGTGTTCATAGCCATCTGATATGTAGTTCCAGCATTCTTCAGGCCAAATGGCATTTTAACCCATTCGAAGGTGCCAATATTTCCAGGACATCTGAATGCTGTCTTGTGGACATCCTCCTCTGCAATGCAGATCTGGTTATAACCAGAATGCCATCCATCATTGATAAAACTTGATGCCCTGCTGAACTGTCTACCAACAGATCCACTATAGGCATGGGGTACTCATCTTTTGGAGTTGCTAAATTCAAGTTTCTGAAATCAATGCATACCCTCATTTTACCGTTCTTCTTAACCACATGCACAATATTAGATTACCATTCCACATACCTGGCTGTCCTAATAAAGCCTGCTTTGAGTAGTCTAAGAATCTCCTCCTTGACTTTCTGAATTACTTCTGGACTCATTCTCCTTGGTTTTTGCTTGTATGGCTTGAAGTTAAGTTTCATAGGGAGCCTATGTTCCACTAATGACCTATCCAATCCTGGTAGTTCATTATAAGACCATACAAAGCAATCTTTATATTTCTTTAGAACAACCAACAACTGGTCCCTGTCCAGAACATTCAGACAAGCACTTATGTAGGTGGGCTGCTGTATAGAATCTTTCCCTAAATTTACTTCTTCTAAGGGGTCTTGTGTCTGATAACTTACTGAAGCTTCTTCTTTGATTTCTTCTATCTTCGAAGTAATCTCCTTGCTTTGTTCTGCTCCCAGGTTCTTTAATTCAACATCTTTGCCCTCCTCCTCATAGACAAAGTCTGTCCACAAGGCTTCCTCTTCCTGTATCTCCTGGACTTTTGTTTCAATGTCCAATGCACAGTATTTATCAAGAGTAAAAACTTTGGCCTGTTGCTGCTTCTGTTTGCAGCCAATTATCATGGCTTCTCTCTCTTGCTCCTGTACTTTCTAGACTATTGATTTTACATCCAATGTTAAGAATTTAATTAAAGCCAAAGACGTGGCTTCTTGTGTTTCATTTCTTCGCCTACAACCAGGCATCATTGTCATCCTTAACAACAACCTCCTCATCAGCACTCTCTTGGACTAAGTGCTTCAGGTGTGTCACTTCCTCATCAGCCGTCACTTCGGCTGAGCCATCAGGTTTCCTCAGTATACTGAGTAGTGTCACTCCCTCAATATACAGTTTGGTGTAGACGTCCCCGAACGCATCCCGGGCGAGGAGTGCGAGTCCCCTCCGTTACGGTTCGATATTGGGTCACTACAGTTCGAAGGACTCAAAATGTCACGGTTCTTAATCTTGAACCAAAGAGTCCAAATCCGGCAAATCGTTTTGAAAACAGATTTTTTTGAAAGAAGTGCCAAACATGGACTGCTTTGCCAGATACAGAGTCGCCACCTAAATGTTTTTTAATGGGAAATTTAGGAAACCCTGACTCGGTGCCAAAGGCCACGTGTCCGTCATCACCAAAGTTGCCTCGGCTCGGGAACTTGGGTACGATTGGGGAAGGTCACTTCGTGAGCACCCCCGCTCGCCCGGTCAAAGACCGGCCTCTACTAACTATGATATCTTATTTTGAAAACATTGTGTGTTCTTATTCCGATTATTAGCCTAGGTTACTATGTGATGCGCACAACATACAAGTATAGACTGGGTCGCCTGAATTGGAACAAAACACTTCATGTTTGTTTTTGAAAATGGTTTGATGGTGCTACCCGCAGGTAGGCTAAGACATGGATTTGCCACCCTCGGGTGGGCTTTAGAAAACAATGGTTTTGCCACTATCTAGTGGGCTTAAAACAAACAGTCAATGATTTGTTCCACTCCAAGTAACTCAACCTCCACCCACAAGCATTCAAGGCAGTTATATCACATAAGCAATTAGCCTCATGGTAAGCATGCTTTTCATGGCAGTCACTCACACGCATGCAAGGATGCTAAAGCATAAAAACTCACCGAGTACTCCAAGCCAAAACAGAAGCTCGTTAGAAATCCATGCATGATCCTAGATGCACAGAATTGCCTAATGCAACACATGCAAAGATGCAACTATAGCAGGCTCGGCTATTCTAAACATGGCATATGAAATGCAACAGCTATCAAGTATTCAACTTGGAATTGAAATACAGATGCAGTTTGTATGATGCGCCGAGCCCGGTGCATGCAAAACAGATGAATGATGCAAACATGCTGTCATACTGTTATGCTAATTGAAATATGCCCTAATCTAACCATCATAAGCAGGTAAATAAAAGGGAAGAAAGAAGTGGGGGTTGGAAGACATACATCACACTCACCCACACTTATTACAATTTTGCCCTCGCACAGAGGGTCCAAATAAATATACAGTCCCGAATAAAAGAATAATATAGTCCAAATAATACAGTCCAAATAATGTACAAATTCCTAATTAATTAACAAGTTAACTAAGAAAGCTGTAAAACTGGCATGCAAGCCAGGGACTGCCTTGATTCCGCTCCGGATGATGAATGATGCATGTTTGGACTGCCTTGCGCGGAAATCCACGGCGATGTCCCGATTAGCCTCTGTTTTGTAATTATTTCTTGAAAAGCGCGCCAAGCCTCGGAAGACTGCTGATTCTTGATATGCTGCAACAGAGAGCAGGAAAGGGGCATAGTAATGTATTTTCACAAATGTATGCATGCCTCGATCCTCGTGCCACCAATCACGCATCTCGATGCATGATGGCCGAGGAGCCGAATCGCACAACTCAATATAGAATGAATGCACATGAAAACACAACAAAACCTAACTCCATCATGGATGATCCGGAGTGTCGGTGACTGGGGAATTGAGACACGCTCCGTCACTCGGAGTACGGAACGTACCTCGTTTCCCGTGCCCGGGCTAATGCCTATCCCGAACACAATGCAATATGCATGATATGCATGAAATGCAACTAAGATACAACCTAACATGAAAAATGCTATGAAATGGCATGCACGATGCACTAGGTGATATGGCACACACAATGCACTAATATGTAACCTAGCATACACAATGCTATGGAATGAAATGGCATACACAATGCAATATGGGCTTACACCAACATGAGTGGACCTCAGCCACACTCACATAAGAGGCCATCAGATGAAAATGAGACACCTCGAAATGCGTGCACGCATGCACGCAAACCGAGGACCGAACCTACGGCACGGAATGCCACTCTAATGAGACATGGCAAGGGATGCAATATGGCATGCAAAAATGCAAAATTTCAGAACTGAAATGCAAGGGAAAACAACCCCGAAACATGGCGAAATGAAACCCGATGCATGGAATAAGACCCGAAACATGAAATTTGACATACGAAATGGCCTACAGCTATACAAAGCATGCATAATTTGTACATGGAATGTAAAGACAGAAGCAAGGCAGCCCCAAAACAAGCATTTTTACAGTTCAAAGCGTGGCCAAACAGCAAGCACAAGTGAGACTAAATTAGCATGCTAAAAAGGGGGCCAAGAGAGAAGTATGAGACAACCCACAAATTCTGGCCTCAAACAGAGAAAGAGCCTTCTACAACATTGAAGAGGGACCAAAAATATGACCTTTTTCAGTTTATGACAAGCCCCAAAAATAGATACAAGTATGGCAAACAACTCATGCAAGAAATGGGCCATCAAAAGGGCAAAGAAGTAACTGATATATGCTGGCCCCAAACAGGTTAGGGACCTTCAACAATGTTGAAGAGGGGCCCAAAATATGGCTTTTTACAGTAGATGATCAAGCCCAAAACAGTGTAGAAATATGCTCAAAATGCCATGCAAAATTAAGGCCACAAGAGGGCTCTAACATGAAGTATACAAAATATGTCTCAAACAGCAACAAACCCTCAATGAAACATGGATAGAGGGTCAAAATAAGCCCCTTTTCAGTTCGGACCAAGGTCCAAAAACAGAGGCTCAAAAGCCTAATAAAACATGCAAAAATGGGGACCCAAGAGGGGTTCAATGGCAAGTCATTCATGGAGGTCCCAAACAGTGTTGAGCCCTTCTTCAATGTTGAATAAGGGCTCAAAATAAGCCTACTCACAGTTTATATCATGCTCCAAAACAGATTACATATGGGCCAAAATTACTATGCAAAATAATGGCATACAAAGGGGTAAAGAAGGAAGTGCAACAAGGAGGTCCCAAACTGTGAGGGACCCTTAATGAAAGATGAAGAAAAGCTCAAAAAAACACTACTTTCAGTTTTGGTCGGAGCTCAAATGTATGAGCAAGAAGGGCTAAGAAATAGACCAAGAAAAGAGCAAAAAAGGGAAAAACGAGACTCACCCTTGAAGACCAACCCTTTAGCAGCCTCTTGGTCCAAAATGCAGCACTTCTAGCCTCTGAGAAGGTCCTCCAAGCCACTGGTATGGAGTGGTGGTGGTGGTGCTAGGTGGTGGTGTGTAAAAATGGTTAAGAACTTAAGGGGTTTTTAGGTTTAGAGTAGAGAGAGAGAGAAATTTAATGTGAGAGGCTTATACAAAAATCTCTAACCCTTCACACAGACCTGGGGTGCTGTATATATAAGCAAAAGAGGCTGGAAAAGAGTGGGACAAATGGGGGGAAATGAAATTCAAATTTCTTCCCAAAATGGCCAAAATGTGAGCTAAAGGGGCAAGTGATAGCTGCAGGTCCCAAATGGCCGATAGCCCTTCAACAAAGTTGAAGAAGGGCTCAAAATAAGATACTTTGTAGTTTACGACCAAGTCCAACACAGCCCACAAGTACGCCTAAAATACCGTGCAAGAAAAGGGAAAAAACGAGGGGTAAAGAAGCAAGTGGTATATGGAGATGTCAAACAACAAAAGGTCCTTAATCAAACATGAAAATGACCTCAAAATATTACTATCTCAAGTTTGTGTCGGAGCCCAAAAATGTAGAATGAAGGTTCGGGAGCCAAAACACGCAGTTCAGGGCCCCGAAAGTGGGCTGTTAGGCACCGGGAGTGGTGTTCGACCACGAAGTTGGTCTCTCGGACCCCAGTGTCCCTCAAAAGGGAGTAAATAGGATGTATGCCAAAAACCGGGGCAATCGGAGATGGTTAGGCGGTCCCGAACCGAGGCACACGGCCTGACGGCTCCGAAAACCGGGAACCAGGCTCCAAAATGGGAAAAATGGCCTACGACCACGAAACGTAGCCTACAGCCACTGAGAGATGATCTACTAGACCTCTTCCTCCCTTCGGGAAGAGAAACAGAGAAAACTGAGCCTGGTTCGCAAACCGAGGCAAAGTACAGAAAGGGTTCGGAAGTCCGGAGGCAGGGCTCGCGGCCGAGACTCTGAGACTTCTGAACGAGCACAATATGCAACATCACCAAGCGCTCAATCGGTGACGTCTGAGTCTTAAGGTCGGTCAAAAATGGGGTGTCTACATTTGGCCTCTGCGAAGTCTGCACAGGCTATGAAAGGTTGAGGATCTGCATCAATTTCCTCTGTCTCTCCATTGTTAAGGCCATCATAATTTTCTGATGCAAAGAGGAAGGCACACATTTGTTAGTGTGAATCCAATCTCTCCCAAGTAAAGCATTGTATTTAGCATTACTGTCAATTACGAAGAATGCTGTCATGCAGTCCCTGGTTCCCACACTCAGGTTGATGGGTAGAATTCCCTGAGCCATCTGTTTGTCTCCAGCAAAGCCAGCGATGGTTGGGATTAACCTAGGATTCTTTTTCCTTAGTTTCTTCAAAGAAGATTTCGGTAGTAAATTCACTGCTGCCCCATTATCTATCAGGACTCGGTTCAATTGTATCCTATCGAAGAAAGCCTTGATGTACAAAGGCTTGACATGTTGTGTCATAGAATTCGAGGGATACTCAAAAGGATATGAGAGGTTGATGCTCACCTCTTCTTCACTCTCATATTCAGTTTCCATTGGGGTAGCCATTCCAGAATCATCTTGTACCATACTCACTTGTGAGTCTTCACTAGAGACAGGAATAGGATCAATTTCTTGGCCATCTTGGTCCTCATCTCCAGCCTGGAACTCATGAGGCAGTATGTGTACCATATTGACTGATACTGGAGGAAATGAGCCAAATTGGATGGCTGGCTGTACTTGTTTCCCCTCTTGGCCACCTTGTTCAGTTACTTCAGCAGCATCCTCCATGCTGCACTCTAGCACTTCGTTGTTAACTGATTCCTTCGAAGGATCTTTCTCAACTGGTTTTTCAACCAAAAATGTTTGCTCAGCCATGAAGGCTTCGAACATTTCTTCCTCCATCATTTCTTTCTTTTGGCTTATGCCAATTTCTTCTTCTGTCTCGCTATCACTATCCATCAGAGCTTTCTCCAATCCTGCCAAGCTAGATTCTTCTCTGGTTTTTAGTTCAGAATGAACCTTGGCCAACTGTTCCCCGTTGCAACCCACCTTGCTTTATAGAGTTGTCTTTGGAGTATGGTCTGACTTTGGAGTCTTCTTTCCTTCTGTCTGGACCAATGAAGAGCTCTCTCCATTTTCTTTCATATATTTCTGGTACTGAGTGTACCTACGCTGAATCTTTCTCCTTTGTGATCTCGAAATGACTGGGACCATATCTGGTTCCTTCGTCTTTGGGTGTTTAAGCAATACCCAATTGTTCGGAGCCACCAAAGGAGGTTTAACCATCCTTCCTTGGTTTCCAACATCTCTCTGAGTGGGCACTTCCCTAGGTTTGTTCTGCATCACAAACCAATCTGGAACTCCAGGTACCCATGAACTTACTGACTCAGATGTTGAACTGCTTCTTTCTACCTTCGAAGCCATCTTCGAAGCTGGCTGTGAAGGCACTTGCTTGGTCCTGACCTCATGTTTCGAGCCTGATTCAGGCCTTCGATGAAGGTGGCCACTTTCTGTCCTGCGTGAGGTTGGTCTAGGAGGCTAATCTCTGGCTTTGATCCCATAACCTGAACTCTTCTCCAGTCTTCTTTCAGAATGACTGCTCTCCATTCTGTAGTAGTTAGGTGGCCTGGACTCATACAAGGGCCTTTTGCCTTTAGCATGCATTCTATCGACTGCTGGTTCAACTACCAATGGCTGCTGCCTAACACTAGCCGGATACGGCCTTTTGTTATAAGCATTGGTTGGTCTAGGACGTCTCTGCACATCCCTGTAGTATTGCTTCTCATTAATTGGAAGCCCCTTCAACCATTTATAACTCAGTCTGCACCTGGGACACATCCTTTGCATTACTGCCGCCTCCAAGGAATCATCATCCAGTGATTTTTCATCAGAGTGTTCCCTCTGGTGTGAGAAACCTTGTTCAATAACTGGCAGATTTCTGGTGTCCTTTTTAATGGTTGTCTGGTTAGCAACATGCATCTGCACATTGACTTCTTCCAATTCTGTCAAGGACAAGTTCTGGAAGTCTGACACAATGACATTGGCTGCTACCTCTCCAACTTCTGGAAATGGATTACTGTCGATCCCCATGGCCTTTTCTGCTTTGGCTGGGAATTTCAAACTTCCTTTCCGAATTTGTTCTTAGATCCTGTCTCGAAAAACAATGCAGTTTTTAGTCGAGTGAGACCAAGAGTTATGCCATTTACAATATACTTTTCCCTTAAGTTCATCTGGAGATGGCAGTTTTACTCCTTTAGGTAACTTAAGGAAGTTGGCCGCAAGCAAATGATCAAAAATGTCATCTGCCTTTGTTAAATCGAAAGAGTACTTTCTGTGAAGGTCTTTCTTTTTAAACTGCTGGTCAATTGTTGTATCCTTATGAATTAATACCTCACAGATCACAGGTTCTTTGCCAACAATCTCTGCTGCATCAATCTCATAATTAGGATCTCTATAATATGTCTTGTACGATGCATTATTTCGATCTTGTTCCTCCTCTAGTAATGCTTCATACCTAGACACCTTATAGGTTAGTTCCACCAAATCTCTGAATTCAGTTGAGTCACACTTCTTTCGAAGCCTGAACTCTAAGCCATTTTGAGCCAATCTTACGAATTTTGGCTCTGGCAGAATGACTCTACATTTATTTCGAGCCCTTTTAAATCTAGCAATAAACTGAGTAGCCTTTTCTTCAGGCCTTTGACTCAATCTTGCCAAGTCTGCCATAGAAACCTCTGGCTCCGATTGGAAGAATTGGGCATGAAATGCCTCTTCCATTTGTTGCCAAGTTTGAATGGAGCCAGGTGTAAGGTTGATGTACCATACAAATGCTCCCCCAATTAGAGAATTTGGGAATAATCTTAGTTTCATATAGTCATGATTAGTAAATTCACCGCATTGAGCAGCAAACCTAGCAATATGCTCTATTGTTGATTGGTTTCCACTCCCATAAAAAAGGGTAAAATCTGGTATCCTGAACCCCCTTGGGTATTCATGTACCCTATCTACCCATTCTGGGTATGGTTTTCTGTATACAGGAGTCTGGACCCCCCGAGCCATCGGTCCACACATCTCCCTAACAATATCAGCAATTTGGTCCCTAGGGACCATATTTTGTGCCTGCTGAACCACTACTGGAGGGAAAAACACAGGGTTCGGTGGACAAACTTGTGCTTGTGGTCCTCTTGGTCCATAAGGTGGTACATTTAGGACTGGTTGTCCCTATGGTGCAGGTTGCTGTTGGGGGCATGGGTAACCCCTTTGAGCCTGTCCCGCGAAAGGACCTGCGAAAGGTGCTGTAACAGGTGTTGTGTCCCTTCTATTTGCAGGCAAACCTTCCAACCCCCCGGGTATAAATTCGAATAAGGGATTAGTGAACCCCCTTGTACCAGGTATGGCTTCGAACATGGGATTTGTGACCATTCTTATGCCAGTTTCTTGTACTGGGCCAGATCCACCAATTTGTATGGCTTCATTGTTGAGTACTGAGGCATTTTGACTTGCTATAGGCCTCGAAATGGGTTCATACCAAGACTGAGGTGATGGTCTTTCATAGTTCTGACTACTAGTTTGACCATTAGAATGCCCATTAACTTGCATAGGCTGTTTATCTCTAGCCAATCTTTGTTGAGGGACATTCAAAACTTCCTCGATGTGTCTTGTGTTTGTTGGTTGGTGGGTATTCATTCGATCCAAAAAGGATGTTGCCCACCTTTCCATTGTGTTCATTAATTGCTGTCCCATGGCATCTACTAGGCCATCCCATGGATTTATTGGATGAGTAGATGGAACAGTGGATGGTCTAATTCCTTGGTTTCGTCCAATACTATGAACATGTGGTTCTTGTCCTGAAGTGCTGGTCTGTTCGACCATAGGTTCTGATAATATGGGAGTTTCCACAGGATGTGTAACCACATTATCTTCTGGATTAGGTATTTCTACCTCTTCTTCTACGCCTTCTTCCAAGCGTTCATTTTCTCCTTGTCTTCTTCGTCTAGCCATTTCAATTAGTCCCACTGGGAGTGCCAAAAATATATGTTGGCTTTTTGGCTTTCGAAGGGTATTTTTGTAAATGCGAGCGTACCAGCAAGGATCAATCAGTCCTTACAGAAATGTTAATTGCCAACCAATTATCAGACGATTGTGTTTTAGTTCTTTCAGCCTCAATGAAGAGGACTTTTACTGGTGGCTTGACTTAGGAGAAATTAAACAAAATAACAGTTAAATGAAGAGCAATTGAAGTATTTCATTAGAATGAAAACTTACAATGATCCAAACTCAGCCTCGTAGAGGGTTTACAACAACAATCTACTTGAAACTACTCCTATGAATGAAGTGCAGTGCAGGAATTTGAAGTATAGGAATGTAAAGAGCAGGAATTTAAAGAACAGGAAATGTAAAACTGGAAAAGAAAATATGTAAAGTAAGACTGGTTTGTATGATCTGAGTCCGGGGGCTTTTTCTGGGGTCTTCCCCGCTATTTATACTTCTCAAGGATGACTATCGAACTGCACTTCAAACCGTCGAACTGCTCCTCCATGATCGTTGATCATGCTGCCTTATAAGTAGTTCCACTACGCCATCACTTGCAGTTAGGCTTCCCTCCTATATTTGAATTTGAATCTGAGTAACTGTTGAAGTCACGTCACCTTGCACCTCTTTATTGATTCAATGCTACTCAGATCACGTGAGAACCAATACTAACTGCCACGTGTACGATCAGGATCGAAGACTTGAATAGTCTTCCTATATTACCCTTATTCTGCCACGTGTTAAATTGTGATTGGCTTGTACAAAATATGTAGCCAATAGAGATCTAATATTACTGTCTCCTCTAACATATCATCCACCTGTAAAGAATAATACAAAAGCATTTGATTATAAGAAAAATTATAAATAACAAGTAAGAAAGTCTCGATTTATAAATTATAAACTAAACATACATAACCAAAAATATGAATGTTGTCCATGACCTGAATTAAAATGAACTCTAAGGTTGTTGAAGAGGTTGAAACACCACAAACTTGCTATAAATAGATTGGGTTTAAATAACAATGGGTTGTACAATGACTATTTGATTACTTAATTGTACCATAAGTTAAGTACAATCAAATAAAAGAAAACCCAATTCTAATTTTTAACAATCAAATAAAAACAAAAGATCACAAAACTTTACTTTTCATGTTAAAAAATAAACCCAATTCACACATTTATCAAAATCACCCAAATCATTTATCAAAACACTAATCATATTTGAAACACTTAATTCTCATTTATGCTATCCAAGCCCATTGAAAGTTTATTTAGCAAACTTGAGAGCTCTATCCAATAAACAGCAAGTTCTAGACGGTAGAGGATAACTCGTTTATATAAAACACATTATCAGAAACTTAAATCTCATTATATTTGAGACCCATTATCATACACATATTAAACACATTATATTTGAAACACATTATCATAAACTGAAATCCCATTATATTTCATAAACTTCAATCTCATTCCATTTAGACTGTAAATCTATATAAATATAACAAATTTTTGGAAATTTAGAGGTTGTTGCAGCTTAGTATTGCCAAAACCTGCAATACAAAAGTTAATTTCACTAAATACATATTAATTGAAGCAATACAAAAGTTATTTTTGTTCGTGGAAAGGTAGCAATACATAGCAATCAATAGATACTTGACATATCGATGGCAATCAATAGATACTTAACATATCGATGGCTCCTACATTATTGTTAGGAATCAAACATATTGATGGCTTAAGCTTTCTTGAATTTTATTGAACTAAAAGAGGTTTAATGGAACTGCAAACTAATAACCTACCAATCATTTTCCATGAATAAAATATCTCATTCAAGGAATTAATAAAAAATCACATAAATATGCATACGCCAAACTAATAACCTACCAATCATTTTATGCCACCAAATTTTACTAAAATCAAACAATTTATCAAAATAAGTTGTATTTGCAACGGAAACTATTAATAAAACACATAAAACACATCAATCACTTAATACTTTGCTTCCAATAATCTATTTATTAAAATTAACAAATAACAAAAGATTTGCACATCTCCACAGTTTTAAAATAATAATTTGACTCCAAACATTAAATAAAAATAAAATAATGAATCAGTCTAATATGAGGACATTTTCATGTATTGGTAATACAATCTGACTCCAAACAACATGAAAAGAAAATATTAATGAATCTTACCATTTTTCTTACAAATTAATAAATCCTAAAATTTTTAGATATGCCACATTACCCCAACCTAGCTGTAACAACCCCGGTCCGTAATTAGCTACTAATTCGTAATTAAGAATGCTAACTAAGTGTTTAGAATGGAATTATGTGTTATTATTGATTGTGATATGTGCTTTGTAGTAATTTGTGCATATCTATCTGATTTGAAAATTATTTGTCATGATTTCTACTTTGAATCTGAAATTGTTAGCCTAAATGCTTTCAGAAACCGAATTGAGCACATGGATCGACTAATTAGAATTTTTAGAACCATCTGAAAAGTTTTGCTAAAAAAAATTGATTTGGTTTGATAAAAATCGCATGTGATTAAATTGAACCTTGATGGGAACTATTTTGGATTAATTGAATTTCGGTCTAACTTGAATAAATTAAGGTTACTTATGTGTGATTAAATAATGCAAGATTGGTGCCTAATCTAAACCTATTAGTGATCCAAGATGTGATTAAAGAGTAAGGTGTGCTAGGCCTTGGTGGTGTTGAATGTAGAGGATTAATCCTTGTGGGTGTGCTGGAGTAGTGCATGTGTGTGCACGTGTAGTGTATTCAAAATGTGAGAGTGTGAGTTGTGTTTGTTCATCCGAGTGTGAGAATGTTTGTACCATTCCTTTCTGCTTATTTGAGTCCTTATACTGAGAGAATTCAAGCTAGAGAGAGAGAGAGAGTTTGGCTTTAGAGTGAGAAAGCTCAAAAGTTTGAAGAAGAATAAGAGAAATAGGAAGATTCACCTCTCATAATTTGGGAACAAGCTTTGGGTAAGGATTCTATGTTTAAATTCTGTAGTTAACTCCCATGCATCATGATTTCAACTCACCCTTGAACCAATTTCATGAAATTAGCAAGTGAAGTGGGTCTTTGGGCTTGTAGATGTCTTGCATGTGCATCCTTGGGGATTAACCTTTTGGTTCCATCATTTTTTTGTTAGAGTTTTGAAGTCCTTGCATGCATGTGAGCTTTAATCTTGTCCATGGTTCCAGAGTTCACGAGTTTGTTGGTCACCATTTGCATGTTTTGAAAAACCATGGAAGAGTTGAAAAATATTGCATGAAGAAGTTTTGGTTTAAACCTTTCAAGAATTGATGAGTTTTTGAATAAAAGTTGTTTCAAGGGTCTTGTATTGAAGTTTTCTAAAGCTATTTTTGTGTGTTTGATCAAATCATGACAGACCCCAAGGTTTGAAGGTGGTTTGGAAGCCATTTTTGTTAAGCTTATTGCCCCAGAAATTTATAGTTGGCTCGAGCGAAGAAGTGGTGGCTCAAGCCAACATTTCGAGCTCTCAGAATTTTGAACTCTGCAAAAGCTGGCTTGAGCGAAGAAGTCTTGGCTCGAGCGAGCTCTGTTTTTGCCTTCTGCTGGCTTTAGCCAAGAAAAGCTGGCTCTAGCCACTAGTTTGTTTTCAGCATGTTTTCAAAAGATGTTTTAAGTGCATATCTTCACTCCCATCTCTTTATGGGCATTCTTAGGCATGATTTATGAGCCGTTAAAGATTAATAAATTAAGAAATAACATAAGTAAGTGAATTAGAAAATATGTGTTGAATCCTAGTATATGGGCAATATGAACAAGTTTTGTAGCATGGAATGAATGGGCAATTAAAGTGAGAAAGCTAGCTGTGTTGGACACTTGAATGTGTAATGATAAGACATGCTTGTGTTATGTATTTTGTGATTGTAGGTCAAGACTCGATGATTGATTAACCGCTTACTGGAACCACTGTGAGTAATGTTATTGTAAAGATACGTTCATATGAATTACGTTCCAAATGAAATATGATAAGTTCTGATTTCTGAAATGATATCTGTTTTCGTGAACGAATATTCCATGTTTTAAATCTATTATGGCATCCATAGATAGTCCTAAGTCATGGGGGACGGCATGAAAATGCGGGTCCATGACATACAAGTTTACGAGATCTCGTTAGCCACTTCATTGTGGTGATATGTGTTTAATCGGTATTCGGAACCGATTACTCTAGTCGGAAGACGTTCTGTAATGTGTTCTATGGGATGTACCATTATTATGTTCTGATATGAGAATGATTATGCTATGATCTGTTTTAAGCTTATGATATATTCGGATTTCGTTCACTAACCCTTTACCTTAATGTTATTCATTGGGCTTAGCTTACTGTTTGTAAATATATATGTATAGGTGAGCATTCTGGAGTTCGAGCCTGAAGGCTTTTGTTCGGATCTGTGTTCTGTTGTCAACCAACCATTGTGCCGCACGTGGAGGTTCCCGAAGCGTCCTGTGTTTAAGTTATGTGGTTTTCTGTTTATATAAGACTTGATTTGATGTCGTTGGCTGTACTTAAAATACGGTAATGTGTGTGGGTATAATGTATGGTTAACTAACGGTTATGTATATAAAGTTTTAAATATTCTGTTCATATAAGTCAGCATAACTCATTGGACAATTATATTTATGTATTTGCTTCCGCTAGCCCCTTAATCTTGTTAATCTGTTCAGAGGCTTTCGGTAGTCCAAGGATTACTGGCCGGTTACGATGCTAAACCTATAGGGGTGGATTTGGGTCGTGACACTAGCAAATGGTGCAAATGAGTAGAAATATATGTAGTAGTAAAGTCAACAAATATATACTTCTATACCTAAAGTGAACAAATGGATAAAAAAGTAAACAAAAAATATATATAGACACAATGTTTAAGTAAGAACACAAATCAAATTCTTACCACAATGTTTCAATATAAAAGGTCTTAAGGAAATCCACAATGCTTCAGACACAATGTTTTCAATCACAAACTATAAACATTAATAAAACAATTAAATTGGACAACCTGTTGTCAATATTATTGAGTAACAAACCTGCTGGAAATTAAAGATTATTGAAACAAAAGATATCTACAAATTAGAGTAAAGATTATTGAAAAATTATTGAAACAAAAGATGCTGAAATAGATGAGGTTTGAAGAGAGAACAAGAGAGAAGTGGCATTACCTCAATGGTGGTCCGTTGAAGAGAGAGCAAGAGAGAAACAGGAAGAGATGATGTTGCAGAGTCGCTGAAATGGATTTCAAATAGGATGAGCTGCAACTTTGAGCAGTGCAGTTTTGTTATTAAACTGAATTGTAAACTGAATCAAAAGTCTTGTCAAAGCTATCCAAGCCAAAATCATCACCATAGAAAATGACATAGACAAATGTCCCCTAAAAAAATGCTAATAAAATGTGGGTGTTTCACCAAAGAAACCAAAACTCAACATTTGAAACCAAAACTCCACTGCCATAATCACATTGTTGAAATAAAAGCTCCAAATATGTCATGATCAATTCAAAAAAGGCAACACCCTACTCACAACAAAAATAAATAGAAGGATATGATTATAAGGTTTGAAAAAAGTATTTTAGGAGAACAAATAAATAGAGAAAAAAGTATTTTAGGAAAACAAAAAAACTATGTGATCATTGAATACCCACTTCACTAAATGATGCTAAGACATTCATTCTATTTAAATACCCACTGCTCTAACATCCACCAAAACCACTCACAGTAAACCTACTAAGACTTCCACAATACACTTTAGACAAAAAAGATAAAGAAAACAAATAAAAGAAGGCGAAACTTATAGAAGAAAGTGACCAAACTTATGGAAGAAAGTGACCAGATGGTTAAAGCAAATCATAAAAATAAAAAATAAAAAGTTCTAACAGTACTATTTTTTTATCAGGAGCTACATTTTTGGCCACTGCTTCAAAGTTCCTTACACTCCCAATTTTTCCACTACTTTCCAGTCCTATTTTGCTTCATTACTCATATTCTCTTTTATGCAAATGGAGAGGGGGAATTTTTTTTTAATAAAAAATCAAGTGGCTAAAATAAAAATGAAATAAAGATAAAAATACAACAATGAATATATAAAATATGAGAGCAAAATAAGATGAAAAGGAAAAATAAACATGAGAGCAAAATAAGATCAAAATAAATTTTAAAAAAAACATTTACTATATTCTGTAATTAATTTATCTAAGTTTCTTAATCATCATGCATCCTTCATGAGATGCAAAGCAAGTTCACCTTGATTTATCATTAACTTGATTACCAACAAAAATAGAAAAGAAACAAAAGGAATATTAAACTTACATTAAGAACTACAGGTTTAACGTTGAATGCCCTGTCAAAAGACTCTAGCTGTGTTTGGTTGTATTCTCCAAACATATTTCTACCCTATGTTTTGAGTGTGTTATTTGTTTAGAGTTTTCAAAAATTAATTCTATACTCACTTTTGAAAACTCTGTCCAAGGCGGGAAAATTTAAGCTAACTGGTCGTCCCTCCGGACGTCCGGCCAGTTGACCAGAACAGTGCATATATGTAATAACCCTCACAACTGATTACTGGTTAACCACTGATTACTGCTAAACTGAGACTGACTATGATAAGTAATTGAATCGACTGAAATACTGAACTGACTGATTGAATGTACTCGTTTCAATGCATTTCTATCTGTTTGACTGTTAAATTATCTGTCCATGTTTTATGCTTAAACTGCAAATTGAAGGCCTTGTCGGCGGCCGAATCCGAAAATTGACTGATGTTTTATGATCATTAGAATTTATGTGATTTTATGGCATATTTAATTAAAAAGTGATTTGGTATGGTTAAATTAGATTAAATTAAGTTAAATTACATAAGTTGGGCCTTTTTACTAAATTGCCATCTAGTGGACTTAGCTAGTCTTCAATTTCATATGTTGGCATCATTTTTCCTCATCCATTTTGAGAGTCAAAACCGACTGAGAGAGGGAGGTAGAGAAACTTGGCTTCATCTTGAATTTTGCTTGGAAATTTGAAGGAATTGAAAGATTAAGTGCGTATTTGAGCTTGTATATCTTGCATCCTAGACCTAAGGTAAGAACTCATCTTCTTGATTGCTAAATTAAGTCTTATGTTGCATGGTTCATGGAAGTCTAGAGATTAAGGTCATGAATTAGCTTAATTTGGTGAGTTAAAGCTTGAATCATGCATGCATGTTTATATCCTAGCATTTTGAGATTGAATACATGGAATTTGGTACATGCATGTTCATATTTTTGCATTGGACCATAAATTCATCTTGTTTTTGAGGCAATTGGCTCATTTGAGCATGTCTTTGAAGCTTGAAGTTGTTTAAAATTCATGCATGTTATGTTTTACATCATGTTCATGAGATTGGTTTGAAATTGGATTTAATTGACTCACCTTTGGGCTTTGATTTTACAAATTGAGCTTTGAATCATGTAATACTATGAGTTTACAAGTGTCTTCTAGAAAATTAGCCCAAGAGGATCGAATTTGATGCATTAAAACTTGGTTTTGAGCTTGAGGTTCAAATCTGGAATTTCTAGAATTTGGACTCACGCTCGAGTAGGGAAAGTGGCGCTCGAGCGTGGAATTCGTGCTCCCAGCACTTTGCATTGTTTTGCAGTCCGCTCGAGCGGAAGAATGGACGCTCGAGCGGGGTTTTGTGTCACACGCTCGAGCGGGTGTCGAGCGCCCATCGAGCGTGATTTTCACACATCCAGTACTTTTGCCATGTTTTGCAGTCCGCTCGAGCGTGGGAAGTGACGCTCGAGCGGGGAACCTTTGTCTGCATGTCCGCTCGAGCGGGGAAAGCCACGCTCGAGCGGGACCCTGTTTTTCTGAAAATTCTGAAAATGTTTTTAAAGTGCATCTTTGTATCATCATTTCATTCTAGGCATTCTTAGGCCTAGTTTAAGACATCTTAATGAGGATATAGATGTAGAACCGCACCGAGTCTAAGTAGGGACTAAGTCTTTGATTCCCGAATATGAACTTAGTGTGTGTTCATCCTGTAAACTATGTAGGGTTGGCATCTGAGGACGCGCTCTAGCTTAACTGTAGCCCTGAACTCTGTGAGTAACAACTGTGTAAAGATATGTTCAAATATGAATATCTTCTGAATGGTTAAACTGTACTGTTTCTGAATTGATACTGTTAACTGAATGAATGTATGTCCTCTATTCTGAACTGTATTGTGGCATCCATAGCAACTACTGTTACTGTTACTGCTACTGTTACAGAGATCTCTGTTAGTTCCTATCTTGGAACTTCTGTTTATTGTTATGATGGACATCATTGACTGCTCGGTCTTTCAAGACCTACTGTTTACTGTACTGTTCTGCTAATGGATGTACTACATATGACTGTTATGACTGAATGACTGATATACTGAATCAATTGACTATTTTCAATACTGAAAGGACATTCATTCTTAACCTCTTTACGCATTATGTTATTCACTGGGCTTTAGCTCACTGTTTATATATATATGTAGGTGTCCAGGCACCAGACCGGAGCTAGGAGCGTGGGTCAGACTCCCTTTTGTCAGAGCCAACCACCGTGCCTCACTGTGAGGTTCCGAACCTGTTCAAGCTACGGCTTTGGGGTGTTTTAGTTTCCCCCATCTGTCTCTGTATCTGTTTTGTAATACTGCATCGACTGATAGCATTGTACTGTACTGTCTTAATGGGGATTAAGTCCCTGACCTGGATGATTGTAAATACTGTACATACTGTTTTGGTACTGATAGTATATATGTTATGAAAAGTCTTTTTGCATACAGATTGTCACAGCTCATTGGACATTGTTTAATTACTGTTTTGGCTTCCGCCATGCCTCTATACTCTGTATTACTGTTTTACTGTTAAGCAGGCCTTCGGTAATCTCGGATTACTGGCCGGTTACGGTGCTAAACCCATAGGGGCGGGTTTGGGTCGTGACAATATATATATATATTTTAACAATTGGCACTTGTTATTTTTTATATTTTAAATAAAAAAAAATTAGGATTCTTTAAATTTTTTTATGAGTTTTGAATAGAATTTTGAGTAGTGTGTTTGGTTATGAGTTGTAAGTTTTTGTATCAAATATCATATGTCACATAAAAAATTCTCCACTCAATTTAAAACTCTTTTCAAAACTCATTCACCAAACAAATTTTCCACACTCAAATCATAATTCCAAAACTCACAAACTCAAAATACAACTTTATTTTCAAATCATATTTAGAAAACTCTACCAAACTCAACCTCTCTTTTTCAAGCTGAAAACTTACTATATCACAAATAATTTTTAAGAGTTAATTAAAAAGACAACAGTGAATATATAAAATGTGTACCATGCACCATAATTCTAATGATTTGTGGTCTTACTTAAGAATTATGTGGCATTTAGAGTTATAAGATTTTGTGATGGTCAAATTTATGATGAACTTGATTATTAGACTTTTTGTAGTGTTTATGGTTATAACCCATGGTGATTTTGGTTATAAAATTTTGTCATGTTTAATTATAAATTTAATTGGCCTTAGTTATGAGGATTTATGATATTTTTTTAACATTATGAACTACTGTGATTAAAACTTTGGATGCATATCGTTAGCTTTTGGGGTGTATATAATGGCATTTCCAACAAGCATTTATTTGAGGTTGAACTAGAACAAATTTAAGATTTATTGGGTTATTCTATCAAACACTTGCAATACATGACTTATTGGGTCATTCTATCAAACACGTGTAATGATCATAATTGATTTGAGTCTAGTAAAACTCACACCAAAAACAAAAAAAACAAAAAAAAAAACATGATTGGTTTATTTCCTGAATGCGTGTTCAGGAAATGGTTTCTATATTTGAAAAAAATAATTAAAGCCAAAACAGTGCATTGATAGTTATAGTTGTGTGCCTATATATATATTCCCCAAACAGGAGGAGATAATGCTGCAGAGCTGCTGAAATGGATTTCAAACGGGATGAGTTGCAACTTTGAGCAATGCAGTTTCGTTATTAAACTGAATTGTAAACTGAATCAAAAGTCTTGTCAAAGCTATCTAAGCCAAAATCATCACCATAGAAATGACATAGACAAATGTCCCTTCAAAATTAAAAAAACGGAGCTTTAAATAATTAAACTTTTCAAAAAATACTAATAAGATGTGGGTGTTTCACAAAAGAAGTCAAAACTCAACATTTGAAACCAAAACTCCACTGCCATAATCACATTGTTGAAATAAAAATTCCAAACATCTCATGATCAATTCAAAAAAGGCAACACCCGACTCACAACAAAAATAAATAAAAGGATATGATTCTAAGGTTTGAAAAAGGTATTTTAGGAGAACAAATAAATAGAGGAAAAGTATTTTAGGAGAACAAAAAATCTATGTGATCATTGAATACCCACTTCACTAAATGATGCTGAGACATTCATTCTATTTAAATACCCACTGCTCTAACATCCACCAAAACCACTCATAGTAAAGTTACTGAGACTTCCACAATACACTTTGGACAAAAAAGATAAAGAAAATCAATAAAAGAAGGCGAAACTTATGAAAAAAAGTGACCAAACTTATGGAAGAAAGTGACCAGATGGTTGAAGCAAATCATAAAAAATAAAAATAAAAAGTTCTCGCAGTACTATTTTTTTATCAGGAGCTACACTTTTGGCCACTGCTCTAAAGTTCCTTCCACTCCCAATTTTTCCACTACTTACCAGTCCTATTTTGCTTCATTGCTCATATTCTCTTTTATGCAAATGGAGAGGGGGAATTTTTTTTTAATAAAAAATCAAGTGGCTAAAATAAAAATGAAATGAAGATAAAAAGACAACAGTGAATATATAAAACATGAGAGCAAAATAAGATCAAAAAGGAAAAATAAACATGAGAGCAAAATTTTTTTTGATAACCAACAGTGAAAGGACTGCGAAAATTGGGTTTGAAATGTTTTGAAAATATGAAGACAGTGAAATGGGTTGCTATATCCAACAGATAAGAAGACATAAAATTTGAAATTAATCTCAACCTTTAAATCTATTGCCACCTAGGATAAATGTCCCATCAGCAGAGTTGTTTTGTTATATAGATATTAATTTAAAAAAAGGGAAAAAAAAAGAGTAAATAATCCTAGCAAAGTTTTAAATTTGCAGAAACATGAAGAGAATTTGAGTTAAGAATGATCTACAGAAAGCAAAAAACAAATTCAAATATCAAATTTAATAACTAATAATTTCAATACATAAAGCTTTCAAACTAAACAAAGTACACCTTCATTGTTGTTGTGGGTCTCAAATTTAATTATTTTTTGTAATTATGACACAATTGCTATTTAAATATGATCCATTGTGGTGGTTTTATTATAACTGAAGTGGCTTAGCTTTCTACTCGAGTAGATGTTCAGTAACCATACAGCAAACATTTCCCATTAAAGAATCAAACCCATTTCATAAATCAAAACCATGTGAGAAATCAAACATTTCAAATTAATTTTATAAATTAAAACCCATATATACATATACATCACATTGGGATTTTGATATCAAGTAACCATATCAGATTAATTCAAAATGCATATCAGATTGGGATCAAAATGCATATATACATATACATCCATAATTATATATATTCATACATATTGGAATCATATATATATATACATATATATACATCCAAAATGCAAATTATATATATATAATACACACAAATACATGCATATTGGCTTTTAAAGAATCAAACCCATTTCATAAATCAAAACTATGTGAGAAATCAAACACTTCAAATTAATTTTATAAATTAAAACCCATATATACATATACATCAGATTGGGATTTTGATATCAAGTAACCATATCAGATTAATTCAACATGCATATCAGATTGGGATCAAAATGCATATATACATATACATCCATAATCATATATATGCATACATATTGGAATCATATATATATATATATCCAAGATGCAAATTATATATATAATACACACAAACACATACATATTGGCTTGAGAGAGAGAGGGGGGGTAACTGGGGACGATGACGCTCTGGCTGGGGACAGGCTTCGGTCCAATTCCGGCAGTAAGGACTTCATTTTCGACTCCCATCTCTAAATCTCTTTGATCTGTTTTATTCCGACAGTGAGGACTCCTTTTCAACCCTTGTTTCCCTGTTGATCTCTTGTATTCCAGCAGAGAGGGAGGGAGGAAGAGGGAAGATGAAGACAGTAATAGGGGGTTTAGGGTTCGGTCGCCGACAAGGGTTGGGCTCTGACAGGGAAGCACGTGAATGGGCTCAATGGAGAGAGAGAGAGAGAGAGAGAGAGAGTGTGTGTGTGTGTGTGTGTGTGTGTGTTCAAAATTTGAAAAAAAAAAAAAGGAGAGGAAGTATGTGTGAGAGATAGGGTGGGTGTTGAAAAAGATGAGAGTGGGATGTTTTCAGCCCTTAAATTGAATTAATCTAATGGTTCAAATTTTGACAAAGGGACAAAAGTTCCATCCGGATTCAAAATCTGAGCTTCCTTGTTATATAGATAACTATTTTAGCCCTAATCGATAATGCCAAACGAAGCCACCTTCACACATCAGTAGCCTTTGGTGAATTGTTTATTTTTGTTATTTTTAACAAATCTTAAAATTTCCTTGGTAGAGGAATTCAAAGAAGGTGGGGAACTGAGGGCCTTGTTTGAAATAAGTTTTTAGCCGAAAAAAGAAAAAAAAATTAAAATTAGGAAGTGATTACAAGTTGTTAAATTTTTATTTTTTTTATAAATATTAGTAAAAATTCATAAAAAAAAATCATCTCAAATGAGCATTTTATATGATGCATTTTGAAGCTTCTTTAAGTCATGTTTGGATCATCTAATCTAATAAAAAAAAAGGACAAATTACAAATACACCTCTTGAAATTTACTTAAAATATAATAATTTGTCTCCGTTGTTTTGAAAATTACATCCGGCCCTTCAAATTTCTTTATTTTATAACATATTGTCTATTTTATTAATAAATTATCAAGTCACTTAACAGTTTTTAATGATATTAGAAAATTGAAAAAGACTATGGTACACACCCTTTACCATATGCACCTTATCTATATAAGAAACAATGCTGCTGCGTAGCTCGAAATTCATTTGGCCCGAATGGCTCGACTACCAAAAATGACGTCATTTTGGACAGTTTTTTTTCCCCCCCATAAAATAGAGAGGCGAGTGGAAGAGAGATGAGAGAGGAATAGAGAAGAAAGAGAGAGGAAGTATATTTCAACACCCACAATTTCAAGCAATCAATGAACAAATCTAGAAAATTTCAAGCAATCAATGAACAACCCATGAACCATTGGTTGAGTTTCAACACAACCCATGAAGCAAAAATGGTCAATGAATCTGTGTATACACAAATCCCCCACAAAGTATACCCAAAACCCGACAAACCCTCACACAGTACAATCAATCTGTGTATACACATATCTATATATATATATATATATATATGAGAGAGAGAGAGAGCCACCCATCAGCAGAGAAAGAAAGAGAGCCACCCACAGGTGCCGATCACTGTCTCCTCTGTGTGTATGCACACATAGATCTATCTTAGATTTGTTCTTCCTCCTCATTCTCTCATTCTTCTTCTTCTTTTCTCTCATTCTCCTTCTTTTCTCTTCATTTTCCGCTTCTTCTTTTGTTTGTTTCATAGACAAAATAGAGGCAAAAAAGAAGAAAAAAAAAAGAGCCCAAAACTACGTTGTTTTGGGCAGTAGAGTCATTCGAGCCAAATGCAATTCGAGCTACAAGACATTATTTTATAAGAAAATTACATAACTCCATACTTTATGAGTTATAACTAAAATAAAATAAAAAGTTATAACCAAACACAAAAAAATCATATCCAAATATCTTAAAATAATATTATAACTGTAGAAGAAAATTGATAATAACTAAAGAATAAAATGACGTAATTAATGGTGCATATGATATAGGGTGTGTATAATAAAATTTTCGTAGTAATTTATTTTAATTAATAATTTAAATAATTTCATCATTGTATAAGCGACCAGTTAAAAATTTTACTTTTTTAATTAATTTTGTTAAATAAAACATTATAATAAGAAAGTATTTGTATGAACAATTTATATTTTAAACAAATATATTTATAATTTAACCTTTAAAAAAAATTTAAAAAAAGAGAGACATGTCTCGATCATGAATTTAATTAAAAATTTGTAACAAAAAATTAATTTTTTTTAAAAAAAAATCATATAATTTGTTTTGCCCTTTTCCTTTTTCCAATTCCTCAGCAAATCGCTACCCAAACTGTGTATCGAACTCTCACACTCGTCATCGACTTTGTTCGAAAACTTGTAAAGAATCACTAGCCCATAACCACAAAACTCGAAGATGGTACTCTCTCTCTCTCTCTCTCTCAATTACCTCCGACTTTCATTCGTGCATTTTAATCTATTCGCATTTCGTTAGGGTTTGAGTAATTTCAGTTTCACTTATCTAAAGATCTGTACTTGTAAACTTTTGATCTGAGATTTAATAATAATTGCTCATATGTAACATTTCATTGAAAATTTGTAGCTTCTGTTTGTTTTCATTTCTGTTTGGATGCCGAGAAAATGCAAAAAGTGCAAAGACATTAGAACTTCAGATCAAATGTTGAATCTGGCTTTGTATGTCGCTTATGTTGTGGTTATCATGTTGTTTTGTTAGTTATTCTCAGCAACCAAGCAAGGGTTGGTGTAAAATTGTAATTTAGGTCATCTTTATAATTTGGTGTTTTGTTGATGGAGTTGGATGTTAAAATGTTCACAGGGATGTACAGTAGTGTAGTTTGTGAAATTAGTGTACATATAATTCTAATCCAAGTACGGAAATATTACCCAGTTTTCCTGTGCTTTGAGTCAGTAGTTTGGATGGAAATTTGTGAGAGCACAATTTTTTATGAGAGTGAATTAATTTAGTGGGGATCTCAAACTAGAATTATGGGCATGCCCTCTTGTCTTAGAAAGTTTTAGGCCTATGGCTCTGGTCACTGCGCTGTTGTGAAGGATAGTTCGCCTTATGGCCACCTTAAATTACGAGTGAATTGAAAGTGATCTTATGATTTCATTTTGGAAATATAAATCCATAATTACCCTAATAGGTGGGTCTCATAATGCAGGTGGCTCTAACCAGGTTGGGTTAATAAAGGGCTTGAAAATAAATTTTGAACTGCTTAAACATAATCGCTAAAATAAATACTAATCAGACACCAATAAACAGCCTTACATTGCCAATTTAACTTCATTCTAAGATATTAATCTGTAAGCACCTTTGGAAATCCAATGGTTATAATGTAAATCCCATTTGCTCTTAAAAGCCTACTAGAATCAGTTTGGGCCTTTAATTTAACCATAAAAGCCTACCAGAGACTGATATCTTTGATGGAAGACTACAAAAATGCATTGATAATAGTAGTGTTTGGAAGGAGTTTGAAAGGCCTTGATAGGATATGGGAGGAAATTGTGTGATGCAAGGTAGACATAATAGAACTTCTGGTAAGCAATTGGCCTAATTGAACTTTGGACAATGATTTATGATGTATCATGTATGACGTTTAGAATAATAGGACTTGGAGTAGCAGTCAGAAGTACAATAACAGTCTAAATACAACTTATTGGTGACCTTTCTTCATATCTAAGCTTTTTGGCCTGAAGTCTTTCTTTAGCCTGAATATAGTAGCTGGTTGGTGATTTTGATTCAACATTTTTTTTTATAAACAAAATTTTATTAACAAAAATGCATCTTAAAGTGGTGTAATCCTATACACTCAAAAGGTCAAGGCTTGTAAGCTATAAATCCATCGGCATGTTCAAATCACCTATAGATTACACATAAATTTTTTTTTTTTAAAAAACAAGGACAATCCTTTTGAAGCACCAAAAAGAGAGAGAGAACAGTTTGCATGCCTTCTTCTCTAACCTCTTTGTGCAACAAATGATTCCTTTCTGTGATATCAGAACCATTGTTTGTGATTAATTCAAAACATAATGATCATTGTTATAGCATCATTTTATTAATCAAAATGGAGTTTTGGAATTTCTTGAACGGGTTGTAAAAAACCCAACCATGGTTTGGAAGCCATGGCCATACAACTTTGTGGAAAAAAAAAAAGGTGGTTTTAGACCAAGCCAAAGCATCCTGATCACCCATCCTGATCACCTTGATTGATCTCTAAATCCTAATGTAGACCAAAGAATGCTTCCATAGATTGGACTGCCCAATCCTCCAAAGCTCTCTGAAACCGGGGATTTCATACCATACAACTCTCAGACACCTCTAAGTAATTCTCTACAGATGCATTGGTGTCGATTGCTAACAGCAAAAAAACTGGGAAAATCTCCCTAAGAGGTCGATGACCACACCATGGTTCAAGTCAAAACCTCACTCTTCTCATATTACCCACCTTAAAGAAGATTCTTTGGTTGAGCATTAATCCATAGGGAGAGCATTCTAAGCAACAATTATGCAGCCTTTCTGATCTATAGAATTAAAGTACATCTGTGACTGATTCCTGTAGATTGTGTTTGCATCCCCCTGTTGAAGTTGCCTATATAATGGTGTTATTGACTCTAATGAAACTGTCATGTCTTGAAATTTTATTTATTTGCAAGAACAGAGGTGACTGTGTTTGAACACCGGGGTGAACGGATGGTATTGCAGAAGTAAACATGCCCCCGCTTTCTCTTTTTCTCCCAACATACACAGATGTGTTACACTTATTAGAAAACTTGTTCAAGTGGAAATATTGTATAGCAAAAGACCAAGAAATATTTGTGTGAACATCGTGCTTCACTACAACAGCTTCCCTGTGGAACTCCATTAATTGGTTCCTGGCTCTGGATTTTGCTGCTCTAGTGTTGTTTTGAACAGTGTTTCTCTTACAAATTGCTAGATGTTGAGTGGGTGTGACAAGTTGCAAAAAGTACTTCCTTTATCTGATTTAGTTGAACTTGTGACACTGATCTGAGGCTTGCCAATTTGAGTGAGAATGAACTCTCCCTCTAGCCTATCTTTTTTTATAAGTGCCTGCATATTCTGTGTTGTACAGTGATGTGTATCAATTGTCTTGTTAACATTGTACTCGGTAGTCAGTACTAACTTACTATTATGTTTGCAGGATGGTCATGATACAGATGATCCGAAACAGAGCACTGCTGATATGACAGTATTTGTGAGTTCCATAACCATAACAAAATGCATAAGTATATGTTTCTTGTCAATTTTTTCTTGGAATTAACGAAAGAGTTATTGAGAATCTGAGATAGCTGCATATGTCTATAAATGGCGGTAATGAAGGCCTGCCCTCTTGGTAGGTTAGGAGTTCAAAGATCCCTTGTTCTAGTAGTTATGGGCCTCTAGAGGAACCAATATTAATTGAGCTCATTTCAGACCAGCCAGAGGTTCACTCATGACCAGGCTTGATAATATTTTGAGACTCGTATAAACAAGGGAAGAAAGTTATAAAACCACATTCTCTTCCTTATATTTTACAATAAACATGGATGGTATCTTCTTCCTTTGAAATTGTATGCCCTTTGATTTAAGTAAATAAGCCACCGTATTTACTGAAATTTTCGTATTTGTTTTTCAGGTACAAAATCTTCTGCAGCAAATGGTGAGTCTTTTACTTCTCAATTTTTTAGGGTTTTATATAAATACAACACCACTGTTCAAATAATTTAATTTCTTTGCTTTTACTCTTGAATTTTGCAGCAATCTAGGTTTCAGACGATGTCTGACTCCATCATTTCAAAGAATATCCTTTTCATTTTCTCCACGTTAATTGCATTTTACCGGTGAACGGTATACCTATGTTTCAAGGAACTAAAACCATTCCTTTGGTGTTTTGGCATTTCTGTGCATTTAATATTGGTTATACTTTTTATAGCATTTCAATTGAATTGCTTTCGAAGATTTTGATAAGATTAGCCCATCCTGTATTGAGGTTACTTGTTAAAAAAAGAAAGATATAAAAGACATCACTTCATGTTTTTACTATGACAAATGGAGGACTAGTTTTCTTGCAATGACTGGAGGATTGGGTTGTTTGCCATAAAAGAAATTACAATTTCTTTTCCATGATAAGATAGTAAATTACTTGCCTTCTCACATTTCTCTCTCTCTCTCTCTCTCTCGGGAAGAGGGTAGATGGGAGCATCTTTGTTTTGCAATTTCCTTCCTGAACAACAGATTTATGTTGCCAAATGCAATAGAAAACAAACTTGTAACACGTATCTCTCTATGAGGTGTTAAACTGTTTATGTGGTACTGAATTTTGAGATAAATAAAGTTATTGTTTCTTTAACTACGATGCACTTGATGAGATGGGCAGTCGGATAGATGAGTTGGAGCAGAGCATCAATGATTTAAGGGCCGAGATGGGGCAAGAGGGGACTCCTTCTCCTTCCACTTCTCTGAAGCCAAAAGAAGACCCCAAGGCAGCTGATGATTCGGCATAAGATTTTTCACAGCATGCTGTGTTGGTTTCACTAGGTATGTTTGTCCTGGAAAATTCGTTTGCTTGCGACTTTTAAAGTATTTGAACTGAAAACCATTGTTCTACTTTGAGATCATATGAATATTGTTGAGGTCTGTAACTGATGTATCTTTTGGTGCCTAATTTCTAAGAATTATAGAAGTAGAACTTGTGAGGTGTGATGATCATTTGTCTGATTTCGGTCTCAAACAAATTTATTAGATCATATGAATATCTATAATTTTAGTCTCATAAACTGTAGACAGAAGTAGCACTCCGTTTGGTTTCACTTATTTCTTGCATATTTAGCTTAAAATTTAAACAAAAATGCTTCGTAGCTCGAGATTCCTAAGGCTCAAGTGGCCCGAAGTGTCAAACCGATGTCGTTTTGAAACTTTTTTGTCTTTTTTTCCTTCTCTAAAATTGATTTGAGAACAGGCGAGAGAAAGAGAGGAGGAAGAGAGTAAAAGAAAAAAAGGGGGCAACAGAGGAGGAAAATTTTTGCTGGGTTTTGTTGCTTTCTGTGAAAAATCTTGCTTCATATATTTGGATCTAGGTTGGAGGTAAATAATTTGATGATTTGTAACTTCAGTGTTTATGGGCATTCTTTGGAAAAGAGGATGACCCACCTTCCATGGAAGCTACTTTGTAAGTGTTAGCATCAAATTGAACACTGGGGTTTGTTAGTCATCTCTGTTAGTCAAAACCACATACACTTGGAGTGCAAAAGGTTGAAACTTAACTCAAAATCATTCGAATTTCATAGCAATTCAAGTTTTTAGAACAGAGAACTGAAAACCCATACAATGAAACTGAAGGAAAATGTCAAAAAATTAAATACAATCAAGTCAAAGAAACAGGGGATAAGTCAAAATCATTATAATCAAAGTAAAAATCTCCAATTTTTTGAAATCAAAAGAGACATTTCATTAAGGACTAGTAGCCATTGACGAGTGATCTTAAGGAAGATGAAGCTTTGAGAGGGTCATAAAGATTCCAAGTGAAGAATGAGGGATTCCAAGTGAAGAATGAGGGAGAAGAGTGAAGCTCTGTGTGATGGTGGTGGTTTTGGAAATTCCTTGTTTTTGAGTTTGGGAACAAAGAGGAGTGAATGATGGCGTCAAGGGAAAGAGAACAAAGAGGAGAGAGAGAGAGAGTCAAAAGCGAAGGAAGGAGGGAGGTGAACGAAGAAGAAAGATTCAGCATAGTAGAAAGCTGAGTAGAAAAGTAAATTCGGGCCACTCGAGCCATAAGGTTTCGAGCTACGTAGCAGGATTGAAATTTAAAATCATATGTTTCGTAGTCCAACTTCAAAAAGGTAGGATTGTTAGTTACACTTTTCATATTTTCAGCTTAAAAGCTCTAAGTAAGCTCAAAATGCTAATCTTTTTTAAACTTGGATTTTAGTTGTTCTTTTAAAACCAAAGTCAACTTCTTTTTTTAGTTTTACCAAACAAGCCAAATTCTCAAAATACAAAATAAAAACACTTTCATAAACTACACCGAACATCTTTGACCAAATAAAATATTGGAAAATGATTTGTCCCCCTAAAAAAGCTCTCCTAATCCCCCTAATGCTCAAATCGATGTCGTTTTGGACATTTTTTTTTTTTTTTGCCTTGGTTTGAAATTTAGGGAGATTAGGAGGAATTTTTTTAGGGAGATGTAGCACAACCCTAAAATATTTTATGTAAAGAGTACGTTTGTTTCTGACTCAGCTGATGTGGTGTATTTTTTTTCATTTGTTGTTTGTGATGGGGTAAAAGTAGAACTTGGGAAGGCGTTATTGGATTTGGTTTTAATTTTTTGAATTTAATTTTTATTTTTTTTGTATTTTTAAAATATTTTTAAAATTTTAAGTAATTTTTGTACTTTTTAGATGTATTTTATTTAGATGTATCTAAAAAGTAAAATATTTTAAAAAATTAATAAATGCACAAAAATATAAAAAAATATTGATTTTTTTATATTTTTTATATTTAATGAATTTTTTAATGATTTTTTTTTACAAATATTATACTTTTTAATTATATTTATGTTATGTATATTAAATAAAAATAAAAAATATGAAACATAGAAAATTTTAATTTTCTAAAATGTGAATTTTGAATTTCAAAACCAAACAAGTTGTATTGTACGGGAGGTGTTAAATATCAACAATGATTCGTACCACTAATAGCACTAATGTATTGGGAATGTCAAAAAAAAAAAAAAGGTCCACTGTCACATCATTAGTGGTACTATTAGAGTACCACTTCTAGTGCTTTCAACAATTTTTCGTTAAATATTTGACTACATTAAACTCTGACTTGACTCTTTATTATCTGACAAATAATAAATACGAAGATAAATTACATTAACTCAATCAACGTGTTTGTATGCATAAAATTAGGGATATAATCGGTTCGGTACGATTAGTATTGAGGTAAAAAATTGTACTGAATCGATAATATCAATTTTATTATTTCAAATATTGATACAGGCTGTTTTTCCTATCAAATCGTACCGAATCGATACGGTTCGGTTAGCTGTGACTTAATCAGTTAGGATATTTCAAACTTGAGCCATTTAATATCACTAATTTATATAAAAATATTAAATTAGTTATTTATCCATCATTTCAAACATATCCAATTCATCTATTTAATAAATATTTTCAGTTCTTAGATTAACAAAAATAAAAGTAAAAAAATTAAAAAATACTAAAGTTTCAAGAATAATGATTTAGAATTAAGATTATATATAATAAAAGTTTACAAACTTAAGTGATAAAGATGAGGTTAATTAATCAAATTTAACAATTTATTATACTTATTAATATAAAACTATTATTAGATTATATATATATATATATATATTATAAATATAAGATATATTGAAGTAATTGGTTTCGATTCGGTGTATAAGGTGTTTAAACCGATATCAAATCGAAAATCGAAAAAAATCAAATTTAAAAACTGTATAGATTGATTTTTGTTAAAAAATAGACTATATAGCTGATTTAGGCGTCGTTTAGGAACATATTTTTTTGGTAATTTTTTGGCTTTTTGACTAAAATAGATGTAAAAAAATCAATATGTTCGGGATAACTTTTTGATTTTTTATGAAATGATGTGCAAAAAGTAGAGAGAAAATAGAATATTTGACTTTTTTGTAGAGGTTATTAGCTTTTTGATTTTTTTAATTTTTTTAATGACTTTTTAGCTTTTAGGCTAAAAAGTGACGTCCTTGTTTTAGCTTGAAAGCCAAAAAGTTACTAAAAAAAAAAAAAAAAACACTAAAAAAATCAAAAAGCCTATATAATTTATACCAAAAAGTCAAAGATTTCATTTTCTTCTTACTTTTTGCACATTTTTTCGTAAAAAAATAAAAAATTATTCCAAACATAGTAATTTTTTTACCTTATATTTTAGTTAAAAAAAACAATTATTAAAATAATTTATTCCTAAACGAGACCTTAGTCCAAATTAATCAATTTAATCAATTTTTTCAATTTTTCTTCATACCTAAAATAGTTTCTCAATTTGACCAACTTAACAATAGCCCTGTTTGGTGCAGCTTAAAAGCTGCTTATTTCAGCTTTCAGCTTAATTTAAACTATTTTGATGTGTTTGGTTTAGCTTATAGCTTATAGCTTATGGCTTTTTGGAAGTCAGAAATCAGCTTATTCTTTGAGTGGGGCAGGAGATGCTTAATTTATAAGTCAGAAATCAGCTTATGTTCATAGTTATAAGCTATAAGCTGTTTCGGCATAAGCTATAAGCACTTTCCCACAGCTCTACCAAACAGGGCCAATGTCATATGACTTTTTCTAAAATTATAGGCAAAATAATATATTATTATCTTAAAATTTTAAAAAATTACAGCTGCAAAATCTTTTTATGTTGTGGTGCTGATTGGTGATTGTGATTGTGATTTCCATGTGAAGATGATAAAGACTTTCGATTGTCCCAAATGATGCTAAAGATGCCCAAATGGTTGGATCCCAACTCACTCGTTGTGACTTTGATAAAGACATAGAGTAATGCTAGAGATCCTAAATATTTTACTAAAAGTTTTACTAAATGTCTCACATGGGTGTGGGACCCACACAATGTGGGTCTCATGTGGGTCCCACACCCAGACATTTGGTAAAACTTTTGGTGAAATTTTTGGGACCTCTAGCATTTTTGAAAGACATATGAGGTGGCGTTTTTGTTGAGGATTTTGATTAGAATATTGGGCCACTATTTATTTGACATCTATGAACATGTAATTAATATTGCAAACATCTTGAATGTATGTGCAATTTTGTGCCACCACTAGTTTAGTGCTTGTTTATATTGCCATGTATGCAATGATAAAAGCTTGAGTTTTGATTCGGTAGAGTTGCAAATGTCAACTTTACAATTACACATCTTATCTTATGGGACTAATATGTACTTGTATTAATAATCTGACCCGTTTATTACATATGACAAGTTAGAAAGAACGTACATAAAAAAAAAATTAGATTGATCTAACATAAGTAATTACATAATTAAATCATATATATATATATATATTATAACAGAGGGTGTCTTTATTTACACACCACATTTGGTCTTAAGGCACACTACTACTCAGTTCACACCTTTAATAATTTGAAAAAATATAATTTTTCTCAATACACACCACAACGTTCCATTTTTGCCCATAGTCCCACACCACTTAGTACACACTTCAAAATTAAAAAAAACAAAAAAACCCTAACTATTAGACACTTACCACCAGTAGCAATAGCCATCACCGGCAATCACCATCAACGCCAACAATGGCCACCGTCGTCAACCCTTTCTTCCATCTTCGCAACTGTTGTTGCCCACTTCTCAGTCCCGTAAGTCGCCTCCATTCCTAGAGACCCACCACCTCGCAGATCGCCGCCACCCTTTGGTGAACCACCTCCAGCCCTCCTCTCCCTCTGGCGAGACTTGCCTAGCCCTTCTACTCCACTCTCGTTTCTCACCGTCGCGATTTCCAACCCCCACAGTTGAAATCTTGATCGCGATTGCGATCGTGTGCTGCTCATCTCCCGTGACCCTGGTGGCACACCTCCGACTGAGAGAGATAGATAAATAGAGAGAGAGAGATGACGATCGCGATCGCGATCTGTACTCTCGCAATCTACAAGGTGGTGGGGTTGAGAGAGGGTTGACGGCGGCGAGGGTTTGCGGTGATGGGGATTCACTGGAGTTGGAGAGGGATGACAAAGCAGCGGCGATGAAATGGCAGTGGCTGCAGCAGTGGTGGCTAGGGTTAGGGTTTGAATGTGTATTCAACTAAAGTGTATATTTAGTTGTGGTCATTTTAGGTAAGGTCATTATTGTAATAAAAAATAACCAATTAATGGTGTGCCTTGAGACCAAATGTGGTGTGTAAATAGAGGCACTGTATAACATATGGATTTATTATTAAAAATATGTAGGCTGTATAGATAAAAATGAACTAATAGTATGAAAATTGATGTTGGATTAATTTATTTTTTGCATGGATAATTTTTTTAGTTAGTCGTATAAGATGAATTGTTTAAATCACCGAAATAAGTCGAAGTTAGTTAATATGATAATAGGTCAATCTTACCATGAAGTTGACATTTTTAACTTCAACAAATCCAGACTCTAAAAGTTTATTGTTACAAATGTGTAGGTAATTTTTATAAATTATTTTTTTTTTTCTTGAGAACTAATATTTTTTATAAACTATTTGAGTGTTAGAATATCTCCAACACTTGTCATTTTAGTAAATAAAAACTAGTAGAAAATGTTGACAAATGCAAATAGATACTTTACACACTGTTTAATATTAAAATTTATACAAAAAAGTGTTTTGAAATAATAAACATTATTAGCAAGTGTTGAAATTGTTTAGGCATAGCAAAATAAACTTTAGACACTCTCAACTCTGCTCATAAGCCAATATCGATACAAACTATAGAAACTCTCTATCTCATTTTTATATTGTACTCAATATACGGACACCAATACGATATTGTGAGAATTTTAAAATATAACAACAATTCGAAACACCATTGTGTAATAAAAAACGCAACAAATAGAGTGGATACAAATATTTTTTTAGTCACATATCCCATTTAACAAGTAAACAAAATTGCTAAGATCACCAAAGATTTTTTTAATAATAAATCAACAACTAGGTATAAGTTTGGCTGCTAATTTCGGAAAGTATTTGGGGATTGAGCTTGATATAGTGTCTAAAAAGAAGGAGATTTTTCATCATCTCATTGAAAGAGTAAGGTCCAAATGCCTAGGTTGGATATCTTTTCTTCTTAATAAAGCAAGTCGACTCACTTTTGTCAAATCAGTATTGGTTCCCATCTTGAGTTATTACCTTTCCATTTATCATTTTCCCAAATATGTTTGTTAAAAAATCTCTTTCATTATCTCAAACTTTATTTGGGCGGGTCATCCAAACAAGAGATCAATGCATTGGCTAAGTTGGGAAGTAACTTGTCAGCCTGGAGGCCTTGGATTGGGAGACATGTCTCTCTTCAACCAAGCACTCTTAGCTAAACAAAGCTGGAGAATCTTAACGTGTCCTGATTCTCTTTTCTCATCCTTCCGAGCTAAATATCGCCAATTTGTTTCTTTCCTTTTTGTTCACATGGCTTCCTCCAGCACTTGGTGCTGGAGAAGTATTATTTTTGGAAGAGAAGCCTTGAAAAAAGGTATTCGTTGGCAAATTGGAAATGGGAAGGACATCTCTTTATGGCATGATCCTTGGTTGCCTTTATGTTGTCTTGTTACCCTTTCCTCTTTGATTGCCTCAGAGAATAATCTGTTGCTTGACAACCTTTGGGTTTCAGACCTCATAAATCAAGATCTTCACCAATGGAACTCAACACTTTTATCAGCCTCACTTCCTCCTTCCATTGTACAATTGTTACAAACAATCCTTTTTTCCAGTTTTGGATTTCCTGATAGACTTATTTGGAGTCCTTCTTCTTCTGGTGAATTTTCAGTAAGGTCTACCTATCACCTTTTAGCATATTTTAAGTCTACAAACTGTTCTATTTTGGAACAAATTTCTGGAGGTGATGTCATTCAATCTTGTTTTAGGAACACTTCTTCTCTTAGCAAAGTGATTCATCCTGCTTGGCACCTAGTAGCAACTTTGGTCCCCTACCTCTATCCTTCAAGATTCGGTTTTTTATATGGCAGTTTTGCCATAATAGACTTCTTGTGAAACAAAATTTGGTCATTAAAGGCTTCCATAACAATTTAGCCTGCCCTCTCTGTCATTCTGGGTTTGAATCTACCACTCACTCATTTCTAAGTTGTGAATTTGTCCAACAAGTGTGGTTTGGTTCTTCTTTGGGGTTTATACACATCCTCAAACAGTGCCACTCCTGTATCCTATTGGTTGGGTTCTTGTCTTTCACATCTTAACCTCTCAACTAATAATGACCTTGAGCTCTTGTTTTAGATTATTGATATCCTTTGGGCTATTTGGAAGGTTAGGGGACAGTGTGTATTTAGTGGCAAGAATTTCACATCCCTACAAATTTTATTCTTAGTCAAAGACATCTTCTCTTTTCTCTTAAAATCTAAAGAATTTCTTAGCTACTCTTCTTCTTCTTCTTCTTCTAGGATCCTCAATATTCAAAGCTCTTCTATCAGTTTTATATCATTGGCAACCCCTGTTTCTTCCTCCAATTCCTCTCATTTCTATCTTTTTAATCCTTAATAAAACTGTTGTGATTGCAACCCTCTCCATGTGGACCTTCTTTGTAGTCATGTGGGTAATTCATCTCCTTCAGGCATGGGTATTGGCATGGTTGCCTTCCTTAACAATACTAAGGTGGGCTCATTATTTAAATCTTTGCACATGAATGCTCATGATGCTCCAGTTGCATCGGTTTTGTCTGTTCTCAAGTGGGCTAAGGACAATAATTACTATCATGTTAGTGTCTTTACTGATGCCAAATTTTTGTTTGAACAGTTGAAGGGAACTAAGGACATTGAAGCAAGCTTGGCACTATGGATCTTTGATATTTGTTTTGTTGCGCATCATCTTCACTCTTGTAAAATTTCCTTAGCATGTACAAATTCTCTTCATTCTGCTAGGAGGTTGGCACGTTTTGTGGCATTTTCTCATATCTAAGCTTATGGAGATGCGCACTTTCCTTTTGACAATGGATAGGCAGTCGGAAATTTTTTGCTTTCTTTTGATTTCCTTGTCTGTTTGTAACCATAATCAGTTAGTTGCTAGTATGATGTATGGACTACTATGTACTATTTTATATTTTAATTGAAGTTCTTATTTCTACCAAAAAAAAAAAAATAAAAATAAAAATAAATCAACAACTATTTTTTTACACATTAAAAGAGTTAATTACATGGACCAAAAAATATATATATATATATATATGGCACATACATTGAATAAATTTCTTATGAATTGAAATAAGATAATCAAATAACATAAGTTAAAAACATCATTCTCTATGCTTCTCAATAGTCATTTTTAAAAAAAAGTTATTTATAAGTTGTAATGGGCAACTCCATTAAACACACTTGCACAAATTCTAATAAGAGCATCTCCAACTCAATCCTCTCACAAAGAGGATGAAAATAATTTTTTTTATTCAAAAAGTAAATATAGAGTATATTATTATTCATTCAAACTCCAACCACAAACCTTCAAGACCCTTCATCCTCCCTTCATCAAAAAGTAATTTTTGTTCATTAACAAATATTTAATTTTAAATTTTTTGTAAAATATATTTAATATTATACTCATTTTAAAAGTATAATTTCACATTTTTAATGATGTCAATTTTATAAAAATTAAATTTACATATTAAAAGTTATTTGTAATATAATAAAAAATATAAAATGAATAGTGTTTTGAAAGGCATCCTCTATTTTTCATCCTCCCTTCATATTTGAAGGATCAACTCATCCTCCTCCCAAATAGAGATGGATTTAGAGGATGGGTTGGAGGAACAAATCCTCTATATAATATAGATGATGCATTGGAGATGCTCTAATACCCACACAAAATAAAATTAAAATTAAAAAAAAAAAAACTAACTGTACCACAAAGACATTAACTAAAATCCAATGCCATCAATATTCAAATCATCTTACATATCCACCATTTACATACAATGCCGTCAAAACATACCGACAATGTTACGGAGCTGGAATTTGTCAAAATAAGTTTTGATTTGTTGATCGTTCGGCCCGTCATCTGGACAATTATTTAATTAGTCGACCAGTAATAAGATAATAGCGATGGTTGACAAGCATAACAATTACGGTAAACAAGTGTTGTACTAATCATCTGGGCGATTGATCAATATGCACAAATTTAGACAATTCAGATAAAGTTAAATTCGAGCTATCAAACAATTACTTGTACATATATATGTAAAATTAAACTCTATAAATAATAAACCCATATATATATATATATATATATGTAAAAATTAATTCTACAAATAATATTTATAGTTTTATTATTATTAATATTTAAATAAAATATTATAATTTATTTAGAAAATATTAATTAACGCCTGCAGCGGGTGATTCTACTGCAGCCACGAGAGTAAGGGTTGGCCTGAGCTCCAGGTCGGCAATTGTAGTACGACGCCCCGCGTCTCGAGCATGGCACTGTGTTCCTCCTCAGCGCCCCGTAGCTTATGTACCTCGTCGTCGCTAAAATACGCCTGTTGATCTCCGAGTCCATCTCGAACTCCTCGCCGCCCATCATCATGCACTCCGCTATCGATCCGCCGCACTCCGCCGTAGACGGCGTCGGAAACCACCCGGCCTGCAGGTGGTGGCCGCCGCCGGCAGCCGATGACGAGAGCAATATAGTCAGTATTGCACAGACCACGAGAATATCAGTTGACTTCTTCGCCATTTTGCTTCTCTCTCTCTCTGGGCGTTGATGGCGGTGGACAGTTTTTTGAACTATTTGTGTATGAAGAAGCTTCTCTTTATATACAGATTTTTCGAAAAAATGTAAACTATTTTTTAAATTTTTTATTGAAGGGTTAATTACACTTTTTGAGTATTTTGAATTACAACATTGGTAGCTGACCCGAATTTTTATAGTTCGAATAGTTTGAATGTCTCAAAATAATGTCGTTTTGGGTGAAAAATGATGTTATTTTTGACACATTCAAGCCATTCGGGACATATAAATTCAGGTCACCAATCATTTTTTTTCGAATTATTTGATCCATACATTTTAAGTCGTTGGTTGAGAAATTGATTATTTTAGTTAGCTATTTAGTTTTTTTTTTTTTGGTTATTTTAATCTTATTAAAAAAAGTTGTGTTTGAAAAGTTGATATTTTTTAGTTGATTTGATGATTGTGAGAGAAAAAATATAATGATTATGGGTTAGATGTGATATTTTGTCTTATTGATTATTTTAACTTATTTTGTATTTTAGTGAGCTATTTTAACCTAACCCTCCTCCTGAACACCCCTAAGTTTTAGTTTCACTTTAATTTTTTCATTTAAATTGGAGGTTAAAATTAACAATTTTAGGATATTTTTCAATTTTTTAAAGTTTTAATTTGGCTCTTCTATTTAAATTAAAAGATAAAATTAATAATTTAAAGACATTTGTTAATTTTCTAAAACATACACGTAGACAAAGAAAATATTAAAAATTTGGAATGAATGACCAAATTAAAATTAGATTTGAAACTATAAGAATTAAAGTGAAATTTAAGGCAAATTACATGGATGAAAAGTGTAATTAATCCTTTATTCAAATATTGATTATTGAATTAAAATAAATAATATTGATATAAATAAAATCGATTTGTTTGTACCTTCTTAATTTTTTAATTTTGTAATGGCTTTTTTATAATGGCTAAAATGATTTTTTTTTACTGTAGAAAATAAAATTGCTAAATGAGTTAGAATTTTTTAACAAAATGAATTTTTTTTATTTGAATTAATAATTTTTGTTCGATAATTGATATTGGTTCAACTATTTCTTTGCTTATATCTTTGATTAGATACTTTTTCGAACCATGATTTTTATTTTAATTTTTATTCAATAGTTTACATTTGAACTAAATGAAACTACCTGTTCCATAAAAATAATCAATAAAATATCCTTATAATTCGAAAACGGGGTAGAGATTTAAGCTCCGTTTGGGAGGAGCTATTTGGGGTATTTTTTTGGCTATTTTGGTCACAAAAGACCAAATAAGTTATTTTAGTCACAAAAAACAAAATATCACATTTAACCCATAATCATTACACTATTCTCTCATAAAAAAGTCAAAAATTCCTTCCCAAACCAAGCTTTTTAGTCCAGGCTAAAATAACTAAAAAAGTCAAAAAACTAACCTACTTCCCAAACGGAGACTTAATTTTAATGTGTGCTTTGTAAGATTCATGTACAAAATAAATTTAAACATATTTTTGAATAAAATTTTAAATATATATTTTGAATATAATGGGGTACAAATAAAAACTTCAAACTATATTGAAAGCGTGAAGAAAAAGCGATTGGATTATGACTTAGAAATGATGAAAGAGTGAAGAAAAAGAGAATGCTATTTGACATTTAAAAAAAAAAAGATGACTTTGCTTGTAATCTAAGAATGAATCCAAGTCATTCGTTCACTCATTTATTCATGGACACCATAAACAATTCTCCATTTTTGAGTAACAAACATCTAGACAATATGATGAGCTGTTGGTTGAACTCTAGTGTAGTATATCATTATTATTATTATTTATTTATTTATTTTTTTAAATATGTGTTAAGTTGGATTTTTTTTTTTTTTGGGGGGGTGATCAGGTATTCGAATAAGTTTATGCGGATTGTAAATGTCATTTCATGACTCCACTTAAGATATATATATATATATATATAATAAGTTTAAATTTGATTTGAAATTTCATGAAATTAAAATGTGCTTAAATTTTGTTTGTATATATAATAAATTGATCTTGAACGAGTTTTTTTTTTTTTTTTTTAAATCAGTGAGACACTAATTAGCTCAGCTTGATTTTCTAGTTTCTCCATGTTTATTGAGCTGAATAGTAAAGGTTTGGATTTTATTTTATCGAGTAGATAGTTTAGTTCATTAACTCGTCATAGGTCTCATTTTAATGATTTACTCAATTCATTTTTTAAGTCTATCATTGTGGATCATTCATGTAAAAAATCATATTTATTTAATAATTGTATATACATGATTTTATTATCATAGTGTTCAAAAAAATGGATGATTTATTTATAAAATCATACTTGTCATCCATTATTTTGAAGAAAAAAATGATAAACTGATATAGTTATAATTATCGGATTAATATGAATTTTTTATGGACAATATACAGACAATGACTTCAAAAATAAATGGAATGGATCATTAGTGATTTTGTAATGGGTCGATATTTAGCTGGAGTGGACGGTCTATATTTGGATTTTAGATTTGAATAGAGATTATGAAGAAGAAGAAAAAGAAAAAGCGAATGATATTATTTAGGGGGTTTGGATTCATTCAAATTGACTAATTTGAGACAGCGTTTGGGCTTGGTAAGCCCATTTTGGGACTCGTTTCAAAGATCCGAATCGTTTACTTTTTATAACTCGTTGAGTATAATATTTATGCAAAAAATTAAGATGATAGGATACCGATAGCTATATGTTTGAATCAAATTTACATTACAAAAAATGAATAATTTTTGAAATTATATTTGTTGACCATTTTTTTAAAACAAATATGATTTGAACATATAATTATCAATATCCAATTATCTTCATTTTTTGCATGAATATTCTACTTAACGAATCCTAAAATATAAGCAATTCGGATCATGAAATCGGTTCCAAAATAGATATACAAAGTTAAGACGCTCTCTCATATTAAGATGACAATTTGAGACAACGCAAACCTATTAAAAAAATCAACAAGCACAAATAATTTAATTTATTTGATCACTCAAAAGGAAAGGGAGATGAGATTGGTATTTATTTGCAAGGGCTATTATGGGTCCAATTACAATCAAATTCACACCATAAGGCCCAATCCACATAGTAGAATGGGCCCAATTATATGAACAACTCAAGCTAGGCCCAGTTTGTGCCCAATCTGCAGAGCCCAAATCTTACTGGATGCATGGGCTTCAATTTATTTGCTTATTGGAACTAGGGGTGTGCATAATACCGCCAAAACCGCCAAAACTGCCAAAACCGCACCGAGCCGCACCGCCAAGGCAAATTCATTATTATTTGTCAATCGAACCGCCGGTTTTTGTAAGAAAAATGGCAAATTCTAGTGACACTTTTATCAATCCGCCGGTTTCTATTTTTCTTCCAAACCGCACCGACCCGCACCGCTATTAAATCATATTTTATAAAATTCTAAAAATTCTTTTTTACTTAAGTTTGTTTGTTGTTCTATACCTTAGAATATAGTATTACATTAATGCTCCAGGGGAATTCAAGATGTCAGTAATCCAAAATAAAGTTGGATTTCAATTCACTTTTCAATCTTTTTTTTTTTTCTGGCCATTAGCTCACTTTTCAATCTAAATACTTTTCAAGAGTAAACATTTTCAATATATTGTAAACCCTGAATGATATTAATTTTATGTATTGTATTTGATCATTGTAGCTTCCACAGATGCTTGTAATGAACTGATGGCATAGTCGTTGATATTATCATGTTGTTGCTACACTTGCTGCATCAGAAGAAAGCTTCGCAAGATGCTTAATATCACGGTATCTCTTGTCTTTTTTTTACTCTTTGATTTAAGTTTTGTAATTTGAATTATATTTTTTATAAACCGCCAATCCGCCCGAACCGCTAAGGCAAATCTACCATTATTTACCAACCGAACCGCCGGTTTTTGATAAGGAAAATGACAAATTCTAGTGACACTTTTATCAATCCGCCACCCGCCATACGATTTCTATTTTTCTCTCAAACCGCACCGACCCACACCGCGCACACCCTTAATAGAAACACAAAGAAGATATTAGGAGGACAGCGTTGCGAATCAGATAACCTTTTTTTTTTTAGTGTCGTTCCTTGTTTGGTTTGGACTCAATAAAAGAAGAGTAACAGAAAGAACTGTAGGGTAGTGCATTAGGTCTTCTTTTTTTTTTTTTTTTTTTTTTTTTTTTTTTTTTTTTTTTGCTGTTGTTTATTTGAGACTGATGTTTGGATCGGCAAATGAGACACTCTGTATGATGTTCACTTGTATAAATCTTTTAAATATTCTATTTAGCTTATAACTTTTGGGGCTTGTCTATAAATTAACTTAAAATTTATGGGTCTTATCTATGATTTGTAAAATCTTGAGGGGCTATTGAGGTTGTCCAATAACATTCCCCGTTAAGGGTTCGTTTGGGATGTGAGTTGATTTTTTGATTTTTTAATTATTTTAGCCTAGGGTTAAAAAGTCTCGTTTAGTATAAGTTTTTTAACTTTTTTGACTTTTGTAAGAGAAAAAATGAAATGATTATGGTTTAGATGTGATATTTTGTCTTATTAATTTTTTAACTTATTTTATCTTTTTATGATTAAAATAACCTTTTAACCTCAAAATTTTGTATGCCAAACGAGTGTTATGAAAGAGTTTATATTCAAAAAAATCTTAGCCGTTGCAATTTTCGTAATTTATTGCATATTTTAATTTGATATACTCAACAATGGTGTTTGTGCTGGCATGAATACAAGGGGAGATTTATAGGGTTGTGAATTAGGAAATTTTTTTAATTTTTAATTTTTAAGCATTGTTTATTTGAAATTAAAAGCTGGTTTGGTAGATGAGGTATTTTTTTTCATCAAACGTGATGTTTGGGTTTGAGTTTCATTCTTGCATGGTACAACTTGTCATTTACTAATTTCTCGGGAGCTTCTATATACACACACCCTTTCCACTCTATACAAATCCTTCTCAATACACACACTAAAAAAATAAGCCCTAATATATTTAACTCACTACATACACCTATCATTCCACATATACCCCCAAATGTAAATCATACACACACACACCCCCTTTCACACACACACCCGTCTGTCACCCCTCTCACACACACACCCATCTGAGAACCCCTCTCACACACATACCCATCTCTCACACTCTCAACCGTTCCTCCCCAAAAGCTTCATCCATCCATCTGTGTCATTGAAGTATTGGCATTGAAGAGCATTGAAATTTTCACATTTTAAGTTAGTTTACATAGATTAGAATTTTCTCATTCCTATTTTATTTGTAATGTAGGGTTAATTTCTACCATTTTCGAAATTTTCAGTCCACCAATGTAAGTGATTGTCGCAGTTCCTCATTCGGAACTGGTTATTCGAATTTTTTGTTTTTGTTCGGCATTAGAGTTCCGAAATTTTTGCTTCCATTCAGCATTATACTTCCGAAAATATTTACTTGGTTCGGTTTTCAACTTCCGAATATTAGCTATAATTTCGGACAACAACTTCTGAATAGAATTGGTATTTTCGGACAACAACTTCCGAACAGAATAGTTATTTTCGGACAACAACTTCCGAACACAAATTTTTTTTTTTTTTTCCCTTCTAACACTTAATGAAAACACTTAATTATAACACTTAATTATAACACTCATTACACACACTCTCATTAATTTTACACACATTCTCTCATTATAATTTAAAACACTTATTATTTACACACACACTCATTACACACACTCTCATTAATTTTACACACACACTTATAATTTAAAACACTCTCATTAATTTTACACACACTCTCTTTATTTACACACACTCTGTTTATTTACACACACACTTAGTATTTTTTGCAGATAATATGGATTCTGAATATCAACAACGTGTCCCACCTACTGCTTCAAATAGACGACGTCGTCAATTGGATGTAGACCATGAACGGGGACGAGGGCGTGGGTAAGGACGAGGTCAAGGTCGTGGTCGAGGTCGTGATCCAGTTGAGGTAGAATATGATATTCCAAGTGCCAGTCAAAGTGGGGGCCGAAGCCAAAGACGAGTTGAAGGTTTTGGTGTTTTTTGTAAGATGACATTGTTGTAATGGCAGTGTTTTTTGGTATTTTTTGTAAGATGACATTATTTTTTGGTGTTTTTCTTATTTGAATGGAATGACAACAATGGTATTGTAATGACATTGTAATGACATTTTATTATTAGAATGGAATGGTAACAATGGTCGTTGATTTTGTAAATGATACTTTCTTATTACAATGGAATGGTAACAATGGTCGATAACATTCAATCCACATTGCAAAACATAACACATCAACATGAAAAACACATCCATTAATTTCTTCCATAATTCTAACATTGTCAAATGCATACATGTGTCATGCGACATCAACAACATCAAAAGTCTCTCGAGTAGCTACATTATCATGAATAATGTCCTTAAAATGTTGAATGCGACGCACATATGCATCATCCCAGTCCACAGCGCAAGGGTGACGGTATTTTTTCCAATTAGTGGCAATAGGAGAAACTGGATGGCCTGGCTACAACAAAACTTGCACCAAATATCAATTGACGTAGTGGTTATACCTCATAACTTCTTGTACATGCACAAACCCAATTGATAAGTTTCTGTTATACCTGGACGAAATGATTTCCGTTGACAAACCCAATGGCAATCTCACGTCTATCAAGTTGAGGTACTGGCACTGTCCTAAGAGGTAAAAAGGTGAGACATTGTTGTAAAGACAAGTGGTATAGCACAAGATTGTAGCACGATGCAACAAGATGCCCCATGTTTGGCATAGTCATCCAATGTGAGTATCCAGGACTGTCTTCAAAGTATGACAATATGCTTGTCAATTCTTCAAACCTTTCATAGGACCCATAAAGTGTAATGTATTCCTCTTTATGTGTGTGTAGCTCACCCAATAGGTCACGCCTAACTTCAGCCCAATCATCTTCTGTATGACCAATTGAAGCAGCTATAGTCCTGAAACCACAATTCCCATCTGCAGCTACATCCTTGACAAACTTAATGCATGGTTTCAACCCAGCAAGGAAAGCATCAACATATGCACCAGGTTTCACTGTTCTAGTAATGTATGCCTTCCCTTTTGGATTCACCTTCTCCTTTCCCTTAACAGGTCGCTTCTTCTTGGTTTGCAGCGTAGAAGCTAATGTAGTGATTTGAGTGTCCCTAGGTGAGAAGGAATCATGTCCAGATTGCACTAACTCAAATGCACACGGGTCACGACGAGTAGAAACATTGATCTTCTTATGATCCCGAGGACGTGTTTTGGGCTTCACCTTCGGCTCAACAAGAAAAATGCTTCCCGGATATACAATCTGTTTCAACTTCTTCAAAAGCTCCAACCGCATGGTTCTATCACTTTCATTAAACTTGTTCACAAACAACTCTACTTCTGCATGACAAGTTACCTCCGTTTCGTCTTCTTTCTTGCATATGGAGATATGAAGTTGCCTCCACTGTGAGTGTATGATAGCAAGTGGTATAGAACGATATTGTCTGATGTAGTCAGCAATCTCATGGGCACAAGGTAAACCATGAGTGTGGCGAAGGACGCATCCACAAGCTTCAACATCAATACCAATGGAATTGGCTCTCTTACTCTCGACAAGCAAATACTCCAATGCAGAGATAGACACATTACCCCGTAGCTCCCTGAATTGAGAAGGTTTAAATTGATGTTGCACAACAGTTAGACTTTTCTCAAATGAAGCCTTGATATCAGTGTGTTGCAACTCAAGCAGACTGTGTATTTTCTCAAATGATGCCTGAAATGAGACTTGACATGAACCCAATTGTCTTTTAAGTTTTGCATGTGCACTCTCAGCCCTGTTCAATTCAATGTAAGTCAAGTTAAAATCAAGTACATGGCATAAGCCTTAATAACATATTGAATAAAAGTAATCTTACCGGTTCGTTGTAACATTGCCACAATGCATACACGTGTCTGTCCATGCCGCCACAAATTTGTCCTTGTAAGGAACCAACCAAGTATCCACGACGTATTTGACTGCATCAGGATAACTACTGAATTCCTTAAGTAATGATTTAAGACGCTCCTCGTATTGAATTTTAGAAAATGAATACACTACAGAGTTCCACTCATGGTTGAACTTCTCCCATTTTTGCTGTGTCTCAAACATTTTCTTGCATTTGGTCAAGACATTCTTACTGATATGCCAACGACATAATAAATGTCTGGCACTCGGGAATATCTTCTGTATGGCATTCATCAAGGCTAGCTCTTTGTCAGTAACAATAACTGTTGGCATAACAAACCCATCCATGACATCACGCAATGTAGCTAACACCCACGCATAGTTATCGACCCTCTCATACTGTAAGTATGCAAAAGCTACAGAGAATGTCATTTCAGTTGATGTGACTCCCACAATTTCAAGAAGAGGAAGCCGATATCTATTGGTTTTATATATGCAATCCATAATTAATATACGTGGGAAAGACCGAAATAAGTCCAAACTGGTAGGATGTGCCCAAAACAAGTCTGTCATAGTCATCGTGGACTCTTCAGACCGATGGCGCTCAATGTAATTATACTTGGCCAATTCACCCAATAAGTATTGCATCTGTGATCTTCTAGCTCTCTGTACCATCCTGTTTCGATGGCGTACATTGTAAATGGTTTTAAGTGTGCTTACATTGAGGGCATCTCGCTGTTTCAAGGTTACTAGGATTTCTTTTGGCCGAACCATGCTCTTTGACATATCCATTAACAATGCTTTCTCATCATTTGATAACCTCTCCGCATATGAATGTCCCTCGAGGTGCTCTGCAAGTGGATGATTATGCAATCCGCATACTACGGTCAATGTCCATTCATCATGTGTGGTAAACCTGCGAGCCCTCATATCAAAAGGACAACCATACTTCTTCGTACCAGTTATTCTTGATGTATTGTTGCCATCATGTTTTAACTTCTTTGTTGTTCTATATTGGCCACTCCTCTCACAAGCAAGATACATCCTGGGTCTTTTTTTCCCTCCACCATAGTCTGATGTTTTGATTACAATGACCAAACCATTTCTTTTTCCAACTTCTCGTACCCAGTTGAGCAATTCATCCTTACTTTTGAATACCTACAAAGTTAAATAAATATTATCAAACATTTACATTTGGTGAGTAATTCGAAACACAATCGTTATAATTTCATAGACTGAACCTGTTCAGTTGTGAATTGAGTGGTGTAATCTAACACAAAATCCGCGCAAACCTGACTTCCTTGAGTTGACACATATTCCTGCATGTTTTGTATAACATTACAAATTTTTAATGGTATTATAATGATTAATTTGCAATTTTAAACTGTAAATTTGGTATGCAGTTTGCAAATTTGGAATATAAAATGGAAATTTTTTTTTTTACTTCATTCGGAAGTAGTTGTCCGAAATTTTTTTAAAATTTCAGAAGTTGATTGTTGTATAAGTTAATTTTGTTCGGAACACAACTTCCGAATTTAAATGATTTTTTCGGACAACAACTTCCGAAATTTATTATTTTGTTCGGACATCAACTTCCGAAAGTACATAATTATTTCGGCAGTATACTTCCGAACCAAAGAACACATTTCGGCTCTGGTTATCCGAACGACGCCGGGAAAATAAATAAATAAATAAACTCACATTTCCTTCGCTCTGCTTCACATGAACACTTAATTGTTGATTTTCAGAAGACAAATCCTCTATCACGTTGATGTTTTCCCTACAGAAATGCCAAAGCCCTTTGTGAAAAATGAAAATCCTACAGAAATGCCAAAGCCATTTTCAAAGAAGCATGCCAAACCAGACATGGGGCATTAACAATGCTTACACACACGATGCAACAATGTGAAGTCTGAGGTGTGTGTGCATTGAGATGTTTTCAATTAACAATGGTGTCTAAAATGGTAATTTCACTTAGGGATAAAATTGTAATAAAATTAAATATCATTAAGTGTGTGTATTGAGGGGAAAGGGTGTGTGTATATAGAAGCTCCCTAATTTCTCATAAGAGCTTTGTATTAAAAAGACAATTTTGTCCACGAGCCTTTTGTTATAACTAAATCTGAAAAGGCAGGTTTTGGATGATCTTTTGTATCCCAAATAATTTTTTGATCTCTCATATTTGTTCGTTACTTTCAACTTATTTTTTATTACTCATCTTTATAGATTTTTGATCTCTTATATTTGTCTGTTACTTTTAACTTATTTCTCGTCACTCATCTTTCCATCATTCTTTTGTTTTTTTAGACTGGTCTACACACCAATTCATACATCAAGTTGTTACCGAGCTATCCAAATGTAAGTTAAATCTCCAACTGATAATCTTGACAAGTCATGATCATCAAGGTTTGGAAATTATATCTATCTATCACCATCTCCAAATGGGTGGTCACTATGAGGTGAGTTTGGTTGGCTAATATTTACTAAACTTCGGGCCACAAAGAAGCTTTATGATCCCCATAATAAGAGAGATCTAATCTGGGGCTTTAATCTTTTTGGACTCTGTCTTGTGTCCCCACCCTATCTAGACTCGTTATAAGGTTGGTGGTAGTACGTAACCAATTGAATTATTTAATTTCTTTATGACTTATGGCTCTCAGATAAGAGGTTACACATTCAAAATTTTAAGAAAATAAATCAATGGGTAAATAAGAACCAACTTCTTTCCAATTTAAGAAAAGTTGGATTAGTTGGCCTATGAGTTTTAGCACTAGTCTTACTCTAATGATTCAAACTATTTATTATGTAGATCTCTCTTCATACATTATCTTTAAAAAAAAACTAATTGATTTGATAATAAGCGTATAAGTAGAATTGAAGTTTTTTTGAAATATATTTTAAAAATAAGATGTTAGTAGGTTAGACTCTTGCTAATAGGCGTTCAATACACTTCACCACAAACTCAAAACTCACAGTAGAAAATCAACAAATACGACTTGAAGAAAAATTATTTAATACTCTTACACTGTGTTTGGTTGGTGGATTTGGGAAGAAATTTAAAAAAGAAAAGGAAAAAGATATATGAAACTAGGTGAAATGAAGGTATATTTTATTCACATTTCACCTACCTTTTTCATTTTCCTTTTCAAATTCCTCCCCAAATCCCCCAACCAAACACAGCATTAAGATAAATACATGTAATGTTGCAACTTAATTTTTATTGATTTAAACAGTGAGATCCATTATTTTAGTGGGACTCGTATCACTTTGGTCACTGACTTTTCAATTGTGACACATTTGACCCTAAATTTTGAATTTTGTTTCAAATAAGGATAATATCATTACTCAATTTTAAAGGCAAAATCGTCAATTTGATAAAATATAAACTAATTTGATAAAATAAATGTCAAAAAAATATTTTTGAAATTTTAAAAATTATTGTTACCTACTAAAGATAAAATTATGTAAAATTGATAAATCTTTTACATATTTATTTATTTTACTGAATTAATTTTTATTATGTGTTTGGATGATGATTATATAATGGGTGGTTGTTAGGTTTTTAATGTGTAATTGATATATTTAATATATTAATTGTTTTTAGTTTTGAATTTTTTAATTTAATGGATTGATTTAATAATGATATCAAAGTTGTCGTCATATTTGACTTTTGAAAAATTGAAACTAATTTAATGAAAATAAAAACAACCACCCATTACATGATTATCACCCAAACACATAATAAAAATTAATTTGGTAAATAAATAAATGTGTAAAAAATTTATCAATTTTACATAATTTTATCTTTGGTGAGTATAAATAATTTTTAAAAATTAAAAAATATTTTTTTTGATATTTGTTTTTATCAAATTAGTCTATATTTTATTAAATTGACGACTTTGACCTTGAAATTGAGTAATAGCATCTTCAATTGTCCTTATTTGGAATAAAATTTAAAATTCAGAGTCAAATGTATCACAATTGAAAGTTAAGGATCAAAGTGACTCGAGTTCCAAATTATAGGAATTGTAATTCGCCCATTATTTTATATTACTTTTTGAGAAACAAGTTCGATTTTTTTTTTTTTTGATAGCAACAACTTGTAGTTGAAGCGTTTGAATGTTATTAGAACTATCTAAATCATAGTGTGATGTTGATCACACAATAAAAGACAAGTTAGTTAGCAAAACAAGCATCACCACTATTAAAAACATAAAATACAAAAATTAAAAACAAGGACACCTATTGAAAACCTTAACTAGAATGCCTATATATTAAATGGAAAATGGTTTTTAAGGTTTTTGCTGTCGCTAAAACATCTCAGGTTACTAGGTTTAGTTTGGATGACATGAATTTTAATCTAGATTGAGTATGTGATTATAAATTATCATTATTCTATCTTTATAACAAATTAGAATGAAAAAGTGATTCTTTTGAAGTTTAAATTCAAATTAAGCATAAATTTGATTCTCATTTTATCTCACAAATAATTTATTTAACTCTAAACAAAAATAAATGAAATCACAATACAAAAACTATTATTATTTTTGACATGGATAGGCCCATGAAGGCCACAGCCCACAGTGAACAGACCCAAGCCCACCGTTTGGATCCCATTACATAACCCGGGTGGTAAAGTCCATGATAGCTGGAGGCCAACTGGACATGAAGGACCAATGGCAGTCGGACACAGGGGAGGTGCAGAACAGGCCATATCAGCAGACAAAGATCTGCAAAGTTATTGCTATAATACATCACCATTAATGCAGCCCATCACAGCATTTATTACGACAACACCTCCCCGTCGGAACAGCGCCACCTTACCCTGTACAAGACAAGCTACAACACAGGCTTTTGGCGTGAGGGGCACGTCGGAAGGGACAGTGAAATGATTACCAAAGGATATAAGCAAGCATGGAAGACAAAAAGAAGGTTAAGCTTTTCTATCTCCAATCTCTTTCTACATACTTCATCTTCTTTCCTATTTGCTAACTTGCTCGTCGGAGGGTTCGCTGGGGGACTACCCCGTTCCCCGCTGAACTTATTTGCAGGTCATCTAGTGGGCTCCGCCACCCAGACGTGGGCTCGAGGAGCTTGGATCGGTCCAGCCCATCCACCGGGAACGAACTGTAGCATTAGTTGGCGCCGTCTGTGGGAACTGGTTTGTCCGTGCGCCAGTTGTGTTCATTGCCGCCGGAGACCCTGTTCCAGTAACCTTTTCACTCATCCATCAAGGTGTATGGTCACGACTAGATCCATGGCTTCCCACCATAATGCTGCCGACCATCAAACCGACCCTCCCAATCCAAACAACCCACCACAGTATTTCACCGAGCTTACCAACAGCATTAACCGTATGGCCGAGCAAAACCAGGCCCTGATAAACGCTTTACTTCAAGGGACCCTCCCCATTCCTCCACCACCACCTCCAGATATTCTACCCAACCCAGAACGAACTCCGGGCCATACTGCCCCACAACCCAATCCACATAATTTGGGAGGTTTGCAACCTCCCCACCCACATATAAATCCACCTCCTGCACCCCCGCACCCATCGATCATAGCACCAGCCCCAGAGGGAGAGGCCAGCAGCATCCAACACCTGTCTCCTTCTGGTGGTGACAACATTCCCCTTTGGGACGCTGAACTCCGCGCCATGAAACTGCAGCTCCAAGGGGTTATGCAGAACATCCAGCATAAGCCCTCCACCACGGCCACCTCACCGTTTGTTGCCTCCATCTGAGACAAACCTCTGCCCCCCAAGTTCAAAATGCCCTCCATCGACTCCTTTGACGGTACGACAGACCCGGTCGACCATCTGGAGACCTACCGCACCCTCATGATTCTTCATGCCTTCCCAGACGAGATCATGTGCCGAGCTTTTCCCGTGACACTGAAGGGGTCAGCTCGGCTGTGGTTCAGCCAGTTACCACCAGACTCTGTCTCCACCTTTCAACATCTCAGTGACTCTTTCCTGAGCCACTTTATGGGAGCCCAGCGCCAGCCACGCCCGGCAACCCAACTTCTCAACATTCGTCAGACCGAGGGGGAATCACTGCGCAGCTTCGTTACTCGCTTCAACACCGAAGCCCTGCAAGTCGCAGAAAATGACGACAAGGTCATCCTCACAGCTTTCATGGCCGGTCTGCGGTCATCTGATTTCCTTTTCTCCCTCTCTAAAAACCCCCCCACCTCAATGGCAGCCCTACTCTCCAAAGCCCAAAAATACATGAATGTCGAAGATTCACTAGCCGCTTGGCAGGATCCAACAGCTAAAAACCCGACCCCCAGAGAAAAGAGAAAGGACCCAGAACCCAGAAACGCCCAGTATCATAGCCAAACACCCTGCTATACCGACCGACCCCCTCGTGCAGACCGGTCGGCACCAATCCGACCGTCCGGTCAGTTCGAGCGGTATACACCCCTCAATTCTCCCATGGAACATGTCCTCAACCAGATCCAACGGGACTACTCCCTCAAATGGCCTCCCCCTCCACGGAACCCTTCAAACCGAAAAGACCAGTCCAAATATTGCCGTTTCCACCAGGACCATGGCCATAATACTGATGACTGCATCAACCTCAAAGATCAGGTGGAGACCCTCATTCGCCAGGGGCGTCTGAGCTGGTTCACAGACACCCGCCCTCAGTAAAGGCAAAGAACCGAACCCCACAGAGACAATCGCCGACGCACCCCACCGCGGCAGCCAGCTCAACCAAATCAGGGCCATGAAGGACCCCCCCCAGCAACCTCGGCCACAAGGTAATCCACCTCCACCAGTTGGTGAAATTAGAGTTATCTCAGGCGGTCTTGCTTGTGGGGGACCATCTCGCTCAGCTCAGAGGGCAGAACTTAGAAAAATACGGCAGGGCTCAGACAAGGCAGTCACCACAGTAAACCGACCCCCCAAACAGCCCAAGCAGTGGACATAGCCCATCACCTTCACGGACGCCGACTGTACAGGCATCCGTTATCCTCATGATGATCCTCTTGTCATTTTCGCCATCCTCTCCAATTATAAGGTCAGACGAGTTCTCATCGACAATGGCAGCTCTTCAGACATCATTTTCCTCAACTGCTTCCGCCAGCTCAAGATTGGGGAAGAAAGCTTGTCTCCACTCCAAACCCCCCTGGTCGGATTCACTGGCGACCGTGTGACCTCCATTGGTTCCATTGACCTTCCCATCACCATCGGCGAATACCCACGGCAGGCCACGAAGTTGCTCACCTTCCTTGTGGTCGATTGCCCATCTGCCTACAACATCATCCTTGGCCGCACTGCCCTAAACGCTTTCCAAGCTATCACATCCACCTATCATCTTGCCCTCAAGTTTCCCACTGATCTCGGGGTCGGAACAGTCAGAGGAGAGCAGACCGTGGCCAGGGAGTGTTATGTTGCTTCACTTAAAGAAGTCAAGCTGAAGGAGGCAATGATCATCGAAGGACTTGACGTCCGAGATGAGGACGAGCTGGTCAGGGGAGAACCAGTAGAGGAGCTCGTTGAGGTCCCTATTGACCCCACCAACCCATTGAAAACTGCTAAGATCGGCAGTCAACTATCCCCCCAAGCGAAGTCCGACCTTACTGCCCTTTTGACCGAGCACAATGACGTCTTTGCTTGGACCCATTCAGACATGCCAGGCATTGATCCCGCCTTCATAACTCACCGCCTTAGCATTGAATCTCATTTCCGACCTTGCAGACAAAAGCAGCGTATTTTCCACCCAGAGCGCAATAATCTCATTATTCTATCTTTATAACATTGTCCTAATTCACATGAATTTTAATCTAGATTGAGTATGTGATTATAAATTATCATTATTCTATCTTTATAACAAATTAGAATGAAAAAGTGATTCTTTTGAAGTTTAAATTCAAATTAAGCATAAATTTGATTCTCATTTTATCTCACGAATAATTTATTTAACTCTAAACAAAAATAAATGAAATCACAATACAAAAACTATTATTATTTTTGACATGGATAGGCCCATGAAGGCCACAGCCCATAGTGAACAGACCCAAGCCCACCGTTTGGATCCCATTACATAACCCGGGTGGTAAAGTCCATGACAGCTGGAGGCCAACTGGACATGAAGGACCAATGGCAGTCGGACACAGGGGAGGTGCAGAACAGGCCATGTCAGCAGACAAAGATCTGCAAAGTTATTGCTACAATACATCACCATTAATGCAGCCCATCACAGCATTTATTACGACAACACCTCCTCGTCGGAACAGCGCCACCTTACCCTGTACAAGACAAGCTACAACACAGGCTTTCGGCGTGAGGGGCACGTCGGAAGGGACAGTGAAATGATTACCAAAGGATATAAGTAAGCATGGAAGACAAGAAGAAGGTTAAGCTTTTCTATCTCCAATCTCTCTCTACATACTTCATCTCCTTTCCTATTTGCTAACTTGCTAGTCGGAGGATTCGCTGGGGGACTACCCCGTTCCCCGCTGAACTTATTTGCAGGTCATCTAGTGGGCTCCGCCACCTAGACGTGGGCTCGAGGAGCTTGGATCGGTCCAGCCCATCCACCGAGAACGAACTGTATCATCAATTTTTATTATAATCTTAGAGAATTTTTTACTAAACCAAATATTTAAATAATATCAATACATTGAATTTATTATTAATAATACTAGTAATAATAGGTTCTCATTTTCAACTTTAATAATAAGGTACAACCATCCAACACTTTGAAGGGTCATGCACAAAAAAAATACTTTCTAGGGTCATGCACTATTCCAAAAAAGCAGCCTTCTGTAATCAAATGTGAATTAGGACAATGTCATAGACCATGTTTAAGTGGTGTTTTAAACTAAAGAGCTTTGCTACAAATGCATGTCACCATTTTTGTGCACTAAACTTCAAGTTTGGACATAATCTAAAATAAATATAAAATCACTACTAAAAAATCTACTTTTCTTTCCATTTTTTTAATATATTTTTTCATGAAAAACTGAAAAATCAACAAAAATAACTAATTTTTAAAACAACCCAAATAGTTATTGATTTAGATAGTATGTATGGTCCGTAAATTTTTTGCTAACATTTTAGAAGGTAATATAAAAAAATATCAATCATATATATATATTATTAAAAATAATATTTTACTGATGCTTAGGTGTCACATTATAAGGGTTTGCTTTTTTTTTATTTATAAGAGAGTCACCTTAATATGTTTTTTTTTAATTATATATAAAGTTCTACACAAACCCAAACCTAATTTAAATTATACTAACTTTACCTATTTTATATGGACTCTATTTCACAAATATTTTTTTCATATATTTTTCATAATAAATTAAGATAATTCACAAATTCAATACCAATTTTGTGTTTCATGTTTTTCTTCTTAATTCTTTCAAGGGTATTAAGATTTTTTAAATACTAAATTGCCTTCGCTTTTCTTTTTTTTTTCTTATTCTTTCTGTGCATTATTCTATACCCAATACCAATTCTATATTATGGATTGTCGTTTAAATTTTATAGTAGTTATAGTATATGAAATTATACTTTATCTCCTACATTATTTTATATAATCAAAACTCACAGGAGGAAAAACTTGGATAACAATAATACTCTTGAGGAATTTCTAAAGTTTGGAATTACTATTTGAATTACTTTTTCAATTGTTGAATAGTAAGTTTCTTTTATGTTTTGACATTATATTACAGATGATTAATTACTTCACACACTGAGATGTATTTATCGTTTAGATATATTTATTTATTTATTTATTTTTGGGTTTATATGTTGTTATGTGATTTTTTTTTTGGTTAGTTGTTGTTAAATTTTTTTATATAGTTAATATTTTAATTTAATTAAGAGTGTTTATTTTATAATTTAATATATATATATATCATATAAAATCATTATATGATAATTCAACTAAAACATATATATATTTTTAATTTTTTTTTACAAAATTTTATATAATTTCAATTTCTATGTATTTTTATTTTCCAAATAAATATAAATAATTAAATAATTAAAATTACTTTTAATTTTATGTTATTAATTCTTCTTCTAATTTAATTATTTATTTTTAATATTAAAATGATTATTAATTTTATTAATTTATAATTTAATATATATCATACAAAATTATTATATGATAATTATATCTTTATAATACAATAAAACTAAAACTATCAAAATACACAAATAATTTAACTAAAATTAATATATATAAATATTTAAATAATAATTTTTAAAAAATGATAGCGCTAATATTATTAAAATAAATAATAAAAATAATATTTTAATTATTATTTTATAACACATATTATATCAAATAACGTTTTTTTTAAAAAATAACACGTATATTACACCAGACAAATGCTAATTAGGAATTAAATTATAGCAATACTCAAAAACAACAAATATTTCGCTTTCAACTCTTCTATATTACCTTCACGGCTACCATAGGAACAACGTAGCTGACAAAAAGACATAGGAAAATTTGGTCCGTCACCGAAAGCTACACATCATTCATTTATAATGATGACACGTCATTTAATATAAAATTTGGCCATCAAATTATTATTTTGTACAACCGATGGAAGGTTAAATAAGAGCTCATTTGGGATCTGGATTGATTTTTTAATTTTTTGATTTTTTTATTATTTTAATTTGGAATTAAAGTGTCCTAAATAAGTGTACTTTTTGTCTTTTTGGACTAAAAAGTTGAGAAAAAAAAATATAGATGTTTTGGTTAATTTTTTGACTTTTTATGAAAAAATGTGTATTAAAAAATTGTATTAATAAGTGTGTAGGAGAAGATAGGATAAAGAGATGGTACGGATTGGCAGTGGAGAAGACAGTTGAGTAGATGAGGAAATATTGTCTCATTCTCGGGCTTTGATTGGATGGTGTTGTTTAGCCCGTGAAGGCCCACCAAGGGTCCCTTTTTTCTAATCGGAATCGTCAATGTGTAGAACTCGTCGAATACTAAAAAATCACATTGATTGGATATCGATAGCTATCTGATCGTGTTAGTTTTTCTTGTTAACTGTTAACTATGACACTATCCATTTTTATACAAAACTGATTTGATCATATAGTTAGCGATACCTGATAGAAGTGATTTTTTACAGACATATAGTACTAGATGATTTCTACATATTGAACGGTTCAGATTATCAAAACGGAACCCATGGTGGGCCCCCACAGGCCCAACTTTACCATCTAATTTAGTTAATATTTCTACTACAAATTTTTTTTTTCCTCTGTCAGCGATTGACAAATCACGACAGCGATTGATTTGGCCCAACTCATTGATTTGTATTAATATTTATATATTAATTTTTTAATATTTTTTTTGGTGAAGAGTGATAATTTTTTAATTTTTTGGATAACTTTTTAGCTTTTTGAATTTTTTTAAGGTTGCCAAACTTGGCCTGAGATAAGTTTTTTGATTTTTTTGACTTTTGTGAGAACAAAATAAAATGATTATGAGTTAAATGTGACATTTTATCATATTTAACTAAAATAGCCTATTTTATCCTGTATGGTTATTTTATCCCCAAGAGGCATACCAAAGGAACCCTAAGAAACATTAATTCTATAGATTTAGACATAAAAATTTTAAAATTATTTAAAATTTTATATTAATGACTCAGATTCATTTGATATGTAAACTCACACTTCATTAATTTAATTTTCACCACATAATTTATTTTTGGATATATTCTGGGTCTCAAAATTCCGAAATCTTAACCATTTTGGACAATGATAGAGATCACTAAAAGTGGTGCTCTAAAGCAACCACTAATGATGTGACATTTACTTTCAAAAAAAAAAAAGTCACAACAACATTGAGACCCACTGCCACATTATTAGTGGTGGCGGTACTAATTGGTGCTCTCACTTATTTTCTTTCAAAAAATTCTACTTTCTTGTTTTTTATATTTTTTTGTTTTTATTGAATTTTTTTTAATATTTTAAGCAATTTTTAAAAAAAATTTAGACATACCTAACATAAATATACCTAAAAAGTAAAAAAATTATGAAAAAAACCTTTTAAAAATTCACTAAATACCAAAAATAAGAAAATTTAGTTTTTTTTTTTGTATTTTTATGTATTTATTAATTTTTTAAAATATTTTTTCACAAATTTTTTATTTTTTAGATACATCTAAGTAAGGTACATCTAAAAAAGTAAAAAAATGTTTAAAATGTCAAAAATATTCACTAAAAATAAAAAATACAAAAATAAAAAAACTCAATTTTTAAAAAACTAATCTAAAAAATTCAAACCAAACACACTGAATAAAATTCAAAAAAGTGCTATAAGATTGAATTACAGAAGCAACATCTCATCAACAAGACAAATTCTTCTCTAAATCCTGTATTCTAATTCTTCCGCTCTGCTCAGTTTCAATCTTTCAAAAATGTTTTGGAACTCTAATTTGTAAACTTTAATTTTGAAACTCTAATTTGTAAACTCTAATGTGTATGTGAGACTCATCTAATATGATGTTTTGGCTGTGTGTATTTTTTTTTTTTTTGATTTTTCACCTCACTAGAGCTCTAATTTTGGAGGGATGTATTATTGTTGTTCAACCTTTTTAGGTTTGTTTGGAGTATACTTAAAATAAATAATTTATTAAATTATTAGTTTATTTTTACTTTTTTACACTTCTTTTTATAATAAGTGAAAAACAAAAAATAAGCCATATCTTTTTGGTAATTAAACCCAAAAAAATATATTCAGTGTGATTGGTTTCAATTTTTTGAAAATTGAGTTCTTTATTTTTTGTATTTTTTTGATTTTTAGTGAATATTTTTTAAATTTTAAGCAATTTTTTTTTACCTTTTTAGATGCACCATACTTAGATTTATCTAAATAGTAAAATATTTGTAAAAAAAATATTTTAAAAAATTAATAAATACACAAAAATATGAAAAATGTATTGAATTTTCATTTTTTTTTTGTATTTTTTGTATTTAGTGAATTTTTTAAATATTTTTTCACAAATATTATACTTTTTAAGTGTATTTATTTTAGGTGTGTCTAAAAATTAAAAAAAATTGCTTAAAATTTAAAAAAAAATTAGTAAAAATAAAAAAATATGAAAAATAATAAGTAAATTTTTTTAAAAAGTGAATTCTGAAAACTGAAAACAAACATAGTGATTCATTTTCGACCAAAAAAACTAACGTTGAAAATAAAAAAGAAAGAAAAAATTAACTACAAATTCTTACCCTTTCATTCAATTATCATTATCTTCTTTGTTTCGTTAAATGCGATGTTCTAAATAAGTGTACTTTTTAACTTTTTATAAAATATGGGTTGTGTTTGAAGTGATATGGTAAAGAGGTGATGTGACTTAAATAAGATGATGTGACTAGGTTTGGCATAACCTATATAATCCATCTTTTTATCTTTTTTCCATCACATCACCTCTCTACTTTTCTGCACATCTTTTCGTAAAAAGATAAAAAGTGTACTTTTTTAGGACACCCCAAACCAACCCTTAAATTTATTTTGTATACAAATCCTAAAAGAAGACTCCGTTTAGTTTTTAAAACTAAAATTTGAGATTTCAATTTGTATTTTTTATTTCTATAGATTTTTATTAATATTTTGGTTAATATTTTTTTATTTTTTTAGATACACCTAATCTAAATATATTCAAAAAGCAAATTATTTGTGAAAAAATCTTTCAAAGATTCAATAAATACAAAATATTCTAAAATTTATATATATATATATATATTGTTGTATTTTGTAGTATTTATAATTTTTTTTTAAAATTCCTTCACAAATATTTATTAAAATAATTAACTAAAAAAATATAAATTAAAAATAAAAAATCTATTTTTGAAAACTGAAACAATGTTCCCTAAGAACATAAGCAAAAATCTGTTAAGAAAAAAAAAAAAAAACATAAGCAAAAAAAATGAAAATTTTTTTTTGCACCTCTTGGAGGAATGACTCCCCTCTATACTCTTCCATACTTTGACTTTTTGAGCTCCATTCTAGACTTACATTAATAATTTAAACCGTCCATCTTGTAATCCCAACAATTTAGATGAGTTATGTAAAAAATTGATTTCATCGAATATTATTAGATATATGAATAAATTGTATCTTATTTTTTTTTTTTTTTAAATGGATAGTAATTGTGAGTTTAAACTTAAATCTTTCATTTCATAAAACAAAGGTGATTTATTTATGTATTTATCAATATCTAATGAAGTTATTTTTTGCACAGACGGTTTTTATCGTAAGATTTACGAGATAAACAATTTAAATTATCATTGTGGACATAAAATGAAATTCAAAAAATAAAATATAGAAAAATATGAATAATAAAAATATAGAGAAGATATAAATCTCACATTCTCTCGGCATGTCCCCATGTCGTAAAATTGCAAAATAACTTCTCCAAAGAATGAGCGACCATTTCACATGTGAGTCCAAATAAAACTTGAAAACTGGCCTATTTTGGAAGCAACGATAGAAGCCGCTATCAAGTTGTTTTGAGCAAAAAAAATCATTTGAAAAGTTGAAAATTAGTCAACTTTTAAAATTATCAAAATATTCTTTTGTGATGTGATATTAAAATACTCTTAAAGCATCTCCAACGGTGACTCAAAATTTTCATTAAATTTGAGTAAAAAATGACTCATTTCACCAAATTTTTTAACAGATGCTCCAACGGTTCACCTTTCACCAAATGTGTCCCGGGACAACCGGGTGGTCGACCGGCCGGTTGACCGGTTAGGCCAAAAAATTTTTTTTTTTTTTTTTTTTGAATTTTTTGAACTTTTTTTTTGAACTTTTTGAACTTTTTCCGGGACGACCGGGTGGTCGACCGGCCGGTCGACCGGTTAGGCAAATTTTTTTTTTTTTTTTTTTTTTTTTTTAATTTTTGAATTTTTTGCTGAACTGTTTGAACCTTTTACTGGTTGACCGGTTGGTCAACCGGGTGGGCAACCGGTTGGTCGACCCGGGTCCCCCTCCAACGGTCCGTAACAGTGTTTTGGTGAATTTATTTCTTCCTCGTCGATCTGATGAAAGATTTGGTGAAATCTCATTTTGGTGCCAGCTTTGGTGAACGGTTGGAGCCATGAACAGTATCATTTTCATCAAAATTCAAATTTGATATCAGATTTGGTACAGCGTTGGAGATGGTCTTATGTGATAATAAAACTATAATTTCACAGATTGTATGGGTCTATTTGTCTACGGTTGTGATACGATGAATGAATAATATTAGAGAAAACAAAAAAATTTCCAAGATTTTGTTTGGCATCTTGATTTTGAGTTAAATAGTCACAAAAAAATAAAATAGATTAAAAAATTAATAAGATAAAATATCACATCTAAACTAAAATCATTTCATTTTTTCTCTTACAAAAATTTAAAAAAAGCTAAAAAAATCTATCCAAGTAAAATTTTTTAATCCGAATTAAAATAATTAAAAAATTAAAAAGTCAAAAATTAACTCATATCTCAAACAAGGCTGAATAATTTTATGAATAAATCAAAAAAACACTAGAATATAAACGAAAAAGCTGCTGATATTCACGTTCGCAAAATAGGCATACCGTTACTTTTACATTCGAATCAGATCAAGGTCAGAGATCTCAATCAGAGACCCAAATAATTAAAATTCTCTCTAAAATTGTCTCCAACTGTCTCTCTTCCTAACCATTCAATTTCATTTTCCCCAGTCTAATATAAAACTCCCCTCTTCTTCAACACCCACCTCTTATATTCTTCAGATTCTCTCCTTTTCTACACTGCTTTCTTCAGAGTTTCAACGATCTTTATATACATATAATATAATTCAGATTCTGGACTCAAAGCTCTTCATCTGCGATCTGGGTTTTGCTTTTTGAGGTCCATAGAGGTTGGTTTGTTTGCTAATCACTCAGATTTCTGTTCCGATTGTTGATTTACTTCTGTTTATGTGTTTTTACATGTGTGTATTGTGTTTGGTGGTTGGAAAATGGATTATCTGGTGTAATGATATGCCAAAAAGAGAAACAAATCCATGAAAAGATTAGGGTTTTGTTTTGTTTTTGTTTTTGTTTGTTGTATAAGATTGTGTTTTTTTACTTTCCATTTACTTCATGAAAAGATTAGTTTTTTTTTTTTTTTGGTTTGTTGGTTTAAGATTTTGTGTTTTTTTAGTTTTTAATCATTTATGTCAGCAGTTATTTTTCAAATTAACCCGCGAGTGTTCAATTATGAATCACAACATGTGGAGTTGTGGGCACTTCAAATTATTCACTTTTTTTCACCCTAAGAAAGTGGTTTTTGGGCTGTATCTATAAATATTTAATTGGAAAATTTACTCTTCAAAGTATCAGACAACATAAATTGATCAATTCCCGAATTATCATTTGAAATTGTTCATACTATACAGTGCCGGCAATGTAAATTTAATTATGTATTAGCTAAACTTTTTCTTGTGTTTCAAATGATAATTCAGAAAGGAAAATGCTATACAAAAAAAAAAAATTTACAAACTTTTCTTACAAACTTTGGAATGTGAAATGAGGCCCAACTTACTAATACTAGGTGACACATCAGTTTGTAAGGAAAGTTTGTTTGTATAGCACTACTCATTCAGAAATTGATCAATTTATGTTGGCAAGATGCTAATCTCATGCTATTTAAGTCCTAATCTCGTGCTATTTATTGATCCTTGGCAGTGAGCCACTTGAGCATGTGGTTCCTTCAATATTTTGATCTATTGCAATATCAGAGGTTGTAGTTTTATCTGTTAATTAGATTAGTGATGGAAACAAAATTATAATGTTTCAGACATCAATGATGTTTGGAGAAACAACAAATGACTCTGGTGGAGAAATTAAGGTAAGTTTCGGTTATCAGTGCAACGATAAACTAGGTAATTCTTGTGACGTTCCCAGTGGATATGAAACTTCTTCCGGGATTAAACTCCGAAGAGCCAGCAGTTCCTTCTCTTGCCTATCCGGGGCTGCCATAAGTGCCAACGCCACGCTCGCCAACACTAACATCTGCAATGGCTTAATCGGGGCGGAAATACTTCGAACTTGGGACTCTCCCAAATCATTTCGAAGAATTCCATCGTCACCCTCTGTGTCAAAGTTGGATCTACTATCATCATCTCTCCAAAGCAGTATGTCGAACCTGAGTTGTAGTCCTTCGACTCCGAGTGAACACGATTCATTTTTGTTAAAACCCATGAGCGCTCCTTCCAGAAGTGAAGGTTTCCTAAATGCTATGGAAGTACAAGTGGCAGGTGGTGCTGCTGGCGAAGACAGAGTTCAAGCTGTTTGTTCCGAGGAAAATGGGTGGCTTTTCTGTGCAATCTATGATGGTTTTAATGGAAGAGACGCAGCTGATTTTTTGGCTGGAACGTTTTATGAGACCATTGGTTTCTACCTTAACTTATTAGATTGGGAACTGAAGAAAGATTCTGTTGGGGAGTCCAATTGTTTGGATTCAGATGGGTCCCTCCAATATATTTTTGAAGATAATGATGTTAATAAGATGCAACGATCATCACCTTCGTTCAAGAATAGGGTTCTTGATGGCCTCCAACGTGCTCTTAATCAGGCCGAGAATGATTTCTTGTACAGGGTTGAACAGGAAATGGAGGACCGACCTGATTTAGTATCAATTGGATCTTGTGTTTTGGTTGTACTTCTATACGGTAAGGACTTGTATATACTTAATTTAGGTGATAGTCGAGCTTTATTAGCAACTTATGGCGAAGGCGGTAATGTGAATGAGAGCAAGGAACTGCAAGCTATACAACTCACCGAAAGTCATACGGTGGACAATGAAGTCGAAAGAAATCAACTTATACGTGATCACCCAGATGACCCCGCACCAATTTTTGGTGGAAAAGTGAAAGGAAAGTTGAAGGTCACTCGTGCATTTGGAGTTGGTTACCTGAAAAAGGTAAGAATTTTTGTTGTATCTTTCTTTAATTAGGGCAACAATTACTTGCATCTTTTTCATTGTAAAGGCGGTTTTTCATCTATAACTGAGAATTTAACTAACGAAAGTCAACCACACTGGCAGTACGCCACATGTTCTAAATTGTGATAGACATAGTTTTCACACTAAGAATTTAAGATACTTCTACTTTAGAGTATTTTATTTATTATTATTATTTTTTTAACAATTAGACATTTAATAAAATTTAGTCCCCCCCCCCCCCCAAAAAAAAAAAAAAAAAAAAATAAATGTTTCAACACATTTCTATAAGCATTATCACTCATTTTTTATGTTTTGTCATGTCAAAATTTATCCATCTTAAATTTTAGTTAATTATATTTGATTTTTTTATTCCTATGAAAACCCTTAGGTAAATATTGGAAAAATTTGGGATTGCTTGGGATATCTAAATTTACCGTTTCGGAATGAAAATGTACGATGTTTTAAAATGTGCATTCCAAAGCGTAATTCGCTAGGATCTTAGCTTTTTCTGGTAACACTGATCATGCGTCTTTTACACCAATGGTTTTGACCATTTTTTGTGGGGTGAAGTATTTCTTGAACAAAAAAGTTATAGTGGTATTGTTGAAAAAAATTTCTCTTTCTTAAAGTACCACATTGCCTCATTTGATCTTATTTGTTGAAATGGATCCGAGAAGTGTATAGATGGTTTAACAACAATATGCAAGCAAGTAGGAGAAACTTAATGGTACCAGAAGGCTTTAAAACTGATCTAGTTTTGACATAGTGAGTAGCTTGATGATCATGCACTTTTATTGGACTTATACCTGAACATGGAACACATAAATCTAGTTTCTTTGTGCAGAGAAATATGAATGACACTTTGATGGGCATTCTTCGAGTTCGTAACCTTGTAAGTCCTCCATATGTCTCCATTCAACCATCATTGAACGTCCACAGAGTCTCGAGTTCTGATCACTTTGTTATACTCGGGAGTGATGGTTTGTTCGACTTCTTCACCAATGATGAGGCTGTAAATCTTGTACATTCCTATATGTTGAACAACCCTTCTGGGGATCCAGCAAAGTTTCTATTGGAGCAACTTGTAGCCAGAGCAGCTGATTCTGCAGGTAAGATGTCCCACACTCAGAATTTGCTGTGTATCTGTTGAATTAGGTTTGTTCATAATAGATAATATCATACTACTATTAGGTATTGTTTGATTCACTGGATGGAATGATCACTTCATTAGAATGTCCATCCTCACATTTGGTTCACTAAACAAATGATGAAAAATGTATTGCAAATTGAATCATTATTCACTAGTATAAGCGAGTGGTCATTCTATTCCATTCCACTTTTATTTGAGTGACCAAACACACCACTATTGTTTTGTTACATTAGAAGTTGAACCTTGAGCAATCACGCATGGAGTAGGAGCTTGTAGGAGATCCCAGAAAAATGGGCTTTAAGTGCTCTGGGGGGCCATGGTTTTAAATGTATCAGTGAATATCGATATCAAAAACCTAAATCCTGATATATACATATTAATCGATATTTAAAACCCGAGAAAATTCCCCTAATGTTGTACCCACATGTAATTCGCCTTTCTATATTAGTGAACCACTCTGTCAGAAAATTACCAATGTACCATTGTACCTCTTTTTACAAGTTTGAGCCAATGGTTGGCTCACAAGGATGAAACTCCAAAGGAGCCTTTTGTCCATCATGGAACTACTAATTTTATGAAGATTGATGCTTAAATCTGTCAACATTGATGCACTCCACTTCCTTGTATTGTTGCCTAAAAAGCCAATTAAACCAACTAAACTCACAAGATGATTTTGATTTTAGCATAGTACAAACTTCCTGGTTTAGAAATTTTGTAAATTAAAACAGTGGTCAGAGAACCAGAGAAGGAAACTAGGGTTCTGAAATTTCAATCAATATTCACTCATGCACAGACACAAGTGTTTTTCCATACACAATCCCTATATATTAGCATGTTATTGAGTGACTACTACACTAGGTTTTCAAAGCCTACAGTTTCACCATTGCAGGTTTCAGTACAGAAGAGTTGATGAGTATACCAGCTGGTAGGAGAAGGAAATACCATGATGATGTAACTGTAATTGTGATCATCCTGGGGACGAACAAGCGCACTTCAAAGGCATCGACTTGCCTGTAAGTTAATTCTATATTCGTTTTCTGAGGATTTCAAACGTTTCATACTCTGTAATAATAGTGTTGGGCTTGTATATATTTCATACCTTCTCTCTCTCTCTCTCTCTCTCTCTCTCCATAAGTTTACCATGCAATTTTGAAAAGCATTGAAAACCTTCTTGAGCACCTTTGTTCATGGATATGTAAACAAAAATTTTGTTCTTTTATTATATTATGTTGAAGTAAATCTTTTGAAAATGGTATAAGGGCGAGGCTTGGCAAAGATGTTGAATGGCTTGCAGGGACCTTGTTGATAATTAAGGGTGATTGAGCTTATGTTTGGATCACAAGAAAGAATGGGAATTCCATTATCAGGAATCATATTGTGAGGAATAAAATTTATGTGAATATTGTGGGTGTTTGGTAATTTATGTTAAAATGATGTTTGAAGTTAAAATGACAAATTTGTCTCTAATTTCATATTTTCCAAAATTAATCTAAAGAGGTAAAATTGTAATTTACCTACCTGTCACTGTGACAGTGGTAGGTTGTGCCTACACGGTCACAGTGACACTGTCACAGTGACAGTTCACTGCCGGCCTATTTTTTATTTATTTATTTTATTTTATTTTTAATTTTTTTAATTTTTGGTTTAGGAGTTTTTAGGTTAAAATTATTTTTATGACTATTGTAGCCTTAAAAGCTAGGTTCCCAAACATCCACATTATTCAAGTGGTTGTTTGTCTAGGAACTAAAATTGATAAATTACCATCTCCTTCTTCCACATCAGGTGGTAGATGAGTCAAATTTTAAATATTTTGGGCTTGTTTATTTATTTATTTATTTATTTATTTTTGCTCTTAAATGATTCACAATCTTCTAGAAATTGAGATTTCCATGAAAGAGTGTGGGGTTTAAGGTGACTTCATGTGACACATGGGTAAGGTTAATAAAGTCACCTGATTTATCTGAATTTAAAAGCCTCTTGTGAGCTATATTTGAAAGGGAAAATGAGTGGGAGCTCTAATTAGAGTTATCATTAATGATGTGATAGTAGGTCTCACTAATTGTCACAGTATGTGTTGTGTTTATTTTTTTATTTATTTTTATTTTTTTATTTTATTTTTCTTTTTACCTCATTAGTGGTGGATTAGAGTTACCAAATTAATGTTCTCTATCATGACTGATTTGAAAGGCTAGGTGACTTCATGACATATAGACAAAGGTGTTTTCAAATTTATAATAACCATGATAATTGACACATATAGACAAAGGTGAGCTATATTTGAAAGGCTAGGTGACTTTATGTGACATGTAGAGCCTCCGTTTGGGAAGTGGGTTGATTTTTTAATTTTTTTGGCTTTTTTAGCTATATGAGCCTAGGCTCAAAAGCTTGGTTTGGGAAGGACTTTTTGATTTTTTGGCTTTTTTGACTTTTTTTGTGAGAAAAAATGTAATGATTATGGGTTGAATGTGATGTTTTGTCTATTGTGACTCAAAAAGCCTATTCTGTCTTTTGTGACTCAAATAGTCAAAAAAAACCCTAAAGAACCTTTGCCAAACGAATCCTCAAAAGGTGTTTTTTTAGGGGTTCATGCTATATTTGAAAGGCTAGGTGACTTCATGTGACGTATAGACAAAAGTGTTTTTAGGGGTGACTTCATTTGACACATGGGCAAAGGTGTGATCTTTTCTTACACTTTGTTTGGATCGTGGGGTCAAAATTTTTTTTTTTTATCATGTTTGGATGAGTCAGAAGAAAAAAACATGGATGTGTGAGGTTTTGTTTTGTTTTTTTTTTTGGTGTGTCTTTCCTCTTTTGTACTTTGATGGCTTCTCTTGATTAATATACAGCCAAACAGTTGGCTTCTCATCAAATTTTACTATTTTTAATGTTAGGGTGAGATTTCAGGTTCAAGTCTATGGAGAGATATTGACCTACGTTGTAATCTAACTATTAACACACTAACATTATCTTTGTCTTAAAAAAAAAAAAAAAAAAAATGAGATATGAAAGTTGAGTGTTCTGTCTATTTCTCAAAATTTCATATCTAATTTCTAAGCCAAACATGGGATTATTTTTTCTAATAACACTACTCAATTGCAAATAATGCTCTTTGAAGGGGAATACAACCCACATATTTTAATTTAATTTAATTTAATTTTTTTGGAATGGTGGCATATAAAATTGGCCCATTAAAAATCGCAGCATATACTCAACTTTTTGGCAAAAAAAAAAAAAAAAAAAATCAAATGTTCACATCAATTTTTTTTACTAATCAAAGAATATTTTTTTAGTAATTTTTCAAACACATAACTTTTTTAGTTTCTAACGTAAAAATTAAAAAAACAAATCTCAAACACCCTCTAGGCTAGCTTTGCTTTGGCTAAACAAGCTAATTTTTGGCAAAATAAGTAAAATAATAGTAATAATAACAATTCCCAAACACATCAGATTTTTAAATTTTAAAAAACTAATTTAAAAAAAAATTAAATTCCACCTTAAAATCTTTTTTAAAATGAAACTTTGTGAGAATGACTTCGTAAAAGGACTTTCACAAGAAAACTTGTATTTGATGAAATTTTTCTGAAAGTCGTTTGAAGCCAATTTTTCAATGTAAAACAACCAAGCATTATCTGTAGGTCATTTAATTCCAACATCTACACAAGATATCAAACATGACCTCAATATATATATGGAATTAACAAATATATTATTAATGTAAGGATGAAATCTATCACTAAAAGAAAAAAGAAAGATGTGTATATTATATATTTGAAATCGGTTCCGATTCGTAGCTCGAATGTGTGGCTCGACACCAAAACGACGTCGTTTTGATATCTTTTTTTTTTTTTTCCTGTGTTTTTGTTGCAGACAAAGGAAGACGAAGAAGAAGGGTGGAGAAGAAGAGAAGGGAGGAGGAGGAGGAGGAGGAGGAGGAAGGAGGATTGGAGGGGGCATAATCACAGGAGAGGAAGAGGGGTGGCGGGGCCGGAGGCCACGGCGGTGGTGCTGCGACTGCGACGATCGGCGAGGCGGTGGCGGTGGTGCGACGATCGGCGGCGGCTAGGGGATGGCGGTGGTGCTGCCTCCTCCTCTTTCTCTTCTCCTCTCTTCTCTCCCTCTTTCTTCTCTCCTCTTCCCTTTGTTTGTTCAAAAATGAAAGAAAGAAAGAAGAAAAAAAAAAAAAAAAAATCGAGCCAAAATCGAGCCAAGACGAAGCTTTTTCCATTTGAAATTAACAGATGTATCATCAAAAATAAAAAATTGAAGAAAACTATGCGCGCCAACTCTCCAAGCTTAAAATGTTGTGGATTAAGGGCCTGTTTAATTGAACTAAAGAATAGGATTAGGATTATAAATCTTTGGGAGTTATATTCTATGGCGAATTACACTAACAGTTCTTATAATTTGAAATTCGTATCACTTTGATTCTTGATTTTTTAGTTGTGTCACATTTGATTCTGAATTTTGAATTTTATTTCAAATAAAGACAATTAAAAATACTGTTGTTTAATTTCAAGGGCAAAATCATCAATTTAATAAAATATAAACTAATTTGATAAAAATAAATATCAAAAAAATATTTCTAAATTTTTAAAAATTATTTCTACCCATCAAAGATAAAATTATGTAAAATTTGATAAATCTTTAGACATTTATTTATTTATTTTTTTACTAAATTAATTTTTATTATGTTTTTAGATGATAATCATGTAATGGGTAATTGTTACAATTTTAATGTGTAATCGATATATATATATGAAATATTTTTAGTTTTGGATTTTTTGATGAATTGATTTAATAATGATATCAAAGTTATCGCCATATTTGACTTTTGAAAAAATAGATACTAATTTAATGAAAATAAAAACAACCACCTATTACATGATCATTATCTAAACACATAATAAAACTTAATTTAGTAAAATAAATAAATAAATAAATGTCCCAAAGATTTATTAATTTTACATAATTTTATCTTTAGCGGGGAGAAATAATTTTTAAAAATTCAAAAATATTGTTTTGACATTTATTTTTATCAAATTAGTTTATATTTTATCAAAATAACGGTTTTGCTCTTGAAATTAAACAATAATATTTTTAATTGTCCTTATTTGAAATAAGATTCAAAATTCTGGGTCAAATGTGTCACAATTGAAAAGTCAGGGACCAAAGTAACACGAGTCCCAAACTATGGATAGTAACTATTGTGGCTCAATTTGAGATTTATTACGGACTTATTTTTATAATCTGAACCGTTCATTTTATAAGATTTATTGAGTATTTCATATCTACTAAAATTATATTAATTAGATATTAATAATTATACAATCGAATTATATTTATTATAAAAAAAATAAATAACAAATTTCCCTTTTTTGAGAAATAATATAAAAAATATGTAATCCAATCGCATAAGACATTGGATAGGCACCTAGATAAATCTACGCACCTTAGGTTGGGCACCGACTAATTTAGGGGGAGTACCACAAATAGTAGCAGTCACACTTGTGTTTCGAAATTTAGGAGAGAAAAAAAAAAAGGGAAGGATTATTTAAATTATAAAAGGAAAGAAAAGAGAAAGAAATGATTGTGATTTTTTTTTTTTATATTTATTTAGATAAGTAAGAAATAAAGTAAAAGAAATGATTGTAATTTCTTTTATTTTTATTTGGTTAGATTTCATAAGAGAAAAGAAAAAAATTATTTTATGTTATATTATCAAAATAACCTTTTTATATTTTTAATCATTTTATTTCTTTTATTCTTATAGGGACAAAATTAGTATTATGAAAATATTAGTTTTTTTTCTCTCACAATCTCTTAACTTTTGGGAAGATTGAAAATGAGAGTTATAAGAGAAATGAGTTTCTCTCTGTTTCTTCCCATTTCTCTCTACTAACTATCTAAATAAATAAGAGAGATACATATCTCTTCATTTTATTCTTTTTTTCTTCTTCAAATCACTCAATCCAAACATAGCGTTAGGGTAAAGCTTCACAAAACCTGACTCGTTGAGATTCTAATCATAGGACAACTGATTTTTGGCGAAGGATTCACATATGATGGATGCGATGTCAGTTATTGTGTACCACTCAGCCTAAATGCATACCATTTATGACAGCCATGAGAAGCATGCGAGGACCCCAACACACCAATAGCATGTTTGTTTTGTAGATCAAAACATGTTACAAACAAAAGATAAAAAAATGTCTGTTGCAAACAATTTAAGACTTGAACATCTAGATGGGAATTCCTGACACAAAATCCTGATGTAGTCATTGATTGTCGATTTTCCATGAGCCATTGCACCAACCTAATTGAGAAATTTCAATGAGGAACAGTTTACAAAAAGAAAAAAGAAAACTAACTCAATTTGTAAAAGTAAAGCCAATAGAATTCCATACCACAAAAACAAGACTTTGATCATTGCTAATTGTACCAATGTAATCTCGTAAGCTTATAGCCTTCTCCGAACTAAACGAAAGGCCTGAGGAACACCATTGCTTCATGTCACGCAAATAGTTGTACAATGAATTGAGAAAAATGCATAAATTTCAAAGGCTTACCTATTATGCGGGAGTTTAAAGGTAAATGCTTAGCCATGAGGTTCTCAATAAGACGTATGAGTTTCTCACCCTTACCCTTGCTTTAATACTAAACTTCTGCAACAATTGTGCTGTAAACTTTGTAAAAAGTTAAGATAGTAAAGCAGAGGAAAATCATTGTGCAAAAAAAATATTGCAGATTGGAGAGTGAAAAAGCTGATATCATTCAACAGAGGACGACTTAACACATCATGTCACAAAATGGCCCCAAAGTTTCCGGTATGCGTGTATGTGGTTTAACCTTAATAAGAACACCTTGAATAGTTTTGATATAGATCGCTTGAACCCCACCGGCCATACAAAGTCGACTACTCATAATTTCAAGGAGAGTCTGAACATATATGTAAGATTTGCAGAAAGGACACATGAGACAAACATGAGCATGAATAACAAAAAGTACAGATTTATCATTGAAATGACCTGAGCCAAATTTTACCCCAAAAGCCATCAAATGGAAACTAAACCATAAATTCCCTCTTTTATAAGTTGGTAGCTCGAGAGATGGTAATGTGCAAATGTAATGACCCCAAAAGTCATCCTTATTTAATTAGGGGTTAATGTGTTTTAATTCAACTATATCTATCGGAATTAAAGAATTATCTGCTAAGTTATGGCGACCTTTATTGTATCGGCTTGAAATTTTTCCCTCCGCTCAAGCGTGGGCTCATTTTTGACATTCTTAATAGTGTATTTGGAATGTTCTTACCTTATTTTGGGGTATTGTTTGAGGTGGTGGTATGATGGTAAAGTAAGATTGGACCCAAGAATATAATTCGGATAGTTATTCTACGATCAGCCATCACTCATTTGCCCTTTTCTTTTTCTACACTTTGAATTTGAATGTGAGGTTAGAACCATTGGAAAACTTATTTCCGAGGCTTCAATTTGGACACAAGAACGACCTAGAACGGAGTCCCGATGAGAGAGTTATACCCGTTTGAAGTTTTCACATCTGTGCTGGAAGTAGAGCCGCACGTGCGGGGAATAGCGCCGCACGTGCGGGCTGTGCGGGATAGCAGCTCAAAAACGAGATTTTTGGCCCATTTCTTACATTTTCTTTTCCTCTCTTCTTCTCCCCTCTTCCATGTCCAAAACCCTAGCTCCCAAAACCTTGATTTCCTCCACTTTTCTCAACAAATCTACTATGGATCTTGCATCAAGGATAGAGAACAAGAAAGGGTCAACATTTTCAACCGATTGAAATTCGAATTTGTGGAGGATTCTTTTCAAAGCTTGTTTTTCTTGCTTGAATCTTGAGGTAGGAGTCCTTATTCCCTTTCAATATTTGCATTCATGGATAGATTTATGGTATTCTGAGTATATAAATACAAAATCTATAGTTTGAACATATTATGTCCAACTTGAGATTGGGGGATTTCGGGTTTATGATGTTGGGGATGTAATTACTGGGTTAAGGTGATGGATTATGAACTTTAGACTTGTAATCAATGAGGAAATTGGAACAAAAAAATAATGGGTTAAGAAATTTGGATTTTTCTTGAAATTTCTAGGTTTTTCTTGAAACCCTAGGTTGATTAATGATGATAACTAATAATGAATTGGCCCAATTGAAAGTAGAGTAATGAAATTGAGGTATTGAATTATATGTGTTCAAGTTTAATTGGAATTTGGAAATGTTTGAAAATTATGTTTAAAATTTGCGAATGAACTATGTTATGAACAATATGATTCATGCTGTAATGTGAAGAGAAAATTGGGGAAATAATCTATTAATGATATGGATGATATGAACTCGGTTTTGGAATGTTGAAATGGAATTCAAAGATTTATTTTGAAATATGTTAAATTACAAATGGTGTTGATGAACTAAGTGATATTGATTTTGTTGGATTATGTTGTGTTGACTCATAGTGAATTGAATGGTGTTATACTATGATGAATTATGTTTGAATTACGTGAATTGTGTAGGGTCAGCTACGGGGGCGGATCAAGCACCTGAACACTGTGAGTAGTAGTACAAAAATGTACATTTTATCAACTGTTGATAATTATTGTCACTAATGCTCTGTTCTTTGTAAGTGTTATACGAACATTTATGACAATTGGAAAGCAATGTGAACTTATATGTACACTGAAAGATTCGTGTACGTTGGTATGATTTTGGAATCCTTATGTTTAGTTAATGACGAATATTAGCCTTTGTTATTTATCAGCATACTATGTTATTTCTTAAAGAATAAGTGGAACTTATGTTCATCCTTGAAGAATGATATTTGTGTGAATCTAAGATTATTCGATTATGTTACGAAGGGACCCAAGATCGTTTAGAATCTATGATGTGAATGTAAAGGTTTATCATCAGTATGCAACCCACATAAGAATATGAATTATTCTATTTTATTAAGCGCATGATAATGACATGACATGAAATAACATAACAAGAAATGCTTCATTTTCTGATAAGTTACGTTATGACTTAAGGAATGATTATCCATATATGTAAAAGTATTCATGACATCCTTAGCACAAGACCCTTACCCGGGGGTAATAATACCGTGGTCTTATGGCCCTTGCCCGGGGGTAATAATACCATGGTTCAAGTATGTTACAAGTTCACGCATGTTATAAGTTCAAGTATGTTACAAGTAGATGCATGTTACAAGTTCACGCATGTTATAAGTTCAAGTATATTACAAGTAGACGCATGTTACAAGTTCACGTATGTTATAAATTCAAGTATATTACAAGTATACGCATGTTATAAGTTCAAGTATGTTACAAGTTTAAGTACGATACAAGCTTAAGTATGTTACAAGCTATGTTACAAGCTTACGCATGTACAAGTTCAAGTATACTACAAGTTCACAATGTTCAGGAATTTCTTTATGGAACTAACAAGAATGCTTTTATTGATTTGCCAGCGCTATTAAAATGCTAGGTATAAGTAAGTATGAATTCTGATTTCTGTTAATGATTCAAGCATAATGCATATGTATGAATTTATTTCCGTTTATGGTATGACATTTATGTATGGTTTGGTATGTAAGACCTGCTAATTATTGGTATGGAACAAAGTGCTACTTGAAACTAAGTGCTACATTGTGAGCCACCGCTAGAGTCCATGTGAGACACCTCTTGAGTCCATACATATGTGAAAATTATGAGGCTGAAAGCCATCCTGTGAAAGTTATGAGGCTCATGACCATCTGTATAAGTTGTTATGAAATGAAACAAAGTGCTACACGGAACTAAGTGCTACAATGTGAGTCACCTCTAGAATCCGTGTGAGACAGCTCTTGGGTTCATATATATGTTTCAAGGGCTTTCATGCCAATATGTTTCAAGGGCTTTAATGCCAATATGTTTCAAGGGCTTTCATGCCAATATGTTTCAAGGGCTTAATGCCAAACTGATAAGGGCTTATGCCATTCTGATATGAAACAAAGTGCTACACGGAACTAAGTGCTACGATGTGAGTTACCTCTAGAATCCGTGTGAGACACCTCTTGGGTTCATATATCTATATGTTCAAGGGCTGTAATGCCATTCTGATAAGGGCTTTATGCCATTCTGACAAGGGCTTCATGCCATATGTACAAGGGCTATATGCCACCATGTTTAAGGGCTCCATGCCATATGTTCAAGGGCTCCATGCCATATGTTCAAGGGCTATATGCCATCATGTTTAAAAGTTTAATGTTAATATGTTCAAGGATTTTAAGCCACTATGTCTCACGATTGGGGCCTAAGGCCATTTGAAATGAAAACAGGAACAGATTAACTACATGATCTTCGCATTTATTTATGTATTGTTATGTATTATGTTTAAATTGTGCATTTATGTATCATACCATTCACTGAGCTTGGCTCACCTTATGTTATGTCTGTTTCTGTAGGTAACCAACCAAGTGGTCAGTCCTAAGCCATGATGCTTGTCCTCTTTGGTCAACCTTTCCATGTCCAAGCTTAAGAGAAGCTGTCCTTATTTTCATGAAGTTTTGACGAACTTTGGTTTTGCACTCTAGTTGTTGGCCTAAAGTTGACATGTGTGCAACACTTCGTTCTCTAATGTTTTTGATATATGACCAATTACAGGGCTAGGCCTGTATATATGTATGTATATAACCGATGTTCAGGTGTATGTTTTAGATTTTATTTGTCTCTTAAAAGTTTATGATCCTGGCATGATAGTAGTAGCTCAATAGAGTTTGTTTCTATTGTCAAATTTTGATATTTAATGCTTCCATTCAGGCCCCATATGATATATATATAACAGGTTAAGTGTCCGTTACTGAAGTGGTCATGTCCAAACTTCTAGGGGTGAGTTTAGGGCGTGACAGCAAACTTGGGCAAAGACTGCCAATTATTATTATTTTTTTTATCAGCAAAGTGAAAATTTCATTAAAAATATGAAATTGCAAGTATAGGAAGATGCAATACATCGAGAGAGATTTGGACGGTACAAAATACCCCTATTACTGTTACTCGCATACATACAATCAACCCCTTTGCCTCACTATTTTTTATTTTATTTTATTTTATTTTTTAAACAAAAGAAAACAAAATAAGACCAAAACAATAAATAAAAAGTTAAGAAGGACTTAACTAAAAAAACCAAAAAACTTGAACCCCAAAGTCAAAATCACACAGACACTAACAGGCATTGTAGCACCCATAAGCATACTCTTTAACTCCCAAGGCACAACCCCACTACTTCCAAGGCACAGCCCATGAATCCTAATGACCGCAAATTGAATTACACAATTCACTCAATTTTCAATTTAATAGCACGATTTGAATTGTTTTGATAGAAATTTGTATCGAATTGTATGAATCAAATAGTAAATCACACAATTCTAACAAGCATGCCTAATATGAAAGCAATTTAACACAAATTATGTTTTTTTCTAAGCAAACGCTTACTTACCCTCCCAATGTAAGCAGGCATCAGTGAAGCTTTATCAAGCACAAAGATAACCCCAGGTTTCAGATTTTGACTAGAAGACACTAATGAAATCTAAGGAAGTACACGCACAGAGTCATTCATCTTTTTCTCTTTCATCTATTGATAGTGCTTTAAGAGTTGAAAGAGAAGAGAAAATTGTAACTCTTGTATATTCAATCTGAGAATGAAATAGGTACACACTCTTTTATATAGGAGAGAAGAGGCTACAAACATCATCATGGGAAAGGGGCCTAAAGGAGAAGCACTCAGCTGAAAGGGAGAGGCTTTAATCATGCTATCTATCTGTTACACATCATATACATCATATACAACATATACACCATCATTAACATCATTAACAATTAACATCTTTAACAGCCCCTCTCAAACTCAAGGAGGATAAACATCAACCAACTGGAGTTTGGAAACAAGCTCAACAAAGCGGCCAGGAGAATGAGCTTTGGTGAAGATATTAGTAGGTTGATCAGCAGAAGAGATTGGATGGAGATGAACAGTACCACGAGTGACGTGTTCACGAATAAAATGGCAGTCAATCTCAATGTGCTTGGTGCAATCATAAAAAACATCATTGTGAGTAATTTGAATAGCACTCTGATTGTCACAAAAGAGGTCAGTAGCTCCAGAGGGGTAACATCCATGTTAGCAAGAAACCAATGAAACCAGAGAAGCTCCTTAGTAGTATCAGCAAGAGCACGGTATTCGGCCTCTGTACTAGAACGGGCTGTAAGAGTTTGTTTTTTGTTGCGCCAATAATATGAGAATCGCCTAAGAAAAAGCAGAACCCGGTAGTAGAGCGGCGGTCAGTAAGATCCCCAGCCCAATCAGCATTGGAGAAAGCACGAAGCTGAAGAGAGGAGTGGGCGAAATAATGAAAACCATAAAACAAGGTGCCTTTGAGATAGCGAAGGATACGAACTAAAGCAACATAATGAGGGGTACGAGGAGCCAACATATATTGGTTGACGATATGAACGGCATAGGCAATATTAGGACAAGTAACAGTGAGATAGACAAGGCTGCCAACCAGTTGACGATACAGGGTAGCATTAAAGAGGAGAGTGCCATCAAGAGGAGTAAGACGACTCTGAGTCTCCAAGGGAGTGGAGGCAGTCTGGCAATCTGTAAGACCAGCACGGGCGAGAAGATCAGAGGTATATTTCGCCTCAGAGAGAAACGAACTCGTGGAATCATGGGAGATTTCAAGACCTAAGAAATAGTTGAGAGGACCAAGGTCCTTCATATCGAAATGATGGCTAAGAAACTGTTTGAGGCGAAGAATACCAGCCACATCATCATCGGTGATAATCATGTCATCCATATAAAGTAGAAGCAGGGTGGTCCCTTGAGTAGTTTTGCGCATAAAAAGAGCACTATCATAAGAACTGGAGGTGAAACCACAATCATGAATAGTAGAGCTGAACTTGGCAAACCAAGCTCGCGAGGCTTGCTTAAGACCATATAAGGCACGCTGAAGTTTGCAGACCTTATGAGGGGGATAAGTAGACCCAAGGGGAGGTTGTATGTAGACCTTCTCGAGAAGAACACTATTAAGGAAAGCATTTTTCACGTCTAGTTGGTAAAGCTCTCATTGACGGGCGGTAGCAACAGCAACCAAGCTGCGAACAGAAGTGAGACGGGTAACAGGAGCAAAGGTCTCCTCATAATCAATACTATATTCTTGGTTGAAGCCTTTGGCCACAAGGCGAGCTTTGTAACGCTCAATAGAGCCATCAGAACAGATCTTGATTTTGTACACCCATTTGCAGCCAATGGCAGTTTTTGCTAGGGGAAGATCAACAACGTCCCAAGTATGAGTTTTGTCTAAAGCCTGCAATTCATCAATCATAACACGCTGCCAAAGAGGATTAGAGTGAGCCTCAAGATAAGAGGTAGGTTCATGATTAGCTATGGAACCAACAATATAATCACGAAGATGAGTAGAAGGTTGGGTTACCCGGTGTGGTCGAGCAAATGATGGAGAAACCAGAGGGCATGGGAGAGATGCAACAGGAGGAGAGGAGCTCGAGGGAGCAAGAGCAGGACCATCAGAACGAGCAAGCTTACGGGAAAGACCAATAGGCAAGGGGGCCTCTAAAGTTGCAGGCATGGGCTGTGGATCAAACTCATCAGAAAAGAGATCGGCGGAAGGGTTTGTAAAAAAGAGAGAGGGTGAGGGAGTGGATAAGCGGAATTGAGAGAGAGAAAAAAACATTTTGTGTTCCTAAAAAACCACATGACGAGAGATACGGAGACGCTGGGAGATAGGATCCCAACAACGATACCTTTTATGTTCAATACCATACCCCAAGAAGGAACAAAGATGTGAACGAGGTTCAAGTTTGTTGTGTTCATGAGGTTGGAGAAGAACAAAATAGGCAGACCCAAAGACCCTAAGATTGGTGTAACGGGGACGAGAGCCATGCAAACGTTTATAGGGAGTGTGATTATGAATGACAGGCGTAGGGATACAATTGATAGTGTAAGCAGCAGTGAGAGCTGCCTCGCCTCAAAACTATTCCGGACTAGAGAAAGGGAGAAGGAGAGCTCGAGTAGTGTCAATAATATGCCTATGTTTCCGTTCAGCACGTCCATTTTGTTGAGACGAGCCTAGATAAGAACGATGGAGTTGAGTACCATGACGCTGAAGAAAAGAAAGAAATTCAAAATCTTTATATTCCATGGCATTGTCGGAGCGAAAAATCTTAATAGTTTTAGAAAACTGGGTTTGTATCATTGTAGCAAAATTGTAATAAAGTTGTTTGAGTTCAGAGCGATTCTTTATAAGAAATAACCATGTAAAACGAGAAAAATCATCTATAAAAACAACAAAATAGCGTGCGCCTCCCATAGTAGGAGTAGGGGAGGGGCCCCAAATATCAGAATGGATGAGATCAAAAGGTGCAAAAGAAACATAGTCACTTTTATTAAATGATAAAACAGGTTGTTTGGCAAGTTGACATGACAAACAATCTAAAGTATCAGAACCAACAGGACCTAAGTGACCACTAGAAATTAAAGACTTTAACCAACCAATTGAAAGATGGCCTAAACAACAGTGCCAAAGCTGAAAATGAAATAAAAGAGGAGCAGTGGTAGGAGCTGCGAGCTGAGAAGAATCTGGAACATGAAGATGAATGAGCTCATAAAGACGTCCATGCTTACGGCCAATCCCAAGAGTCCGTTCCGTCCGAGGGTCCTGCACCAAACAACCAGTAGGAGAAAAGGTAACAGTCAGACCATGCTCACTCAATTGACTAATGGAGATAAGGTTTAAGGTAAGAGTAGGCATAAAATACACATGGGATAAAGATAAGTGAGAGGTTGACATAGAACCAACATGACTTACAGACAAGAGAGACCCGTCAACAATATGAATAGAAGGAACATGAGGATCAAAAGAGAGAGAAGTAAAAATAGTAGGGTCAAGGTCATGTGATTACAACAAGCTGAGTCAAAGTACCAGGAAGTGTTACCTGAGGTGACAGACAAAGCAGTAGAAGGAGGAATACCGGAAGTGGAGAGAAATTGTTGGAACATGGCTTCGACATCGGTTTGAGAAAAGACTGGAGTAGAAGGGTCTATAGGCACAGAAGAAGGTAAATCCTCTGAGGCAGCAGCGGCAGTGCGATGAACAAGGATAGATTTAAACTGATGTCCAGAACGTGGAGAGTTGCCCCGTGAAAAATTCCCGGTGAAAGGACCATGGCGAGAAGAGGAACCAGGAAAAGCTCGTGCGGGATTGCGGAAGCAATCTTGCTGTAGATGACCAGGACCAGTCTTGTTGCAAAACCGACAAAGGCGAATTGGACAATGAACCAGAGAATGAGTAGCTAGAAGACCTCGGTTTTGACAGTAATTGCAAGCAGTGGACCGTTGTGGCGAAGGAGAATTCCGAGTTTGGGGAGTAGCAAGAACAGAGTCCACATGGGGCGGATAGAGAGTACCAAGCCGAGTTTCCTCTAATAGGAGTTCGAAAATAGCCTGCTCAAGAGTGGGTAAAGGAGTGCGATGAAGAAGAGATGCGCGCACTGGCTCAAAATGGAGAGTGAGAGCCATAAGAAACTGAACCAATCGCTGTTGGTCACGATAAGTAATAAATAAGGCAGCATCCTCAGTATGAGACCATGGAGGTTCAAAGAGAGCGAGCTGATCCCAAATAGAATAAATTTGGGAGAGGAAATCATTAATAGGCTGAGTTGGCTTTTGGTGCATACGATGAAGATGACTCTGAAGCTGATATTGGTGAGCAAGACCAATTGTCTGATATCGGTCTTTCAAAAAATTCCAGATGTCCTTTGTTGGAGTGGAAACAGAGTCAAGTTGGAACTGATCAAACTGAAGGCTGATAGATTTTGTAGATGTATTCTGAAACCAAGTGATGATCTGATAGTTCTTATTGTTCCAATCCTCCAAGCGGTCCACATATTTCTCAGCTGATTCAGCAGTCTCTTGGATGGGTTTGCGTACATCCCCAGTGATAATACGCCAAAGTTTCTTGCCTTTGAGGAAGCCAGACATGGTTTGTGCCCATAAGACATAATTGGTCTCATCAAGAATGACGGAAATAGGGCGATGAGAAGAGTTCGAGAGATCCATGAAGTAAAAGCAACACGATAAAAGCAGAATCTGAAAAAACGGAGGGTACCAGTGAATTCAGAAGGTCGAAATTAGTGGGAATAGGACAGACTGGACCAAAAATACGATCAGAAAGGCAGTGAATCAGCTTAGTCAAAGTGGGTTGACCAAGCTGGGCACTAGGGCTGATGTCAGCAGGCAGAAGGGGTGATGTCAGCGGGCGCGGTGCACGTTAGTATGGAGGTGCGCGGCGTATGATAGCATGAGAGACAAGCGGCGCATGGAAGCAACCAGGGATGACGTCAGCTGACGTCAGAAACACGCAGCTCACGTTAGCAGGTGAGGCGCGGTGCACAATAGCACGGGGCAAATGCAGAAGGCGCGTGGTGCGCTTTGGATGACGGGACAACGTGTGGCCAATGTTCTGACGGCGCGTGGAAGCGCGTGGAGCATCGGGTGATGATGAATCTGGTGGCGTTGGTTTCGTCTTGAGGAGACGAAGAGGCTGGTGTCGTCAAATCTGTGAAAAAGAAAAGGACGAGAAGAAATCTTCCAGACAGAGAAAAATGTGATGCAGAAGAAAAGAGAGCTAAGAAAAAATACTAGGCTCTGATATAAGTGTTGAGAGTTGAAAAAGAAGAGAAAATTGTAACTCTTGTATATTCAATGTGAGAATGAAATAGGTATACAATCCCTTTATATATATATATAGTAGAGAAGAGACTACAAACATCATCATGTGAAAGGGGCCTAAAGGAGAAGCACTCAGCCGAAAGGGAGAGGCTTTAATCATGCTATCTATCTGTCATACAGCACATACACCATCATTAACAATTAACATCTTTAACAGATAGTAAGGTATGATCTTCTTTCCTCCTTTTAACGTCCATAATTTCATCTCCCATCTTCGGCACAAATTTGATGAAAAGTTTAAAGAGTGGTGATTTAGAGTACTAACTTAGAAGTTTTAAATATATCGCTAATGAGGTGGTAATGTAAAGAAAAAAAAATAAAACAAAATAAAGGTTAAATTATCACATCAGTGGTGGGGTTCATACGATGCCACATCATTAGTGGTGCTAAATTAGTGATATGAAGCATTTTTCAAGTTTAAAACATTCTCAATTTAATATTAAATTGATTTTATGATTGGAGCACCAAAACTTGACCTTTTTCATTAAATTTAAGTTGATCAAAGAAAAAAATAATCGTTGAAGACACTCTAAAAAAGTTTAGGTTCATATATTATCCTTCACTTTTTTCACTTGCCAATATTCTAGTTACATGAATAATAAAAACTACTCATGGGTAGCATGAACACAATTTGAGCATTGATCATGCATTCCCAAGTAAAATTTAAATAGATCAGGAGCATGTGCATGTACTATATATATTATGCTCATCATAAAATTTTAAGCATGTTGTGAAAAAACTTATTAAATATTTGACCCAAACAGATTATCCTCTAAAGCATATAAATTATCCCATTATACAAAATTTAATAGGGACAATTACAACCAAAAAAAAAAAAAAAGGAAAAAATCAGGTTTGAGATTTCTAACAAAATAAATCTGAAATTTTAATTTTGTCAGTTTAAATTCTAATCTTTTGATTTTTTTCTTTCAATTTAAACCATTCACTTATTTTTGTTGACAAAAACCGACTAGAAAAGAATATTTTAGTTATTAAACTCAATATAAATATACATACAATATCTTAAATACTCTTTTTCTTGAATTTAATGATTAAAATATCTATTTTTTTTTATCGATTTTACTTAACGAAAATAGTCAAATGACTTAGATTGAAAACAAATAAAAAATTTAATGTATAAATTGACAATTAAAAATTCAAGATTTTTTTTTTTACAATGGTCAAACCATGAATTTTATTTTATTGTTATAATTTCTCTATTTTGGCAACTGGGTTAAAAGCTAACTTTTTAATTTTTTGATTTTTTTGAGTCACACCACCTTTATATTTTTTTTTTACATGTTTAAAAAAATAATAATAATTTTTAACTAACTTCCTAAAAAAATTTCCTGAGCTGTTTTTCTTGGTCCATAGCTTTTTAGCTGTGGGGGCAAGAAATCGCCCAAACCTTAGAATAATATATAGGACAAAGATAAACAAATGAATATATTGAACAATTGAATTGCAAAGATTCATTACAGATGAAAGAACAATTATGAATACATATTCGTCAATAGATACATTGTGCGCGCGCATATATATATACTAGTTTCGAAAGGCTAGTACAAAACACGGGTTATTATTACAGTATATTTAAATTTTATATTTTGATAATTTTTTAAACATTAAAATATCGTTTTATGAAATTGAATAAAACAAATCATTAAATATATGATAGAATTATGTGGTGTGATATATATCATTTTTTGCATATTATTTTGGGTAAATTTATGAGTCTTTAACATTTCTTTCGAATTTATAAAAAATAAATAAATTATGGTATATAACTTTTCTCAACAGATAAATATAAACCAAATACTAAGATAATTCTCTCATCTAAAAAAAATATTAAGATAATTTACTGAACTAATAAAGAAGCAGAAGAAAATACATATATATATACAAATGATTAATTTAATTAATACATAAATCATACTCGCATTATAAATGATCAATTTTATTAATAAGTAAATCATTACATAAATTAACAATTTTTAATGGTATGAAAAATATTTTTCAATTTACCATTTTGTTAATAAATAAATCATTAAATCAATTAATAGTTTTTAATGATATGAAAAATATTTTTCAATAAACAATTTTGATAATTTATTATTGCATAGGATAATAGTTTTTTTTCCCTTGAGTATTGTGTAAAATTAAAATTTATAACAAACGATAGTTACAATTTCTAGTATTATAAGACCGATTCATATTTTAAACAAATTTTATGAATGTATTTATAATTTGTTAAAAGATAAAATATTTATATTTCATAATTGACCAAGAATATTTGTGTAATTACAAAAAAATCTATTTCATTATTGACAAAAAATGTTTGCGTAATTACGAAAAAAACCTGTTTCATAATTGATCAAAATGTTTGCGTAATTACAAGAAAACTTTCACTCAACATATAGACCCCCATTAATAAATTATTCAAAATAAAAAGATAAAATTAAAATGAAAAGACGAATTTCAAGCAGTTAAGTGGTTCTTTATATATATATATATATAGATAACTATAGAGAGAGAGACGAATTTCAAACAGTTAAGCGGTTCTTATATATATATATATATATATAGAGAGAGAGAGAGAGAGAGAGAGAGAGAGATGGGCATGATTGCGTGGCTATTTGGGAATCATAGTAAAGAGCTGCGTTTTGCAACTTCACAAAAACGTCATGGCAGCTACAAAAGCAACAAAAACCATTTGGGAAGTGTGCAAAACGCATGGTGTGAAATTACGTAACTACCCTTCATGTTTACATCTTGAGGGCTATGACAAAATGTAAATTTCCTAAGTTAGATGAGATGTTTTGATCATTTTATTGTGATGTGATATCATAAACAAATATTAACTCGAAAAGTAAAAAAAAAGTTTTTTACTAACTTCTTAAATCACTTTCTAAAAAAGCCAAAAAACTTGGTTAAAAGCTAAGAGTTAGCTTTTAACCATTTTTCCAAAACATCCCTGAGTATAATTGAGAGTGAGGATGTGAGCATACTGGAATGGTAGCTAGGAATGGCAATGGGCTGGGGTCGGGGCCGGGGATTACACTCCTCGTCCTCGATTCCCAAAGGTATAAAATTTCCCTTCTCTTTTCCCATTCCCGCTCCCGCTCCTGTCCCTCCTCCTGATCTTTGTCGGGAAACCCATCACCCTCTGCCCCCTAACGGGAATTGGGTTTCCTCGACCCTGAAAAATTCCCGTACAAAAACAACAAAATCATCAATAACAACATCATTTCCGATCTATTTCATTTCATCAACATCAACAACAACATCATCAAAATCAACATTAACAACCAAAATAACTACAATTACACATAAACATACACATACACAACAGATCAACTACCAAAAAAAAAAAAAAAGAAAAGAAAAGGAGACAGATAGAGACACGCACACATACATGTATATATACACACATACATGAGATCTGAGTGTGTATCATCAACACAGATCTGAGATCTCTGTGTGTCATCAAACAGATCTGAGATCTGTATATCTGAGTGTGTCACAGAGAGAAAGAAAGAGAGAGAGAAAGAGAGAGATCTGAGTAAAGAGATTATGCTGTGTGTTGGCGGCGATGGACGACGGAGGATGATGACGTGAGGTGTGAGAGAAAGTGAATGATGCTGGCAACATCTATAACTTCTGTCCACGTCTGCTCAGATCTGTCGTGGCGGAGGGAACCGACGTCGGAGTATAGAGGTTCGGCGACTTTGGTATCGCCGCAGTAGCGGTGGCGCAGAGGAGGATACGATGGTGATTGCGTCACTGTTTAGAGAAGAGAGAGAGAGTGAGAGAGAATAGAAGGATGAGAGAGAGAGAGAGAGAGAGAGAGAGAGAAGGATATATATATGAATGGATAGAGGGGTATAATAGTACTTTTAGTTTGAGAGAAACAAGGATGGGAACGGAACGGGACGAGTTGGGGAACATATCACCGTCCCCGGTCCAAAAATTATCGGAGATTTATTTTCGAATACCATCCCCAGCTCGTTAGGGGTATTTTTCGAGGAAAAAACGTTTTAATTGGAGTCTAGAGGCCCGGTCCCTGTCGGGTTAAGTTGAAATTGCCATCCCTAATGATAACGAAGAGAATTGTACCCTATCCTTGAATATGTGAGTCTCTCTCTAAATTCTTTAAACCTTTTAAGCAAATTTTAATTTTTATTTATTCTAAGGCTTTTAAAAAATCAATATAATTTTTTTTTTGAGGATTCCTTTCATTTTTTTTTTGTATTTTTTATTAAAAAATTACTTTCAAACATTTTAATTTTTTTAACCTTATATTTTAACTAAAAAAATAAAAAAATTATTCTCCATATGATTCTAAAACATAATAGTAATTAAATTTATTTATTTATTTATAAAAATGTGATTATTAATTATATTTTTTATTTAACAAAAATATAAAAAAAATACTCTTTTTAACAGAAACTTAATTGTTAACAACATTTTATCCTAAATTAAAAATAAAATTTAACCACACACTATTTGTTGACAAGTGCTCTATATATTTTTCATACTTTTTCGTGCCGAAAATATAGTGTCTTTTGTTTTATTTTTTATTTTTAGATAAATTTTTGTTTATTTTTAATATTTTGGTAATATTTTAATTAACTTTTTGTATTTATGATACAATTAATCAAGACGTATTTAAAACGTAAAATAAATTAATTAAAATATTAAAAAATTATTAAAAATAGGCGAAAATGGAATGTGTACTCTTTTAAATAAAAAAATGTAAAATGATAAAAGAGTTCCATAGAATAAAAGTTGTTCTTTGGGAAAATTGAATGAGTTCATTATTAAATAAAAAATTGTAAAAGGATAAAAGAGTTCCATATTTTTTAATCTAAATCATATAATATCTCATATATAATAACAAGGGTCAAAACATTCGAGAAGTATATTTTACCAAGTCGGAATTTGGCGCGTACAAGGAACACGTCGCCGTTTCAACACCTCTGTCTTGTCTTGAAACGTTCCTACTAGCCTTCCCCGAAAATATGATTGAAATCATTCCTTCGCGGCAAAGTAATAAAACCCTCCAAACAGAGCCTTATAAAAATGCTAATGTCTAGACCAACACACGAATCCATCTCTGTCTCTCTCTCTCTCTCTCTCTCTCTTCGATCGTTGTTGTTTTTCATTTCTCTCTCTAAAACTCGGAACTCGGACTAGGGGTGAGTTACAGAAGATGGGTCAGGAATCGTTCGTATACAGCTTCGTGGCTCGCGGAACAGTGGTCCTGGCCGAGTACACCGAGTTGACTGGGAACTTTCCGGCAATCGCGACTCGGTGTCTCGTTAGACTTCCGGCTTCCAACAAAAAGTTCACCTACAACTACGAACGCCACAACTTCGATTTCCTCGCCGAGGACGGTTACGGTAATTCCCAATTTTCTCTTCATTTTCTTGGGAAACAAACAAATTACAATAATATGGGAGCCATGTTTGACTGTCGCTGTTAGATATAAGGTTGTTGAATTTGTTTGGGCGGACGTGAAATTTTGGAATAATAATTTAACAAAGTAAATAATATAATGTTTGATTAAAAAATTTAAAACTCGGATCAATAATCTATCCGGACATGATATCTGATGGGAGAATTAAATAAATAAATTAAATTATAAAATTAATAAGATTTTATTAGTTCTTCTTCTAATACTGAGTCAATCCACACCTGGATAAGGTATACAATCAAAAGAATTGATAATTTCAAGATTAACCATCCTAGGAATGCTAGTCTAATCTGTTTAAACAAACACCAACGAAAAATTATTGATTAGTTTGGGCCCCACATGGCTATAGTCTGCCAATTATAATTCACCATGTCCCTTGTAATCTCCTATAACCTAATATGAATTCATGAGTCCCACGTTCTCCATCAATCATAACATTATTGGGGCACCACGTGACTCAACATGAACATTATATTTAGGCTATGAGATGGATTACTATTTTTGTTATGTTTGGTTAGGACATGATATATTTAGGACAAAGGATGAACTACATATACATGTTTTGGGATTTACTTAAAATACAAATTGTCTTATGTGATTTTGAAAATTACAAATATCCTGTTTTAAAATTTTTTATTTAACAATTTAAAAAAAAAAAAAAAAACTATTCTCCTATACAATAATAAAATTATTAGAATTGTTAATTGAAATATATTTATGGATCATCCTCCATTTTGTTGCAAAACCTAGTTTTTTATTTTTGGGTGAATAACAAAACCTAGTTTTAACTATATGTAATTGCAGTAAAAACTATTAATTAGCTTAATGATTTATTAGTAAAAGGAGTCATTTGTTATGCAATTAGAAATTTGACAGGACGAGATGTAATTATCAAAATCACAGAAGGTAATTTGTATTTTAAATAAACCTTAAGGTGTAGTTTTCAACTGAATGGTGGGTGACCAATGGATGAAAGATAGCTTGGTTGTATATATTGAGAAAGACATTTTTAATTGCATTCCGAATGAGGCTATATATCATGCATCATTTTCAACTTCCAAACATATGAAAAGTTGTAGTATGTGATCAACGTGTGAGTTTTGATTTTTATTCTTTTGATGGTCAATTGAGAAACAATAATAGAGTTCTCATTTGTAAATCCAATGCTATGTTTCGTTTACTGGAATGAAATGTTCATTTTTATAATTTTTTTTAGTGAATTAAACGTAAGATTCAAGCTCATTCCAATGAACTAAACATAATATAGGTGGCCTTAGTAGTAGAGTTTTGAAGTGTTTTGGTTCAACTCAGTTTACAAGATTGTTTGTTGGAATTTTGCAGCTTATTGCGTTGTCGCCAAAGAATCTGTTGGGAATCAGATTTCAGTCGCATTTTTGGAACGGTTGAAGGCAGATTTCAAGAAAAGATATGGTGGTGGTAAAGCAGATACAGCTGATGCCAAAAGTTTGAACAAGGAGTTTGGGTATGTTTAAACAAGTTGCCAAGGATCATAAGTTATTGTCGGTTTGGTAACATTTATGTTTATTATTTTCTGTTTATAAAAAGCCTCATTTAGTGTCTATTTTCGTTTCTAAAATATTGTAAACAGTAAATTTTGTAACAAAATTTTTTTTTTTCCCACTTGTTTTGAAAATTTTTCATTCCTTCCTCCCTCTCCCACCCCCTTCGGCCACCACCCACTACCTATCACCACCACTATTGGCTACCCCCATCTCCAGCCACTATCACCGTTGACCTCTTCCGGCGACTATCTCTGGCTACCCTATCTCTAGTCACCACCTTTTGCAGCAGACAACCATCTCCTGCTGCCACCAATCACCTCTAGCTGACTACAACCATCTTTTGCTAGCAACCACCTCCAACCATCACCTCTGGTGCTGAAAAACACCTTTGGCCATCATCTCCAACCTTCAACAACTACTTTTGGCCACCGCCTCCCACCAACAGCCCACCCTCTCTCACTTTTTTTCAAAACAAGTTTTAAAAACAAGTGTGTACTAAACATGTTTTTACCAAAAATAAATATAAACATGTTTAATGTTTTCTGTAAACATAAAAAACAATAAATTGTAATTTTATCAAATGGCACCGTGATATTCCTATGCCTTTAGTATGATTGCACTATAAAAAAAAAAAAAATGAATCGAGACAATTCTTTCAAATGTACAGGCCAGTTATGAAAGAGCACATGCAGTACATAATTGACCATGCTGAAGAGATTAACAAACAGTTCAAAGTGCAAGACCAAGTTTCACAACTTAAAAACATTATGCAGGAAAATATTACCAAGGTATGTCAGGTTTCTTTGAGAAGGAAAACAAAAAGGGTTAAGTAATTTATTTATATTTTGTTGTTTTTTTTTATATGTAGTGTGTTATTTAAATTTCTAATAGAATTAATGTTGACAGACAGGCTATCTTGTACATCGACATCCTTTCAACCAATATTTTCTATTTCTCTTTTCTTTTCTTACATATATTTTTGTTTTAATTGTTTATTTTTTGAACTAGACACCCCACTGTGTGGTTAAATATCCTTCTTACATTTTTTTAAAAACTATATATATATATATATAAAATTGTAAATATTGAAGCATTGGGAACAAGAGATGCCTTCACTGCCTCTGTACGCCTTCACTCACCTCTTTTGCGTTATGTTGGTCATTTTTTTTTTTTTGCCTGTTAAATTATATCCTAGAATCTTTTTTACTCGGTTGATTGGTTTGCTCTAAGTCCAAATTAATTAATAAAAAATTCTCACCCATTTGATTTGAATACTTAGAAATGTCAGGGCACCATAAGGGGTTGCAGAGTCAATTTTTTTTGTCCCCAGTTTGAAATGCCACTTAATTATGTGCAACAACGAAATTACCTTTTTAAGACTAAAAGGTTTATTGTGACGCGTGACTTGAAAGCATATATGTTGTTTTACCACGCCAAACTAAATTGTTTCTTACACATATTAAGAAAGAATGTGTGTAAAGGCAACATTATTCATTCATTCAGCGGCCTTAAGGCTTACAATTTCATTCTAGCACTTAATTATCTGTACATATTGATCTGCCCTTTTGCCTGAAGTGTGTCATTCTTTTTTGGTAAGTAAGCGTTTCAATACATTGTGCTTCTTTTCAAACAATAAAGTTTCATCTTGTTTTTTTTTTTTAATGCTAATATACAATTTTCAGGTTATTGAAAGAGGGGAGAACCTAAACGATCTATCTGACAAGGCTCACGATCTGCGTGATTCGGTACTTTGATCGTATATACTTTAAAAGAATAATAATTCTGTTTTTTTTTTTTGGAACTTACGGTGAACAGAGCTATTCTTTGGTATTTTTCAGGCTGAAGGATTCAAGAAAGTCTCGGACCAGATCAAGCGAAAAATGTGGTATCAAAATATGAAAACAAAGTTGATTGTGCTCGTAATCTTATTAGTGCTGGCCCTCATAATCTGGCTTTCTATTTGCCATGGTTTCAAATGCACCTAAAGGAGACTCATTTCGGAGTTTTGAGTTGAGCAGAGTTGTTTTTGGTCTTATTATGTTGAAATTTGGCAACTCGGATTAATTCAGTGGCCAGAATTCTTGTACCTTGCCAGAAAGTCACGTTGGAGAGACGAGTTATATGCTTCCAAGTTTATTTATTTATTTATTTTTCGTATAGAAGTGGTGGGGGTGGAGGAGGCATTTAGGATTTGTAATTGATTGTGCTATAATATAAATTGTTTTTAATTTTTTTAATTTTATTTTTAACATAACATACACATTGTTTGTGTTCCTTATTTCTTTTTCTTCTGTAAATTTGTGAAAAAATAATGGAATAAGATTTTGTTGCAGTGTTCACTTCATTAGTCGTCTTTCTTTTTTATGTGGAGCATATTATGGTAAATTCTGCGATTTTTGTACCCAAAACTATTTTTGAAATCATTTTTAGAATTTTTGAATTTTTAAAAATTATTTTAACCCAAAAGCAATATTTTCAAGCTATATGAGGAGTCTAATGGGGTAGCTTCTTTTCAAGCTTCCCTGTTGCCCATGGATTAGCAAATGTAGCATGGTGGGAAAATGTTTCCCCCTCCCTCTTAGAGTTTTAAAACCAATCAAATTGCTTAAATTCAACTTGTTAAAAACTCGATTATGATTAGTTTGTTACGTAAATAAATCAAATATCAACACATTTTCAAGTTTGTTAATTTTCTAAGTTCGACTCGATAAGTTTATATGTTTTATAAAATCAAGTTAGTTGAACTCATATTTATTAAAGTTTATTTGGATCTATTAAAGCTCATTTAAATTCCACACAAAAAGTAAGCAAGTCAAGTTTAAATAACTTATTACTTGTCTAAACGTCAAATCACTCCTTTACGGTCCTACTTTCACTTCCCTCCTTTATTCCTTTATCCATTCCATCCAATCAGATGAGATGATCCTATTTTGTGTGAAGCATTTGTTCAACTATTACCAAACATGAAGGATTTAATGGAGAAATTTCATTCAAGTGTTTGTATTTTATTATTATTATTATTCTTTTCATGACAATTTTGATCGAGTACGGAATTATCTATTCTACTCCCTATATCATCCACTGTTACATATTTCTAACCTATGATTTTGACAATTTGATAACATGAGATGAATATAAGATAGAAGATGAGATATGGAGTAAGACAGGTGATATATACTCTACTGGTTGTGTGGATGCTACGAAAGCATTTAAGGGCTATCAACATTGCTAATTGTGTTCTACTTTTGAGAAATTTCTGTATTCGGAAAATGTATTATATTATATTGCTCATGATGAGCATTTCAATCACTATTAAACAACACATGAACTCTTATGTGTTTTCTTTTCAAGTTACACTTTTAGCTTCTTTTTATTGCCTTTACACATTAGAAAGTTAGAATGTTGACTTTCCTAAAGTAGAGTGCATTACCAATGTGATTAGTTTATCTCACTTAATTAATTAATTAATTAAGAAGCAATCAAAAAGTCATGGATTGCCAAACACATTGAAGCTTTTTAATCATCTTTTCATCATAACTCATCAACCTTTCGGTTAGAGAAGAAGTCTCTGTCCCATGAAATTAAGGTAGGCGCTGGTTGAAAAGAATCATTTGGAGGTGTAATTATTTGCTCGGAACACCACGTCATATTTTGGTTTTGATCAATTACAAGCGGTCACCTTAGCAAATGAAAACTCAAAGATGTTATATTTGCCCGGACCCATTTTCTCAAATATGCAATAATTGAGATCTTGAGTTTTATTTGTCAAGATGGCCACTTTTAGTTGGTCAGGACCAAAATTTGTGGTGTTTTTGAATTGCCACTTAAAATTTAAGTCTCAAATCACAAGTCGACATTTAAACAAATATATGCTCGAGGTCTCACATTTATAGGATTTATATATATACTAGATGGTGTGCATATCAAATGGATATGCTTTGAAATCAACAATTTCGATGGAAAAAAAAAAAAAAAAAATTGAAGAGTTGTCATGAAATTTGAAATAAAAATTTGAAGTAGTTATATATAAATAGTTGCACATGGGCAATTTAGGAATGAAAAAAAGTATGACAATTTACACCCAGAAAGGTATGGGGAGCTTCTATTTACACGGATCGATCAAGTTTCTCATTAAGCATTGTAATACTTGTACTTTATGAATAAAAGTTTGTACATGTAAGTGCAAAAGGTATTAATGTGGTGTAATTAAAAGTTATCAAAATGTATATATATATATATATATATGAATAGGTCATACGGGCCCATTCAAGTATGGCGTGTTGTAATTAAAAGTTATCAAAAATGTATACTTTATGTGATAGAATTCATACATATATATATATATATATATATATGAATAGGTCATACTGGCCCATTCAAGTATGACGTGTGCAGGTTTGGACAAATTTAAATAGAAAAGAAATCTTTAGATTTATTTCTTGGAAGCGGCTCAAAACTATTGGAGAATATAAGAAATTTAAGCGAGGCATTTATATATTTTTATTTTGTAGTATGGTTAATTGAAATTTACTTTTAAACTTATAAAATGCAAAAATTTATATTTAAATTTTATTTACATATCATTCATAAATTCTTATAATTATTATTTTTGATAGGGTGGTTTTAGCAATGGCTAGCGTTATTAGACATGTGTTTATAAGAATATATATCTCAACAACCTTTGCAACACAAGCACACGTTGTTTGGAGCTTTCCATGCATGCATTGTTGCTGATCTCCACAACCTCAGCATAATATTTACATGCAGGAGAGAGAAACTGACCATAAGAAGATTAAAAAGGAAGTTACAAATCAGTGGTATTTTTTTTTTATAAATAATAATAGATTTATGGAAATTTATGACTTTAATCATTAGTTTACCATGAATTTGTAATTATTTTTTAAAAGTATTACTGATTTGTTATTTTCCTAAGATTAAACCTATATTATTAATTTAAAATTTTGATTTTTTTTTTTTTTTATCTTTTTTGCTCCATATACTTTTTCCTTGCTAATATATGACCTTAAAGTCTCAAAACAAATGTGAAGTTGACTAGTACAAATGAAGTAAGTTAGGGTTATTTATATTAAGATCCTTTTAACTCTTAGTAAATATCATTTTTTTTTTCCAATTACGAGAATTATATAAATATATTTCTTTTGGAGGTGGTTTAGAAAGGGTATGACGGAGGTGAAAATGACATTTTTATAATTAAGAGTGTCAAAATATACGAAATTATTGATAAAAAAGATAAAGTGATATTTGTTAATATTTAAGAAAATCTTAGTGTAATTAACCACATCAATTATGACATACAAGAAAACAAATGAAGAAACAACCAACCCACAATTAAAATAGCAAAAGACAAAGCCAAAGCAAGATCTTTTCTTCTTAATTTTTTTTCCCTTTTGTCTTTCAATGCATTTTAATTATTAAATTATATTTTGAAATTTATCTATCTCAAAATTTTATACGATTTAATGATTGGAAATGAATTAAAACACGGGTAAAAAGATTTGTGGATAGAGAATTCTTAGCTGCTTGGTATTGTAATTAGAACTGTGTGCACACTACGCAGAAAATCATGGGTAAGAGTGGAGATAGAGAGTCTAAATAGTGGATAGTAGTTAAGGGTTCGTTTGGCAAGATGGTTTGTGACTAAAATAGTCATAAAAGATAAAATATGTTATTTTAACCATAACAAACAAAATATCATATCCAACCCATAATCATTACACTTTTCTCTCACAAAAAAAATTAAAAAAGTCAAAAAATCCTTCCCAAACCAAGTTTTTTAGCTCATGCTAATATAGTTAAAAAAGTCAAAAAGTCAAAAAGTTAACCCACTTCCCAAACCAACCCTTATTAATTTTACATTTTTATCTTTATAGTAATTGTTAGGCAAGATAAATGTTTGGAGAAAATATAGTATTATTGTGAATTTTTTGAGAATCAAAATTATGTGTCAAAATGTTCATATCAAGTGAATTGTGTGCAATCTTCTATCTATTTATACTATTATAAAAAGAAGGCTGGAGTAGGTTTCAATTTTTTTGATTTTCTTAAAATATCTCAATAGCAGATACATGGGTAATCTTACATTCATAATTTATTTTTTTTTTTTATTTTTTATTTTTTATTTTTTATTTTTTCAAATCAAATACCAGTTACATGGCCAATTATGAATTATTATATTTTTTCAAATCTCTGAATTGTAGATCCTTTTATCATATACACATGCATCGCGCCACCTCTAGTCGTATAGATATTTAAGCCCTTCACTTTCATTTTTGAAGGATTATAGAGCTTGAAATGGAGATTTTCATTTTCCATTTCAATGCATGAGATTACAACACATCATCAAAACTTGAATTCGATCATACATTTCACAAGAGAAATGCTGCAGACCCCAGTGATGTGGCGCGCCCCCACTGGCTGAAAACCAAAAAAAAAAAAAAAAAAATTTTTTTGCCCAAACACAGAGCTACACCTCACTGGGGGTCTGGGGGTCGACCCCCAGTGAGGGTCTGAAGCATTTTTGCATTTCACAATCTTTTTATTTACGGAATTCTGATCACTTGTCCCCAACAAATATAAGGAGACTAAAAAAAAGGTATAAAAGATATTAGGCGATCTTGATAAACAATACTACAAATTCTTAAAAATTATCCAGAAAGACACGTCTATAAATCACAATCATTCTAGATTTAATCTACATTTTACTAACTTTAAATCTATATATTTACAACTTGTTTAAAAGTAAAATTCGAAATAAATTTTTATAAGGACAAATTACACTAGCAGTTCCTATAGTTTGGGTCTCGTGTCACTTTGGTCCCTAATTTTTCAATTGTGACACATTTGAGGCTGAATTTTGAATCTTGTTCCAAATAAAGACAATTAAAGATACTATTCCTTAATTTCAAGGGCAAAATTGTCAATCTGATAAAATATAAACTAATTTGACAAAATAAATGTCAAAAAATTTTTTTAAAATTTTTTAAAATTATTTCTGCCCATTAAAGATAAAATTATATAAAATTGATAAATCTTTTAGATATTTATTTATATATTTATTTTACCAAATAAATTTTTATTATATGTTTGGATGATGATCATATAATGGGTAGTTGTAAGTTTTTAATATGTAATTGATATATTTAGATGCCGTTTGGTAACACTTACGTTTTCAGTTTATATTTACAAAAATTTAAAAAACTCAAATAAAAACTTGTTTGGTAAATTTTTGATTTATAAATCAGTGGTCTCAATTTATAAATTTGGCCAAAAAATATAAACTCAAAAAATGTATTTCCGTTTTGAGTTTTGAGTTTTTTTTTTTTACCACCCAACACTAGCCACCACCCGTCATCATTTTCCACCATCGTCTTCCGCCACCACCCCACCCCCACCACACCTGCCACCACCACTCACCACCTACCTGCCACCACCACCAGCCACCACTAGCCACTCGCCACCACAGCCACCACCCCCCTGCCACCCACTCGCCACCACCACTCACCTGCCACCCCTCGCCACCACCGCCTACCCCCGTCACCGTCACCACCACCACCACCACCACTACTACCACCCATCACCTACCACCACCAGCCACCACCTACCTGCCACCACCACCACCCACCACCCGCCACTACCATCACCACCACCACCACCACCACCACCCACTCGCCACCGTCACCCACCCACCCACCACCACCACCACCACCACCACCTACATGCTACCACCATCCACTCACCCGTCACCGCTTTCCACCACCGTCTTCTGCCACCACCACCCACCCACCCGCCACTTGCTACCACTTTCCACCATTGTCTTCTGTCACCATCACCTACCACCTGCCACCATTTTCCACCACCGTCTTCCGCTACCATCACCCGTCATCATTTTCCACCACCGTCTTTCGCCGCCACCACTTCTCACCACCCACCACCCGCCACCACTTGCCATTTCTCACTCTTTTTTATATTTTTAAATTTTTTAAAACATTTTGTCTAAACCAAACGCGTTTGTTGTTTATGTTTTTCTAAAAATAAACAAAAAATAAACAAAAATCAGTTTATAAAATTTTTGTAAATATAAACTGAAAACGTAAACGTTACCAAACAGGCCCTTAATATATGAAATGTTTTTAGTTTTGGATTTTTTTGATTTAATGGATTGATTTAGTAATGATATCAAAGTTGTCGCCATATTTGACTTTTGAAAAAATAGAAACTAATTTAATAAAAACAAAAACAATCACCCATTATATGATTATCATCCAAACATATAATAAAAATTAATTTGATAATAAATAAATAAATAAATGTCTAAAAGATTTATTAATTTTACATAATTTTATTTTTAGTAGGTAGAAATAATTGTTAAAAATTCAAAAATATTTTTTTGACATTTATTTTTGTCAAATTAATTTATATTTTATCAAATAGACGATTTTGCTCATGAAAAATTCAATGATATCTTTAATTATTCTTATTTAAAATAAGATTCAAAATTAAAGATTAAATATGCCATACTTAAAAAGTTAAATATTAAAATAGCACAAATTCTAAATTATAAGGACGGTTATGGTAATTCACCCTAATAACATATTTCGAGCTTGATTCCTATTTGTGATCATATGTATACATACTTTCCCTCTCCATAAAAATTAGATAGATAAGGTCCAGTAGGAGATAAACACGTGACATCTCTACGTTGTTAGCAAGCAAAGCTAATGGTTGGCTAACCCCTCACATGAATCCCTTTGTTTTTCCCCTCACACCACACCATTTTTAGGTCACTTTATAGGTAAAAGATACCAATTTTTTATGGGGAATAATTATTCACACCTCATTTTATTTTAAATATACTTATTTTTTTTATCTTTATTATATATAAAATGAAGTGTATTTAGAGTAAAATGAAATGAAAATAGTAACTATGTATGATAAAAATAAAGGAGAGTGTATTTGGAATAAATTAGAATAAGAATAACAACTTTTTTTATTTATTAATACCATATTTAATATAATATGACACAATATTAATGTATAAATATCATCACTTATATTTTTTTAATATAATATTAACACATAAACATAATAAACATAATAAGATAAAAAAATGATAATTATAACATTACTCATACTACATGTATAATTCACCCCATTTCAATATGAAAATTACTACTATTAAAAAAAATATGAATCAATTTTGGTGGTGAAATTTCTGTAATTGAATTTTTTTTTAACTAAAATTCTATTTCAAAATGATAAGTTGTTAATATAGTCACATCATTTTATATACAAGTATTTTGGATACCAATTTTTTTTTTTTTCTTTTTCTTTTCAATATTCTCTCAAATCACATCATCAATCATTCAAAATGTATAATAATAAAATCACCATACCACATTTGTACTAGAAAAAAAAGATGCATAAAAATAATATATGATGTTTCACATTTGTTCACATTTATAATTACGAACAAATGATTTTGGTGATCAAGATTTTCAATAATTGTATTCGTTTGTGCTAACATAAAGGTGAAATTAGAACACACAAAGCAACCCAAATTTCATTACAGAATCACTATATATAATTTACACAACATTGACAACAAACAAGTGCTTCAAACTCCATCAACTTCCTAAGCACAGAAAACTAAACCTAGCAAATTACATTACAAAGACACCATAAAAATTAAAAACAATTCAAACCAACTATACATGTCACTAAACACCCCTCAAACACAACTGAAATTCAAAAAACAACATAAAATAAAATTTTAACACACGAACACGCGTAATTAAAGAGTATATATCTGGCTTCTCTCCAGTTGATTGAACAATCCAGTCTAGGTGACTAGGAGTCCCTGACTTCAAAAATGTTGCGATTCTTGACAACGATATCGTACATGTGCATGGATCTGAACCTGTTGAAGTCAAGAGGGAGAGAGATGAGGTGAGGTGTGGACCTCTTGTGGAACTGAAGGAGGTCCGGGTCGTCGTAGTACCTCTCCCAACCCAGTGAAGTGAGCTTCTCCTCAAGGACTTCATAGGAGGTTATGACTTCATCCGTTGGGGTGTGGACTAGCACCTTTCGACGCCCTCCACTTGAGCCCTGGTCTAGTCGGACCACGCCGTTCTTGAACACCCAAACACCTGACATTTTTGAAGGGGAGAGAGAGAGAGTGAGAGAGATTGAGAGAGGAAGAAGAAGAAGTAGTAGTAGTAGTAGTAGTGTATGCTGGTTTGGTGATGGGCTTGTGGGGTGGGGAGACTTGGGGTATATATAAAGGTAGCTGTGGTATACAATGCATACGCTAAATATATAATTTGTAGTAGTATTTGTCTTGGGGGGTTTCATTATCATGTTTGGGTGCGGTGGTGGGTGTAGGTGTAGCCAAGGTGAGACTTATGCTGGACAAGTTAAAAGCGTTTGGAACGATTGAGAATATTCTGTTTTATTTTATTTTATCTTTCTGTCTTAAATAAGTTTTTTATTATACGATCTTTCTTTTTGACTGAAATCTTGTGATAGAGAAGAAACTTGGAATAAAGTGACAACTGAGAGCAAATTAGGCTGAGAACCCTATCTAAAAAATTCTCTTTTCCAAACTCTCTATTCTCTTACCCTATTTTTTTTTTTTAATTTATAGAACGGTCATCTCTTACCCTAATTTATTAATCGTTGTTTGATGATCACTCGAAATTTTCATACTGCAAAATTTCAATATGATAGAGTTTTTAGGATAGAGGATCCCTGCCCCAATTAACCATGGGTGTCTGAGGGGATATAATTAGACTTTTTTGGAAATTAGCTAAAAAGTTAGTTTATTGACCAAAAACAACTCACAAAAAAAAGAACTTTTTAGCCAAAAAGTTAAAAAGTTACTAAATTAGCCAAAAAGTCAACAACCCATACCAAAAAGTCAAAGATTCTATTTTCTCTCTACTTTTTGCACATCTTTTCGTAAAAAGCCAAAAAGTTATCCCAAACATACTAGTTTTTTTTAGCTCATATTTTAGCCAAATAACCAAAAAGTTACTAAATTAGCATGTTCCCAAACGAGGCCTAAGAAAGTTTATTAGTTTAGCCCATATATAGTTTTTTTTTTTTGGCTTTTCTAATTATTTTTAGAGTGGCTAAAATAGATTTTTTTGATTAATAATGGATTAGCCAGATGAGCTAAGGTTTTTTTTAGTAAAATAATTTTTTTTAGCAAATAAATTGACTTTTAAGTTACAATCAAACAAAGATCACATTTGGTAGCACTTATTAGTTAACTTATATAGCTTATTTTCATTAAAAAATGTTAACAGGTGTTTTGTTGCAATTTAAACTTATTTGAATTTTTAGCTTATTTTCAAGTCATTTGGAACTATATATATATTTTTTTGATTAGCTAAAAGAGAGCAACACCATCCCAAAAAGCCAAAGCACCAATATATAGACATAAAAATCCCATTTCTTTTGTAACAATTATAACTTTTGAGGGATTTTTGGATATTTATACAACAAAAAAGTTATGTGATAATTTATTTAATCAAACATGTTCAATTTTTTCTTGATAGGTTATTAAAAGCTACACCAAATATATTTACAACTTGTTTTAAGTTTTTTTAGTTAATAATATAATAATGTATAATTATAAAAACCAATTTATAATCGGCGGGAGTAGGTCTTGCTTTATATTTGTTAATTCATTTCTGGTTTACACGACTTCAGGCAGATAAAGTAGCTATAAAAGCTATGCCTGTCAATCGAGTAGGTGATTTTGGATTAGCTCCTAGGCCTACCAGAGACAGAAAGTGGTAAACAAAATACCTTATACTGACTGAGAAAAACAAGTTCCAGAGGCATACTCCATTCATATCGATTTAGGTTTTTCCGCACCATATTTTGATATGCCTCTTCTTCAATCCGGTGAAACCAAACAGGCCAAAATCTCAAGTAGATAATGATACAAACAATTTTTTTATTAAACTTTTTTTTGGTTAAGAATGATATGACACTTGTATTATAAAAATATTACTAGTATAGCATTAGGATAATGGAATTGAGGGGGATTATACTTTCATTTTCAAAGACTTCAACCCAACATGGGAATCCTTGTTCTCCAAAAGGGATTGGCTTCCCTCCAGTTTGTGATCGGACTGGAGGGTGCTGTTGGGCTCGTGAGGGTCCACCATGGGTTTCATTTCGATAATCCCAATCGTTCAATGTGTAGAACTCGTCGAGTACTATATGCTTGTAAAAAATCATGTTGATCGGATATCGATAGCTATTTCATCGGATCAGATTTCTGTCAACCGTTTATTTTTTCACCGTCTATTTTTTTTATATACAAAACTGATTTGATTATGTAGCTATCGATATCCGATTAACGTGATTTTTTATAAATATATAGTACTTGACGAGTTCTAAACATTGAACGGTTTAGATTATCAAAATGGGATCCGTGGTGAGCTCTCACAAGCCCAACAACACTCTTTAGTCCGATCAGATTGGAGGGAAGCCAAACCCTCTCCAAAAATATGTTTTGAGATTGAGACTTTTCTATGTAAAGTCTAATGGAAAATGACCTTATTCAATGTATTGTTTGTGTAAGGTATGGATCAAATTTCTTGCACATGTATAGTTTTAGTACTATCATCTTTTTGATATTATTCTTTATACCATTCTTAAAATAATTCAAATTAAACACGAAATAATGAGTTATATATATATTTATATATATATTTATTAATGTGCGTTTCCTATCTTTGTATATATTGGTTTAAAAAAAAATTGGTAAAAAATGTCATGTGTTTTTTAATAAATTAAAAAAAATTACAGTGCAACTTAAATGAGTTGTTTATAACTTATATTAATTTAGGAGTTTGTACCAAATTATTTAGTGCAATTTCTACTTATAGTTTATAGGCAAAATTAACTTAAATAAGTTGAAAAAAGTCGATTATTTAAAAGTTGGGAGAGATATATTTTTTATTTCAATTTTTTGATTACAAATTTTCAACTTATAATAAACTATACCAAACAAGTCCTTTATCCACCTAGACAACTCACTAATTTCAAATAAGATAGAATTCAGTAATTGTGATGAAATTAAGTTTCTAGAATTGAAAAGACGGAGATGCTTGTGTAGGTTGTGTTAAAAGTTTTAGTAAAAAGCTAGTGATCAAGAAGTTTGGGTGGAGCATTCTATATATCTGTGTGTTGTTTTTTCAGTTTCTGTTCCTTTTGTTCCCTTGCTATATGTTTTTGTTTGGTTTCTCACCAAACTTGGGGTGCTAGCATATGATTGTACATTTATTTTGGTATCAATCTAATTGAGATGGTTATGTTCTGCTATAATGCTCTTTGCATCCCCCCCCCCCTCCCCTCTTTTTTTTTATTGATGTATTGTTGCTATATTTGTATGGTTTTGATTCATCAAAAAAAAGTTTTTTATTGATCAAAAAAAACAAAAAGAAAAAAAAAGAAAAAGGAATCAAATGTAAAAACTCTTACAACTCACGATGATATTTTGAAACGTTCATTTTATAAGTCTAACAATAAAGATAAGTTCATCAGATATCACTAGACAAATGAACAAATTACATTTTGATTTTTAAATAGACAGACAATTATGAATTTAAATTTAAATGTCTATTTTATAATAAAAAAATGCGATTTGTTCATCTATTTATTGATATCCGATAAAAATGATTTTTTACACAAATAATTTTTATTACAAGATTTACGAGATGAATAATTCGGATCATCATTATGGGCTTGATTTTTTTTTTTTTTTGAATGAACATTATGAGTCTAGATTGAGACCTACAAAATAAGATATAAAGGGATATGAAGGATAATGGTATGAAGATGACCTATTCCCCTGTTTATAGTTTAAATGTCTTTTTCCATTGTATGTGCGAAGGAGTACACATTAACAAATCTTGCAAATTTTTTTTTTTATTAATTAATGTATCATACAATAAAGAAAATTTGTAATTTAAATTTAAAAAAATAAAGAAAAGATATTATACATTACTCATGTGTGAATGAGGAAGTGTTGGAAAATTCAAAAAACAGTGTTGTAGGTGGGACCAAAAAGAAGAGGATTCTAAATTCTGATTGTTTTGGTACTGTAAGCGATCATTTTACATTAATGCATGACCAATTTGTGGTTGTCCCAAGGCCTTTATTTTTTGCCTAACTCTTTTGACTATTCATCTCATTTCCCTGATATATTATTGCCATGCATGTGAGAATTTTCCTACACAAATTACTATTTTATTATTGCATGATTATGTTAGAACACAAAAAGTAAGATTGCATGTTGTATTCACACTTGGTCTAAATTGATGTATAATTTTCACAATGGTCATTAACACAACAACTACCACTCAGGTTTTTATCTATGCTGTAATGACACATCACTGTCTACTTGTTATTTTTTCCAAACTTTCAATAAACAGGAGTATTGTGCACTTGCTAAGAACATGGTTGGTTCTATGCATGAGCTTCACAAATGTTGAAATGAAAATGATAGTGACATGTTTGATGCAATTTATTGAGCCGCTTATAATTTTTTTTTTCTTTTTTTTTCTTTTTGAGAATTTATATTGGAGTGTTTGATGAGGTTTCCAATGCTTCTCCACACCCAACAAGATGCATTAGGATGCTTTACTCCTAACTCACAACTTCAGTTTATAACTTATGAGGCAGAAATAAATATGATTATTAGAATCCTGATCCGGATTGTAAGATCTTACGATCCTATGATCTTAGTTGGGCCAAATGATTCAGATCACACTAAGATTTTAAATTTTGTAGGATCTTAAAGTGATTATATAAAATCGTATAGAATCGCACACGATCCCAATTTTATTACGATTCTAATCCTACAAATTTTTTTGTTATTATTTATTTCTTATATATATGTATGTATATATGTATATACAAACTCTTTTTTCATTCGTCTCTTGCAATTTATATTAACATAGAAAGTGCATTACATCAAATTTTTTATTTTTCTTTGTCTTTTTAAAATTGTGCAACATACATTATCATTATCCATAACTTTTCATTTTATTTTACGTTGAAAGTAGAATCTTACGATCTTAAATCCGATTTTACGATCCGATTCATGAGTCTCTCCCAACGATCCCGCTTAGGATTCCGATTTTAACAACTTTCGAAATAAATTAAATAAGTTGATTATCAGAAAGTTTGGACAATGATGCTTATAATAAAACAAGTCACTATATAACTCATTGTAAAAAGAAGAAGAAAAAGAAGAAAAAACAAAAAAGAGAAAAAGAAAAAGAAAAAGAAAAACTGAAAGAAGAAATGAAGAAGATAAGAAAAGAAAATAGTTAATCATATATATCCACAACATGCCACATTAGCTTTACTTTTTGTTTCTTTGTTCATGCAAAAGATACAATCAGAGAGGACAATTTTTGAGTTTCAATCAGACAAAGAGTTTCCAACATTATTGCTTTAATCTTTACATCAAGGTGACAACTATAGAGGAATATGATCATAGAGAGGAAAAACTCTCTCACCTATAATGTTCTAGATACCATGTTTTTTTTTTTTTTTTATTAGTAAAAAACTTTATTGATAACCACGAAGTGAAATAGAATAATACAAAGTGATACATCAATAAAGAAGAGGCTAATGCACAAGCATCACACTCCATGTGTCAATCCCCCAACTAGGTTGACACTCACACGCAAGCTCAATCATATGTTCTAGATACCATGTGTGCCCATGATCAAGATGTTTCATATATTGTATAGGTTAGGATTGTCTCCAGTTAAATTAGCCATTCGATTTAGTTTTTGTAAGATAGCAATATTACAATTTCAGAAGAAATAAAAAAAATCCAAAAATAAACTTAGAATTTAGAATCAATGAATCAATGAATAAGATTCACTAAGATGTGGCCTCACAACAACCATTTTAAATGTAAACTATTGATGTGAAATTCATAATAATTTTTTAATTTATTTTCTGATTCTATAACTTTCCTTTGTAAAGCTTAATGGGGTCTTAGATCACCCAGACATATTGTGGGAGTCACAAACCCTCTCACAAAAAAATAGATTAGATGTCTAGTTCAACAAAAACAAAGCCAAACTCATTTGTAAATTTTTTTTAATGAATTTTGTTGATGGATGTTCTTATGACACTCATTAACATTTTTAATTTGGTTGTGCATTATTATTCCATAAAAAATGAACAACTGATATAATCAATAAAGCTTCTGTTTTACTGATAAAAAAATAAAAAAACTGTATAACCATTTGATATTTTGTTAATAAATATTTTTAGACACTCGTGCTCGTCACAAAAAATGAGACCTTTTTTCAAAGGACCGAAATACAAGATATATAACCATTATTTTTTTATTTTTTTATTTTTCATCCTAATCTGACTCAAGTTGAGCCAGATTAGGATGTGCTTGGGAGAAGCTATGATTTATTGAGTTGGGGGTGTTATGCTAATGGGACTGGCCCAGGGAGTGGGCTGTTTGTATTTATAGCTCTGTTTTGCTTCTGTTTTTGCTCTCTTGGTTATATTGTTGGTCTTTCACCAATTTTGGGGATGTGTTAGTATATGATTGGATAGGCCTTGCAGGGCCAACATAGTTGAGATGGCGTAGGTCTATTGTGATGCTCTTTGCATTTCCTCATCTTTGTTGATGTAATCCAAATGGTTGTACATTTATTCATCAATAAAATTCTTTTTTAGCTGATAAAAAAAAGGAAAGATATATAACCAGTTATTCATTAAACTTATTCATCAGATGCTAGATTTTAATCCTAACCTCTCATATATTAGAGTGTTAGGATGATGCTACAGGATTAAAAGCCTTTTGCCGAAAGTCATCTTATTATATGCATGTCTTTCCAAACCTCAAATTATTTATTTATTTATTTATTATTATTATTATTGTAAAAAAGCAATGATTCATCTTAATTAGTACATTCCTAAAAAGATCAAAGTTGTTGGGTATTTTGTGGGGGGGAAAATGCCAAGATTTGTCTAATTGGAATTTGAAAGATTTCCAAGTATTTTGTACAAAGGGGATGTTTTAAATATATTTGGAAACTAGGCATAATCAAGAATATAGCTGCACTAGATATAAAGTTTAGAATCCTAAATCTTAAATTAGAAGCCTTAACTCAAACTTCATCTTTCTTTATGTTGCTAATGAAAGTCTTGATCCCACTATAATTTCGAATTTTAGAGGTAGTTGTAAACCACTAGGCTAATGACTGATTGTATTTTTTTCATTGTATAAAAAATTTATTCAAAATGATGTGAAAATGCCATTTATGAAATTATTAGCGATAACGGTGAGTGTTTTGGTTTGAAATAAAAACCTCACAAATAACTACATTATTTTGTATGAAAATTTTGTACAAATATTATGTTTATATATCATTACTCAATTATTTTACATATCAAATGGAATTTTGTCGAACAAAGTAAGCTTTGGAATAATCACCCATCTTAATCATACGAAGGGTATCTTCCATTAGATTAACAAAACATGAATTTATTCCCCATAACGCGATAGTTAACTATATACTACATAAACTTCATTGGGTACTGTCAAAGTTGAGTGTTTTGTGAGGTATTTGTTTAGAATACAATTGGAATTTTTCTTCAAAAAGTTGGAGAGAAAAGTGTGTTTGTAGTTTTGCAATAAAGGGAATAACAATAAAGCCTAAAGAGAATGTTTTGGTTATATCTATGATTATAGGTTTATGCTTCTACTTTTGTATAAAAAAAATTTAAAAAATAATGGAATTAGACCCAATGAAATATAGATTATGATGAGAATAAAGCCCTAAAAACGTTTCGAATGAAGGATAAATTCCATTTCAAGAAAACAAAATTAGGAGAATTTTGTGTTCATGCATTCATGATGCATTGATAATGACAGGATCATTGCATTGTAATAATCAAAAATTAAATTATTAGGATAAGGTTTAGAATTCGTAATGCTCACGTACAACAAAAAATTGTATGTTTTTGCATGCATGGAATATAATTTTACTTTTTATTTATTTATTTATTAATGTTTGTTTTTTTATATAATTAGTCAACCAATAGATGGAATGGAACAACTCATAAATTAGAGTTGGTAAACCGATGGCTTATGTTAATATATATATGGTATACTTTCTTAAATATATTAGGTATTGATCTCCTAAATATATTTGTATTATCATAGTTAGGTTTGTAGGATTCTCTTTTTCATAATTAGGTTTCTTGTAGGATACTCTTTTTCAATCTATATACAGGCCTTCTATTGTATAGAATGAATTCATTAAATACAATACATATTATTTTCCCTCTCTCTCTCTCTCTCTCTCTCTCTCTCTCCTATTCTAACATGGTATCAGAGCTAGGTTAAATATTTAGTAATTTCGCTTTATCGGAAGGCGGCAGCCTTGCCTTGGTCGCTCGCCAAACCTCAACCTATTCCGTTGTCATATTTTCCTGTCAGTATCACTTCGTGGTGATTTCTTCTTCTGTCCGCTGGTTTATTTCTATCTCAAATATTTCTATCATATATATATATATATATATATTTTACTCGCAATCTTTTTTTTTTTTTTTTGTTTCAACCTCAAATAGGTTTCTATCTTCAAACCTATTTGCGTTTGAGGAAGGGTATTATACCTATATTATGGTGAACATGATTATAAACCATGTAAACCACCAAAGCCGCCTCTTTTGGCGCACTTTCTAAGCCGTCTCATTGGCACATTACCTTAGCTGTCTCCTTTTGGTGCACTCTCTAATCTGCCTCATTGGCGCACTATCCAAGCCGCCTCCTTGGCACACTCCCTAAGCCGTCTCCTTTGGCGCACTCTCTAAGCCGCCCCATTGGCGCATTACCTAAGCCGCCTCATTTTGGAGCACTTTCTAAGCCACCTCCTTTTGGTGCACTATCTAAGTCGTTTCCTTGGTGCACCAACAAAGTCGCCCTCTGGCGTACCATTCAAGTCGCTCCCTAGCGCACTCAGTCATTTGTTACTATCATTGTTCAACACCACATCATAAGTTATGTGTGTGCCATACTTACTGGTTCAACATCCAGTCTCTTCAACGGTCTGACATGGCCCCTTAAACTATCCCAACATTGATTTCAGTTAGTTCCTACAACGGTTCGGCATGACCCCGGAAACTGTCCTGACATTGATTCCGGTTAGCTCCTACAACGGTCTGGCATGACCTTAAATTGTCTTGGCATTAGTTTTGGCCAATTCTACAACGGTCCAGCACAACCTTAAATTGTCCCGGCATTAGTTCTGGCCAATTTCTACAACGGTTCAGCATGACCTTAAACTATCATGACATTAGTTTTGGCCAGTTTCTACAATGATTCGACATAACCATATACTGTCTCCCGACATTAGTTTTGTCTCCCGGCATTAGTTATGGCCTCAGATCTATCTTAAGCGCTCTTGCGCTCCCGTTCGGACTTTGCAATCTATTTGTTTTTTTTATTTTATTTAGTTTTATTTCATGTTTTAGTTTCTTTCTCCAAACTCAAGATGTTTATACTCCTTGAGTTTGAGGGGGATGTTAATATATATATATATATATATGGTATACATTCCTAAATATATTGATCTCCTAGATATATTTGTATTACCATAGTTTGGTTTCTTGTAGGATGTTCTTTCTCATAATTAGGTTTCTAGTAGGATACTTTTTCTCAACCTATATATACAGACCTTCTATTGTATAGGATCAATTAATTAAATATAATACATATTATTTCATATCTCTCTCTCTACTATTTTAACATATTAAAATGGTTTATATATTAAAACACTCCAATCTAATAAATAAATTTAAGTAGGTTGGATTGAATTGAATATAAGTTGGACGAATTAATTTGACTAATATATTTACTTTATGAGGTGATGGGATGGTATTGACGATGGTGCTAGCGGTGAGGGAGTGGTGATAGCAGTAGTGTGATAGAGGCGGTGGTGGGATGGCAAAGTTGGTGGTGATGATGGTGGTGTGTTGGAGATGCATCTTCTTCATGTATGATCTAGAATATCTATTCTGAATGTTAATGTGTCCTTATTGTGAATCATTCTCCTGTCTTCGCAATTAGGGGATAATTTTGAGAATTGAAAAGTATGATATAGGTTTCACAAACGAAGTCATTAGTTAAAGTTAAAAACTTTTTTTGGGCCATCATCAATCATCCCTGATCAACCATGAAAAATTGAAATACTTATTCTGAGTAAGTTTCTTATATATGTTACCCATATGGGATTGTTTTTTTATTTTTTTTTTTTCTTTTCTTGAAAAATAAAATTATTTAATATTCTTAAAATATTGCTTGATACCAATGAAAATGCGTCTCACTAACAAAACTCCGACATATAATACTGGGTTCCACTATGCACACATTGCAAGGTGCTTCCGAAACACCGCAACAACCTCCCTGGCCTCATTCTAAAAAAAAAATAAAAAAATCACAGAACTATGCCATCCTTACAATAAATTTAATTCACACATTATTTTTTCGGGATAAAATTTGATTCATGATGGAAGCATCTGCTCGATTGATTCATCTGAACAACGTGAAAAAGAATCTAATTTTGTTCACACATTCTCTCAGTACGTAAATAATACACGCATTTTTACTAATTTAAAATAGTGTGGCCTACCATTTTAGGTGGGGTCATCACACCTTTTTAGATATGAAATTTACGTATTTAAACCAAGGAAAATGATTTGGAGTCCTAAAAAGATTTGGGTCATCACACCGCAATTGTTTCTTTTTTTTTTTTTTTTTTTTTTTTCTTACTTGATATGAAAATTAGAGGGATTAGAGGGGCTCTTTTTAGGGGGATGTAGCAAGCTTGTTAAACCAATTATATTTTGTGTATTGTTTACGCATTAAAAGATCATGAGTGAACAAATTCATGGACAGACCAACCAGGTGAATATGGTTGGGCTCGGCTTGAAAATGGCCAGTCCAATCTTCAATGGAGGCCCAATTCATTATATTAAAGTAAATGGCTTAAATAATAGGATAAATTATATATAGATTTATTTAAAATATGAATTATCTCTTATGGTTTACAAAATTATAAATATTTTTTTGTTAGAATTTTTTATTTAACAAGATTAACTGAAAAATAAAAATTCTTAACTGCTCTTCCATACAATGATAAAATTACTTGAATTGTTAATTGAAATAAATTTATAACATTATTAAAAATTATTAATTGACTTGATAATTTATTAATAAAACATGTCATTTGTTATGAAATTAAAACTTCAAAAGGGAGGATGTAATTTCCAAAACCACAGGGGCAAATTGTATTGGAATTAATTTATCACAAAACATAAAATAAAATGTTAAAAGTTTATTTAATTTGTCAAAAAGCGCATCTGGTGTAGTGGTATCATAGTACCCTCCCACGGTACTGACCAGGGTTCGATTCCCTGGATGCGCATTTTATTTGTTGTTATTATTATTTTATTTTTGATAAATTACAAATACACTCATTGAAATTTATTTAAAATATAAATTGTTTTTTATAATTTGAAAACATTACAAATATTCCATTATTAAATTTTTTTATTTAATAAAATTAATTGAAAAAATAAAATTTATAACTACTCTTCTATATAGTAATAAAATTATATGAATTATAAAATGAAATAAATTTTTCACATGATTAAAAATTATTAATTGACTTAATAATTCATCAATAAAATATGCTATTTATTATGAAATTAAAAATTTTAAGGAACGAAATATAATTTTTAAAAATACAAGGGCAATTCATGTTTTAAATAAATCTCATGTGACATGTGATGTATTTATAATTTATTTATTTATTTATTTTTTCTTTTTTTTTTTTCTCACAAATAATAGGAGTTGGGCCATGTAAAACCAGTTTATCTGTACAAGCGGTCCAGAAGGGTCACTAACCCATCCGATCCCTCGTTGTTTTGGTCGATGTAATCATAATTTTTTATTGAAAAATATTTGGGGATCCTAATTTTTGTGGCTCAAATGGCTCAAAATTGCCAAAACGACGTCGTTTTGACAACTTTGATGTTGTTTTGTACTCAAAACGATGTTGTTTATTCATTTTTTTAGACAAAAATGATAAAATGCAAAAACCTGTGATTACCAAATCGATTTAATTTTTTTTCATAAACACGGAATGTTTTACAAAATGAACGATTTGAATTATCAAAACAGAATCTGTAATAAAGCTCTTAAGTCAAAATATGATGATCGAATTTAAAATTAAAATTGATAAAAACCTCACCCTTATAAATTTCATTTTGTGAACCAAAATTCATCAAATCAATATCATGAAAGAATTGGACTTAGATCAATTAGTTTGTGGATTGGAAGCTACCAAGACTAGTCATCCTCCAAAATATCAATCATGGGTGTCAATGTCACCAAAGTTTGAATAAGTCTTGTATACGGAGGTTAGTAGTGTTGGAGGTCTTATTGGGCATTCTCATTATTGGAGCTAAATTTTTAGGTATAGTTTGCTCGAGATGTTTAGTCTTTTTTTAATTATACTAATTTATATCATAATATTTAATACAATTTTCGTTGGTGGCTTATGAGAAAAAAAAATAACTTTAATAAGTTGAAAAACAAATGATATTTGACAAGCAGATGAGGAATATTTTAATATTTATTATCAACTTCTTTTTTTATTTTTTTATTATTTATTTATTTATTTTAAAGTAAACTATTATCAACTTTTAGCTTCCAAGAAATTGTATCAAACAAGTCCTAGAAAAACAGAAAACAAAAACAAAAAACTAATTATATTTGATATGCCAAATGATGAATGTTTTTATTTATACTTTCTATTTATCAAATTCTTATTTGCAAAAAATTGCACCAAACAGAAAAAATTCAGTTGCGTATAAATATTTCATTAAATGGACCGTAGAAGAGAGATGGATAATGCACTCTCATACAAGGCATGATGTTTAGGTTCGAGTCATGCTATTAGGCCCGTTTGGTAGAGTTGTGAAAAATTGATTATAATTTATAACCTAACAGCTTATAGCTAATAGCTGTGAATATAAGTTGATTTTTGACTTATAAATTAAGCTTCTCCTCCCCCACTCAAAGAATAAGTTGATTTTTGACTTACAAAAAGTTATAAGCTGTATTGTTAAGTTGAACCAAACACATCAAAATAGCTTAAATTAAGCTAAAAACTGAAATAAACTGGAAATAAGCCCTACCAAACAGGGCTATTGTGAGTGTAACTTCCTATGAATCAGATAATAAATTTATAAATTACAGAATAAAAGATAAAAAATGAAACCCACATATAAGTCCCACCATTCTATTTCTCTAACCATTTTGTAAATTATTTCGGTACAACTAGCACAACTCAAATTTTTATTGCATGCAAAGGACTTGATTGATTAATTTAACCAAACTTTTATGTAAAAGCAATAAAAGTAGTGATTTTTTTTTTACCATATTTTAATAATGATTTAAATTAAAAGGTTATGGTTGTTCTTTCTCCAAACTACAATCCATGCGTATGAATGCCAGAGGCAAGGAACTAAAAACTTTTTAACTTGTTTTCAATGTCTTAAATAATTTTTGGAGTATTCACCATCTCCTCCAAGGCATTAACTCTTTGATAAACTCATTTTCACTGCAAAAATATGTTTCATTTTCTCTTTTCATTTGCTTATGAATGGATTTTTTTTTTTTGGAATAAATTACACGACCAATTCCTTGATTGGTACAGATTTTAAATGTTATACGATTTTAAAATCCCTTAAATATAATATTGATTCACTTTTGCCTCTTATTTCTACCAAATTTTATACTGATAGATTTAAACGTATGCATTTTAGATTAAATGATATTATGTAAATTAACTATATTTTTTAATCTTCTTCCTTTTAGTACCAAAGTCTTGATGACATGTGGTGGTTTAAAATAGGATAAATTACAAATACATCCCTAAAATTTAAATAAAATATGAATTAACCATGTAATTTTAAAAATTACATTATGCTCAACCAAATTTTTAATTTTATAACAAATCACCCATTTTATTAATAAATCATCAAATCAATTAACAGTTTTTAATTATATTAAAAATATATTTCCATTAATAATTTAGGTAATTTTATTATTGTAAATTATAAATTTCATCTTTTTAGTTAATTCTGTTAAATAAAAAATTCTAATAAGTGTGTATTTATAATTTTTCAAATCACAGAAAACAATCTATATTTTAAACAAATCTCATGGGTATATTTGTAATTTACCCTTTAAAATGAGGTCATTTATTGAGGAAACAAGGTCATTTATTGATGACATGTCCTGAAAACTAAGTTTCATCTAAAAAATGCCAAAGCCTTGTTTCATAATTTCCAAAACTTTGGGTTACCTACCTTACTTTCTTGTTCAGTTTTGTTTTACATGTTTTTGTCATGGCATAACTTTTAAGCACGATAAAATGTTCTAGTGTGCAATGCACCAGGAGAATTTTCCTTAAGGGCAAAATATTTCCATTGTATTGCTCTCATCAATCAAAATTCAACAACTTTACCAACACAAAATTCATCACATAATTAATCATATAAAGGCCTTATTTGGTAGAACTGTAGGAAATTACTTATACCTTATGCCTAAACAGTTTATAACTTATAACTATGAACATAAACTGATTTCTGACTTATAAATTAAGCATCTCCTGCCCCACTCAAAGAATAAATTGATTTCTGACTTCCAAAAAGCTATAAGCTAAATTAAACACATCAAAATAGCTTAAATTAAGCTGAAAGCTAAAATAAGCAACTTTTAAGCTGCACCAAACAGGCACAAAATAATTTTGACCACAATCCACCATAAAAAAAGCTTTACTTAGATACTTCGCTCCAGCTATGATCAGTACTTCGCTCCAGCTATGATCAGTGTCTATGTCCCTAAACTAATTGAGGAACAACAATATTGCAAATATGTATAGAAAAAGTTATAAAAATATGCAAAGAAAACTTATCAAGATAATCTCTATAATCTGATGTGTATTAGTACAATTGGGTTTACGAAACTTACTCTATGGGTTTCATTCCAATGAATTAATCCATCTATTTTATAAGTCCTTATCAGATTGATCAAATAATTATAGTCAAAGATTAAACACATTATAAACCAAGTTGGGAATGAGTACAGGTCTTATTAATTTGAATATCAGAGATTCAAATTCAGTGTTTACAAGGACTCATACATTATTACAATTACAACATGGCGCCACAAGACATTTTGATTTTGATTTTGAAGTGTATTTAACTTCATCAAATAATTAAACAAAAGCATAAGTGAAATACATTAACAAAACGATCAAAACACTAAAAACAGAGTCATATATTGTTCAAAAATCACCCAAAAACTAAAATTCCTAATCTTAAAATCAAAACCCACCATCAAACCCGCCGTCGAACCCACCATCATACCCGCCATCCGAAATCATATCGCCTATCAAAAGCCCACCAAGGGCCCCACCCAACAACCCGGCCCCCAACCCTAACCCTAACCCATTCTTATTCTGCCGCTGCTGCTGCTGCTGTTGAGGTGGGTACCCATACCCTTGCTGCTGAGGCGGCGGATACCCATAACCCTGTGGGGGTGGAGGATACCCGCCATATTGAGGCGGCGGGTATCCATATCCCGCCACAGGAGGAGGATATGCTCCACTACCATATGCAGGTGGAGGAGGATATCCTCCTGGTGGTGGATAAGACCCAGTTGCACCCGCATAAGGCGGTGGCGGGTAAGCAGAACTGGATCCCACCATGGGAGCCGGATACGCAGTAACCGGCTCCCCACCCTTCACCTCATATGAAGCATATGAAGGTGGAGGGGCAGGCGCAGCCAATTTCTCACCCCACTTATACGAGAAATTGAGCTCGCCTTTCGGCTTCCCCGACGGGGTCCGAACCTGATACGTCAAAAACTGCGACTTACCTTCATCAGCGTCGGCGATGAAGTCCTTGAGCGGCACGTGGACTTCTCCGATGTCTTTGTCGCCGAGGTTGCGCTCGCAGCGGAGCTTGAACACGACGGCGATGCGGTGGCGCTCGGCGGCGGAGTCAACGACGGTGAACTTCATGGGGTGGTCGTTCCAGGTGGGGTGGGTGTGGCCGTCTCTGTCGACGGAGGTCCTCTGCTTCGTCCTCTTGTCGCCGGAGATCGAAACGACGACGTACACGCTCATCTTGTCGATTAGGTTAACTTGCTTTAGATCTTTTGCTGATAACACCTTGATCTCTAGAGTCCTGTACTCCATGTTTGATGAGAGAGAGAGAAATTGGGACCTCAAGGTATCAAAGTTGTGATATATATCTGTTTGGGAAGTAGGAATCTTGCGTCAACGGTTGAGAAAGTTCTTAACCTGATGGGTTGGGTTAAAGCGATGGAAGTAACCGTGTTTTGGGTTAAGGAATGAATAGCGTGTGGACTTTTAACTATGGTTAAGGAATTCTAGGGGAGGGCTGAGTTTGAATTGAACAATTCAATTGGAGCAATCAATAAACGCCCAATAGGTTACCTTTGACGCGATGGAATAATGAAAAGGAAATTGGATAGTTACTGGGACGAATATCACCTCAATTATTTATAAATATCACATGAAATTTTTATATTACTTTTAATATTATTCATATGTTTATCTTCACAAATAAATATTTTTTTAAATTCTTTCAACATGTTTGATATGATAAAAAATAAAAAATAAGTATATTTAGTTTAAAAAATTGGAATCAGTTCTATGAGATACATACTAATGATTGTTGTACAATTCATGGGACTAGTTTCAAGTTCTATTTTTATAATTCGAACTGTTCATTCTTAAAAAAAAAAAAATTAAGTAAAACATACTTATAAAAAATCAAATTGATTAAATATTCATAATTACTTCATCAAAACACATCTGTATATATAAATAAATATGTAAATATTAAATTGAATACAAATACAAATTGATGAAGAATCTATCAATATCCAATCAACTTAATTTTTTATAAATATGTTTTATTCGATTTTAATTAAAAATTGAATTGTTCGAAATATCAAAACAAAGCTCGAAATAATTCCCATAAATCGTGCAACTGTCACTACAGCACAATAATGACTCCAAATCTATTAAAAACTATTTTTCACTTTTTTATTTTTATTTTTTATATTTAAGATGTTTACTTTAAAATATGAAAAACGATTTTTTAATTAAAATTTTATCAATGTCACAACACTATAAACTCCATCATTACTTCCATCACCCCGTCCCCGACTGCTGCCTTTTATCTTGACCACCCCCACTAACCACTACTAATGCAATTTTGGTACATATTTTTTTTGATAGTAACCAAATATAGAAAAATTTTCTAAAAATAAAAAAAAATATATTTCATTAGAAAATATTTTTCACAAAAATAAACGAATCTATATGACCTCACTTATTTCAAATGTTACAAAAAAAATTTAATTGATTGAAATTATTAGAAGCAATAATAAATACCCAAAATTTTTATATAAATAGCAGTGTGATTTATATTTATCAATAAATCTTACAATACATTAATTGAATCTGAATCATATTTTTCCATTCTACATAATATAATTGACAAAGCTTCTAAATAAGTAGTATTAGACTTTCATTTTACTTCTTAAAAACCTTTTTTTTTAGAAAAAAAAAAAAAAAAAAAAAAAAATTGTTGTCAATGATTATTCGCTCCACTTGGCTATCCAACGTTTACCGTAAACACAATAATTGAATTTTTAATGATGCATATTTAATTGAAAAGCTAGCAGCTAGAATAGGAACTCTAAACTAACAACTAGAAGAAGTCAAGAGAAATCCTAACATTTTGGAAGAATTTGCAAATGGACAAAAACTTAGCCAATATTTATGCGAACTCCCTTTACTTGTAAATTATATTAAAATAATAATAATAAATTTATCATAAGGTGGAGCTCATGATTTTTTATCACCATTTCTAACTTGTCCACTTGGGCAATAGGGATGACTTGCTTTCAATATAAGCTATTCTCCCATTGAAGAATCAAAAGAAAATACTAAAAAAACCAAGTCCATCTGATATTGAGATTCAACTTGATTAAAAGAGGAGAGCATTGATCCTTCTCCAAATAAGATTATGCATGTCATAGATAAAATATTAGGAATGTTTGAATTTTAAATTTGTTAAATGATTTGGGAAAGGAAAAGAAAAAATAAAAAAGAATGATAGTAGTTTCTACTTCATTTCTCATTTTTCTTTTCTTTTTTCTTTTCCTCCACAAATTTAACATCCAAATGCAACCTAAGAAATTGCATGCATTAGTCACCTGCAAAGACATATGACCTGTTTGGTGTAACTTTTCTCAATCTAAAAGTTAACAATTAAAAAACAAAAAAGCTAAAAACACCCTTCTTTTAGCTCTCAAACAATTAACATTTTTTTTAGCTTATTTTTAGTTACGTTTTACTCAAAAGCTATAAATTGAAGTTGCACCAAACAATCTATAAACTTTCAAAATAAAAAAATAAAAAAAGAAAAAGAAAACAAAAAGAAGTTAGCTTCAAAGCTGCATCAAACAGGACCACAGAGATGGTGCCGACCCAACAAATCCATAGGTGTGGGTGCATAGCTACACCTCAATGACATAAACATTCACTAGCTACAGATGCTTCACATAGTCTATGCTCATAAAAAATGAAAGCGACTAAAATTTAGCATTGCCAAAGTTCAAAAACAAATAAAATAAATAGCAATCATTTCATATAATTCTTTTAAAATTTTAAGAGCTTTTAATGAAAGCTTAATTGCAAAAGTCAAGTCAATAGCAGCTGTGAGACAGACTACTACAATAATAAAAGCAAAAATGTATATAAATAATGACAGATCAAATGTTCCTATATCTCTTGTTTTTTTCAAAGCATGTTCTCTCCAAACTCTACATTAAGGTTGCATCTCGCACTGATTTCATCAGGTTTAGGGTCAATCCAAGCCCAGCTCAAATCTGACTTCAAGCCAGACCATGACCAAATAAAATTTGAACTAGCAAATTCAAGCTCAGGCCCGGATCAAATTTAGAATTAACCTAACTAAGCCCCTAAAATTTTATGAGTTAAAACTTGGATTGTTCTAATTGAGCTTGCCTGAGTTGTACCCTAACTATAGTTTGACTCTCTTCACACAAAACATGTATATTTTGCTTTCTATTCTCAATCCAGAACAAATCAGCCCTACTTGCACAACTAAAGTCTGTGAGACACACTACCCCAACAACCAAAGCCAAAAAATATATAAGCAATAAGACAGATCAAATATAGGTAAGGCTGCAACTCCCATATGTTCTAAACTACATTATAGATAAATAAGTTTTGCCAAACAAGGTACATTAAATTCTAACTTAGAATTGCATTTGAAGTAAAATAATCCTCTCAATTAGGGTGATGGCGTGACTTGAACCACCCATATACTTCACCAACTGTAGTGACCCTCATCCTCGTCTTAGTCATGTTCATGTGCATCTGCATGTTTTTGTTTTCTTAAGTTGCAATTGTAGGTTCGAACTTGTTTTGCTTTAAGTAAGGTCCCTGCCTTGTCTTGTACTTATGTGATTTTGCTTGTGCATTGCTTGCATGTTTTGTTTCTTACTTGGCGTGTGTAGCTGAGGTGGTCCTAAGCCTAGGTCGCACCTTTGAACCTCTTATGCTTAGTATTATCTTGGAACCACTTTGGTTGACCTACCCTTCCACCCTGGCGTCTTGGCCGAGATGTCATCTAGGCCGAGATGTTACCACCTAGGCATTCTAGATCTTGATCCTTGCACCTAGTGGTCTTGTCCTGGACCGGTATAACCTAGGCCGAGGTGTGGCACATCTAGGCCGAGGTGTGGCACATTTGGACCATGCGTTATCCATCCTGGCTGAGATCACTAGGACCCTTTTTGCCGGAACCGATGTTCTAACCCGAGATCTTCTCCTTGCCAGAATGCCCATACCACCTTGCTTGTTTTACACACTTTGTCATACCTTTTGTCTTGTCATTTAGTCACCTTTTCGAGGAGAGCCAACCAGTCGTCGCCACGTGTCCCAGCAGAGGGTTAAGTCTGTTGGCAATAGAGAAAACACATCATTTTGTCATATCTTTGCCTTTGAAGAGAGAGAGAGACTCTAGGAAGAAGAAGAAGGAGTTCTTGGGCGAGAGGTAGATTTCCAAGTTTGATCTTTAGAGTTTGAGCCGTTTGATCTGTGTTTTGAGGTTAGAATCTTGATTTGCTCTTTTTATTCTTATGGTTCATCTAGCTGCATTGCATGATCTAGCATGATTCATGAGCCATGCATTGTTTTAAAGTTCGGTTTAGAAAGAGAAAATGGTGTTCTTGAGTTCTTGAAGAAAAGTCTTGTTTTGATCCAAAAGTTTACATCAAGTTCCGAGCTTTTGTGTTTGTTTTCATGGAATCTTTAAGTATAGGTACCCAGGTCCATGTTTTTGAACTCATTTCACGAAAACTCTGATTTTGAATAAACAAGTTATGATTTTAGTATTCATGTTCTTCATGTTCTTCATCTTCAAAAAGAAACCCAGAATTTCCAGACTCCATTTCCCTGAATGTGGTCGTCGGGACCATATCTCGGCCAAGAGGTGTGGGACCTCGGCCAAGACCTGGCTGGTACCCAGCATGTTTTCCGAGATGAAAAACAATGTCTTAACTCCCAGCACGTGTCTTGCTTTGTTTTGACTTGGTTTTGAAAGAAATGCCAAGATCCTTCCCTGTCATGTAAAGCTTGTATTAAGGATGCATTTCATATCCATCTTTGAGCATCTCTTCTTGTCTTCTTGAAATGCATTCAATGGGATTTATTATGTACTTGTAGGCCTTGGATCCTTGCTTGTAATCCCCACATCCGAAGGACTATGTGAGTGGTATTTTTAATAAAGTTATGTTATAAAGTTTTGATAAAGATTTGCTTCGTTTTGGAAAAGTATTTGATTAAGCATGAATGATTGTCGCTAGTTTTGTATAAAGTATTAGCTTTGTTTTGATGACATTCTGAGAAAGTCCTTAGTGCCAGGGGACTATAATGCAACTGCACCCTTGTTTTGGAAGTCCTTAGTGCCAGGGGACTATAATGCAACTGCACCCTTGTTTTGCCACTGACGGTTTTCCGCGTGGGTTTGTTTGTCCGGAATGTCATCGTTTGGTATTATGTAGATGCTATTAACATCCAAGAAGCTTTGAAAGATTTGATAGATGAACTTGGTTCATCCCTTGATTTTGTACAAGTTATTATATGTATTGTTTTGACAAGTATCTTGGATATCATTCATTCAAACCTTTATTTCTAATATCATTCACTGAGTATCCAAGCTCACCATCTCTATATATATGTAGGTGACGAGTAGGAAGGCGGTGACGCCTAGATGATTATTGCAACTTGTTTTGGACTTGCATTTTTGTGGCATCTTGAAGATCATGCTTCTTGGCTTGTAGTTATTTCTTTTGTACATGTCGGCTTGAGAAGCCTTTTGATCAAGATGTATTATGTACTCATTTTATTTGTACTTAAGTTGTAAGACCATGATAAAGTGTATGTTATTTCATTTGATCTATGCACAGCTCTTATGGACTATTTAGATTTAAATTTATTGCTTCCGCATATGTAAGCCCTATATGTATACTTTGATTGTGTGTGAACCTTGGTAAGTTGGCCTTCGGTAATCTAGGATTACTGGTCATCACGGCACCATTCTACTAGGAGCGGAATGGGGTCGTAACAGATTGGTATCAGAGCACGATTTTCTTATAGTACGTTATTCACACACTTTGAGTCCTAAAGAGCATAGGATTTCCCTTAGAATGATCTTAGGATTGCATCATATTGCTTGCTACTTGACAAGATGTGCATCATCTCGGCATGACTATTCATTACTTGCATACATGTCTATTTGCTCCTTTGTTTTAAAGTTATATTTCGCATACTCTTAGCACCATGAGAAGGAGTAGACTTCCAGTTGGCCGAGATCATTCCGAAGATAGATTAGATAGACTAGAGAGGTTGGTCGAAGGTTTGGTCCGCGGGTTGAGATAGCCTAGGCCACAAGACGCCAGTACTACCTCTACCTAGGCCGAGCAGACAAAAGGCCGACATACAGTTCCACTTCCACCTCCTCCCGTGCCGCAAGTGCCTCCACAGCAAGCCTTATATGAGGACGGCACAATAACCTTGATCAATGAGTTCAAGAAGATGAAACCGCCGAGATTCCAAGGGGGTATAGAGCCGTTGAAAGCTGAAGCATGGGTTTTGGAAATGGAGAAGTTGTTTGAGATTTTTCCTAGCACCGACGCTCAGAAGGTGTCATTAGCAGCATTCACGTTAGACGACGACGCACAAAGATGGTGGATGATGATCCGAGAAGGTAATCCGGGTTTGACTTGGGCTAGGTTTTTGGAGTTGTTCTACAATAAGCATTTTCCCCTTAGTGTTCGGGATCGCAAAACCACAGAGTTCCAAACTCTGACACAAGGCAACAAGACAGTGGCGGAGTACGACCGTGCTTTTACCGAGTTGGCAAGATACGCGCCTCACATGGTTAACAACGAATACAGAAAGGCTAGGAAGTTCGAAAGTGGCTTGCGTGAACCGATACAGGACCGAGTAAACATGTTCAACATGCCGACTTACGCCGGAGTACTAGACAAGGCCATCCTGGCAGAAGCTAACTTAAACCGATACCAGAGTTCGGGAGAGAGTCAGAGAAAGAGGTAGAATTATGATAATCGCCAAGTTCTGTTCAATGCTAAGAAGAAGGCAAACATGGGCAGTTCCAGCAACTCAAATCAGGAAGGTGATGCTAAGCCGACATGTGCGAATTGTGGGAAGCCAGATTTCGGGGTTTGTCGTTGGGCGTCAAGGGCTTGCTTTCAGTGTGGCGAGATGGGTCATTGTGTGAAGGACTGTCCGAAGACAAAGGCTGACGATAGTAAGAAGAATGTGAGCACTTTAGGCTCTGCACAGAAAAACAACGTCGGAAGGGCACAGGCGAGCAGGGTAGAGTTTTTGCATTAGTGCCAGGAGACACCCAGAATGCCGAGACAGTAGTGTCAGGTACCCTTCCCATTTGCTCTCAAGATGCATACATATTGATTGATTCGGGTTCCAGACATTCATTTGTATCTGCTAAATTTTCTGAAAAGTTGAATAAGGAACTAGAACCCCTTGGTTATGTGTTATTTGTGTCTACTCCATCTGGGAGAACCATGACTGTTTCATCCATTTATAAGGCATGTGTTGTTGCGATTGAGGATGTAGAATTATTAGTTGACTTGATGCCATTGAACATAACCCACTTTGATGTCATATTGGGAATGGATTGGTTAGTAGGAAATCATGCATCCATTAACTGTGTCTCCAAAAGTGTCACCTTGAAACACCCAAACCAAGCCGAAGTTACGTTTCAGGGTAAGGGAGTAGTATCCCCACCTTACTTGATCTCATCCATGAAGGCTTATAAGTTGATTCAAAAAGGGTGTCAAGGTTATCTGTGTAGTATACTAAGTGATCTGAATGGAAGTGTTGAATTAGCCGACATCCCCGTTGTTAGAGAATTCCCCGATGTCTTTCCAAATGATTTGCCTGGCCACTTAGTCGATAGAGAAGTAGACTTTACTGTTGACGTTATGTCGAGAACCCAGCCTATCTCCAAAACACCCTATAGAATGGCCCTAGCAGAGCTTAAAGAATTGAAACTTCAATTACGAGAATTGTTGGATAAGGGATTTATTAGGCCGAGCACTTCACCATGGGGAGCACCAGTTCTATTTGTCAAGAAAAAGGATGGTACACTTCGTCTTTGTATCGACTACCGAGAACTGAACAAGGTAACCATTAAGAATAAGTACCCATTGCCGAGGATCGATGATTTGCTTGATCAACTACAAGGGGCACGAGTCTTTTCTAAGATTGACCTCAGGTCGGGCTACCATCAGCTGAAGGTTAAAGCCGAGGATGTTGAGAAGACTGCTTTCGGGACAAGATATGGCCACTATGAATTTTTGGTAACGCCTTTCGGAGTGACCAATGCTCCTGCAGCATTCATGGATTTGATGAACAGAGTCTTTAAGCCGTACCTAGATGAGTTCGTGGTTGTTTTCATCAATGACATACTGATCTATTCCAAGAGTGGTGATGAGCATGAGAAGCATTTGAGACTAGCCTTACAGATTTTGAGAGACAGAAAGTTGTATGCCAAGTATAGCAAGTGTGAGTTTTGGCTTTCCAGCATCTCATTTTTGGGGCATGTGATTAATGAAGAAGGTATTTCGGTTGATCCTAGCAAAATTGAAGCCATCGTGAATTGGCCGACATCGACTAATGTGTCCGAGGTTCGTAGTTTTCTGGGTTTGGCAGGTTATTACAGAAAGTTTGTGAAGGACTTATCAAGGATTGCAGTACCATTGACACAACTAACTCAGAAAGGAGTGGCGTATGAATGGACCGAGGATAGAGAATCAGCCTTCCAGGAGTTAAAGACGAGATTGGTCACAGCGCCGATCCTTGTACTTCCATCAGGGAATGAGGAATTTCAGATTTACAGTGATGCTTCACATAAGGGTTTGGGTTGTGTATTAATGCAAGGGGGTAAGGTTATAGCATATGCATCTCATCAGTTGAAACCCCATGAAAAGAATTATCCTACCCATGATTTGGAACTAGCAGCCGTGGTATTTGTTTTGAAGATTTGGCGTCATTACTTGTATGGAGCTTCTTGTCAAGTTTTCATAGATCACAAGAGTTTGAAGTACTTATTCACTCAGAAGGAATTAAATATGAGGCAGAGAAGATGGCTTGAACTATTGAAGGACTACGACATGCGGATTCAGTATTATCCAGGTAAAGCAAACTCAGTGGCTGACGTTTTGAGCAGAAAATTAGTTGGGAATTTGGCCTGTTTAGCAATGACTTCAGCGGACCCGACTATTATTGAAGAAGTAAAGACTAGGCAGATGGAGGACGGATTCTTCAAGAGGGTAGTTGATGAATTTGTCACCAAGCCGAGGACAGGGTATACCATTGAGAATCAGGTACTTAAGTTTGAAGGAAGATTGTGCGTGGCTGACGTCCCAGAGTTGAAAAGAAGAATTTTTCAAGAAGCTCATGGTTCCAGATTTGCCGTTCACCCAGGAAATACCAAGATGTACCAAGATGTGAAACAAACTTTTTGGTGGCCAAATATGAAAAGAGAGATAGCCGAGTTCGTATCTCAGTGTCTATATTGTCAACAAGTGAAAGTAGAGCATCAGAGGCCAGCAGGACTTCTTCAACCATTGTCAATTCCAGAGTGGAAATGGGAACACATCTCCATGGATTTTGTTGTTGGGTTACCAAGGTCACAAAAAGGTACGGATTCGATTTGGGTTATAGTTGATAGGTTAACTAAGTTAGCACACTTCTTGCCTGTTAAGACTGCATTTAATGTCGATCGACTTGCTTCATTGTATATGATCGAGATTGTGAGACTTCATGGAGTGCCGATGTCTATTGTATCAGACTGAGATCCGAAGTTTGTTTCTAGATTTTGGCAGAGTCTACAAAGTGCCTTGGGAGCCGAGTTGAGGTTTAGCACAGCTTTTCATCCCCAGACCGATGGGCAAACAGAGAGAACAATTCAGACACTTGAAGATATGCTTAGACTATGTGAATTGGACTTCAAGGGAAGTTGGGAAGTGCATTTGCCATTAGTGGAATTCGCCTACAACAACAGTTATCAAGCTAGCATTGGCATGGCGCCGTATGAAGCTTTGTATGGAAGGAAGTGCAGGTCGCCGATATGTTGGACTGAAGTAGGAGATAAAGCTTTGATTGGTCCCGAGCTAGTTCAAGTTACGACCGAGAAGATTAAGCTCATTCGACAAAGGATCAAAACTGCTCAGAGTCGACAGAAGAGTTATGCCGACCAGAGAAGAAAAGAGTTGGAATTTGAAGTTGGGGATCATGTATTCCTGAAGGTTTCGCCGATGAAAGGAGTTTCAAGATTCGGGAAGAGAGGTAAGTTAGCACCTTGTTACATCGGGCCATTTGAAATTCTTGAAAAAGTTAACCCAGTTGCTTACAGACTTGCTTTGTCGCCAGAACTAAGTCAAGTCCACAATGTGTTTCATATTTCGATGTTGAGGAAGTATATTCGGGATCCACTACATGTGATTGATCACCTCAAGATTAGGATTTGCGAAGATTTAGGTTATAAAGAGAAGCTGATACGGATTCTTGATAGGCAAGTGAAACAGTTGAGGAACAAGTTGATACCGATGGTGAAAGTCGAATGGAAAGAGCATTATGGCAAGGATGCTACATGGGAAATGGAAGAAGAAATGAAAATTCGTTATCCGGAGTTGTTTTCAGGGCAAGGTAACTTAAGTTTGGGGACCAAACTTCTTTAAGGAGGGTAGACTGTAGTGACCCTCATCCTCGTCTTAGTCATGTTCATGTGCATCTGCATGTTTTTGTTTTGTTAAGTTACAATTGTAGGTTTGAACTTGTTTTGCTTTAAGTAAGGTCCTTGCATTGTCTTGTACTTATGTGATTTTGCTAGTGCATTGCTTGCATGTTTTGTTCCTTACTTGGCGTGTGTAGCCGAGGTGGTCCTAAGCCTAGGTCGCACCTTTGAACCTCTTACGCTTAGTACTATCTTGGAACCACTTTGGTTGACCTCCCCTTCCACCCTGGCGTCTTGGCCGAGATCTCATCTAGGCCGAGATGTTACCACCTAGGCATTCTAGATCTTGATCCTTGCACCTAGTGGTCTTGTCCTGGACAGGTATAACCTAGGCCGAGGTATGGCACATCTAGGCTAAGGTGTGGCACATTTGGACCATGCGTTATCCATCCTGGCCAAGATCATTGGGACCCCTTTTTGCTGGAGCCGATGTTTTAACCCGAGAATCTTCTCTCCTTGCCAGAATGCCCATACCACCTTGCTTGTTTTACACACTTTGTCATAACCTTTTGTCTTGTCATTCAGTTTACCTTTTCGAGGAGAGCCAACCAGTCAAAATTCTTCAGATGAGTTTGAAGCACAAATTCAGTTGTTAGGGGGGGGGGGGGGGGAAAAAGAAGGTATAAGGTTTTGAACTGCATCATTGAACAATTTTAAACTAGTAGCATTTTCATTTATTTGTTGCACATACTTATAAGCTCTTGAACATATAGAGGGTTCTCACAAGTCATATTGGTGTTGATTCTTACCTTGAAAATGCTTCTTTTGCCTAAACGATACATTAATCTCTGTAGGTGGAATCAACAATAGAACACATCTGTTGTCATGAAGGTGATGGAGCGATTCTTGTATTTCTCACTGGTTGGGCTGACATTTCTAAGCTGCTTGAAAAAATTAAAGCAAACAGTTTACTTAGAGATCCCAGTAAGTTTTCTTGTTCTTCCTCTTCATGGTTCAATGCCTACCATCAATCAATGTGAAATTTTTGATCGCCCACATGCCAATGTGAGGTATCCATCTTTCTTGTTGAGGTTCTATCTTTTGGTAAAGATTTATGATACTTTTTTATTTTTTATTTTTTGTCCTTAGCGAATGAATTAAATTTATTTTTAGCATTTGGATTTTTTCCAAAAGTCATGTATTTTTTTCTTGTCTCTTCAATTGCTTAGCTGTGTACTCAAACTTATGGTGATTCACCATCAAGGATAGTTTTTTGTTTATTCTTTTTTTGTTTTCTTCTTCTTTTCACTGATTGGTATTGGTGTGCAAATATACAGAAGACAACATAAGTTAGAAGATGCACTCAGATTTTCATTTAAATAAAATTTCATTTTTCTGGTAAAAAAAATATTGGAGCCATAAGCTCTATGTAACACTTCCTAAGCTTGATAGTTGAGACGAAGTAGAATGTATATGGATTGTTGAAAGTTGAACATGTAAATCAGAAAGAGAGGAAGAGAGAGGGATGGGTGAGAGGGGATGGGGATCATCTGAGATGAAAGTCGTGAGGGAGAGAGAGGAGGCTTGATGGTGGGATATAGTGATGTTTTTTTTAAGGATATATTGTGTGATGGCCTTCTAGTGAATTCTGTGAAAGTGAGATCAATGGTGTGAGATAGTGAGATCAACGTTTAGTTGTAGGGAGTTTTAAGAGAGAGCAACAACTAATATTTTTGATTAGCCCTTGTGCCAAAATAGTATTTACATTTGTGGAGTAATATTTCCAAACTTCGATACTTTGACATCGTACAATGTCAAATTAGAGCTTCGACATTGTTATTTTGGCATTCACAAATGCAAATGCACTTATTATATAAAAAAATTTTAGTTTTGAAATAATAGAGACAAGTATACGTCATTAATAACAATGTTAGAGTAAGAAATTTAATTAAAAAATTAATAAAAATTTAAGTGTGTAGATAACATGACTCACTATGTACTAAATTCAGATTTAGACAGTATACTTTATTTTTTGATCACTTTTTAAATTACTTGACTTTTTAAAAATTAATACCAAAGAATGCCTAAGAATATGCAGTGTATATATACATACAAGTACACACAAATACAGACAAGAGGATCATCCCGTGTATGTATGTAGTTTTCAGTAGACAACTTACTGATTTAGAGCTGGATTTCACTCTAGACAAACTTACTGGTTTGGGATTTAGAGCCAGATTTCACTCTAGACAAACTAGTTTCTTAAGAAATTTAGAATTTGAGGTGTTAACCCGCCCCAAAATTACCAAACGGCGTCGGATTAGCATGAAACTTGGCACACACGACTGCCTTGGCACGAGAGACTTGTGAGAGAAGATGAGACTCGAATCGGGTTCTCGGTTTTGGAGTTAGAGTCGGATTTTACTATAGGCAAATTAGTTCTTTAAAAAACTTAGAATTCGAGGTGTTAACGCCCCAAAATCACCAATAGCGTCAGATTAGCACGAAACTTGGCACACATGACCGCTTTGGCACGTGAGACTTGTGGGGAGAAGATGGGACTCGAATCGGGTTCCCGGTTTGAGAGTTAGAGCCGGATTTCACTCTAGGCAAAGTAGTTCTTTAAAAAACTTAGAATTTGAGGTGTTGACACCCCAAAATCACCAAACAGCGTCAGATTAGCACGAAATTGGCACACACGACCGTCTTGGCACGGGAGACTTGTGGGAGAAGATGGGACTTGCATCGGGTTTTCCGGTTTGGAATTAGAGCCGGATTTCACTTTAGGTAAATTAGTTCTTTAAAAAACTTAGAATTCGAGGTGTTAATGCCCCAAAATCACCAAACGGCGTCAGATTAGCACGAAACTTGGCACACACGACCGCCTTGGCACGAGAGACTTGTGGGAGAAGATGGGACTCGAATCAGGTTCCCAGTTTGGGAGTTAGAGCCGGATTTCACTCTAGGCAAACTAGTTCTTTAAAAAACTTAGAATTTGAGGTGTTGACGCCCCAAAATACCAAACGGCGTCGGATTAGCATGAAACTTGGCACACACGACCGCTTTGGCATGTGAGACTTGTGGGAGAAGAAGGGACTCGAATCGGGTTTCCGGTTTGGTAGTTAGAGCCGGATTTCACTTTAGTAAACTAGTTTTTTAAAATTTAGAATTCAAGGTGTTGACGCCCCAAAATTACCAAACGGCATCGGATTAGCACGAAACTTGGCACACACGACCGCCTTGGCACGAGAGACTTGTGGGAGAAGACGGGACTCAAATCAAGATCCCGATTTGGGAGTTAGAGTCAGATTTCGGTCTAGGCACAATTATTACTTAATTATCTTTCTAATTGTATAGTAGTTAAATTTTTATGTTTTTTTCGTAATTAACATATTAACACATTATTATATTGTCATTATTTTTATTTTTTTTCCAGATATTTCTTGAGTAGGAGTTTGCTTCTTAGGGATTTCATGCCTGTGAAGAATGCCACTAATTTTTGTTTTTGTACCACAGAGAATGCTGAAGAAAAACTTTAATTTTGATTTATGTTATTTTGAATTATGAATAACATTATGCATTTAAACATTATATATGTATTATGGAACATTATGTACTGGGTTAATTTTGTTAATGTATAGTTATGAATGCAAGAATATGTTTATTATGGAGAAATTATTATTTCTATACAGGAATTTTATATTATTATGCAATTATTGGTTTTTTTTTAAAAAAATTATTTTTCATTGAATACAGGTACTTTTAATATTTTTAATTAATGTACAGCATTTTTTTTTTTTTTTTTTTTTTGCGATGGCACCAAACTGTCGCAAAAATAAAAAACCTTTTTTGCGACATAATCAATGCTGTCGCAAAAAAAAAAAAAAAAATTTGCGACGGCAATTTCTACTGTCTCAAATAATAATTTTTGGCGACGATAAAATAGTGTCGTCGCAAAAGGTCTCTATTTTTACACATTATTGGCGATAGTAAAATGCCGTCGCAAACAGTAACATATGCCGGCGCAAAAAAAATCATGCCATCACTAAAAAAGTTTTTGCAACGTCTTCTATTGTCACCCCCCCATTTGCCGTCGCTAAAAGTCGTTTGTCGTCGCTCAAAAATGCCGTCGCAAAAAATCAAAATTTACCAAAATGAGATTTATGAGTAACTTTTCCAAAATTTATTCGTTTCGTTATAAGTTTTTAATTTTTTTTAAAATTTTCAATTGGCATATTTTGTTATTAGTAAAAAAATTTAAAAACTTTAATGAATTTTTATTTTTATTTTTTAGATTAAGTTAATATGTACACAATTAAAAAGTAGAATATTTGTAAAAAAATCTTTAAAATTTAAGAAAAACCAAAATATATATTTATAGTAATAATTAGGAGCACTTTTGGTATGATGGAATAAGCTAGAATGTAATGCCTATTCTAGCTTTATATTTCCTTTCCCTTGTTTGGCATGTTTATTTAAGTGAGAACAGTTATTCCATGGACATGTCCATTCCAACAAAAAGTGAGAATACCTATTCTATATGGAAAGCTAAGGAATAACTATTCCATTCCAACATGGAATCATCATAAAATAAAATAACGATCTCTCTCATAAAAATAAAAAACAAAACGATCGTTTCAAGAAAAAAAAATTCTTCTTCTCTCTCTTCAATCTCTCTCTACGAATACTTTCACATACTAAACAATCAGCTATAGCTGACTCCATCATTATTCTTCTATTAGGTTTAATATATATATATATATATATTTTAAATTATATTTCAATTTATTTAGATGTTAGTTGTAAGCATATATATATATATGAAACTCTATGAAATCACATTCAATGTATAATAGAACATATATATATATGTATCATTTTTTATTTTTTATTTTTATATATAGTTTTTGTATTTTTTTTTCTTTTTTTGTTGATTTAAATTTTGTTTCACATACACAAAATTGAGTGATTTGTATCTTTCATTTTTTTTTTTCTTCAGGTGAACTAATTTGAAAAATTATTTTTATTCCATATATAAACACTGCACAAGTCATGTTATTTCTTGTTGACAGGTTAAAAAATTCCTGCCTAAAAGACAATACCGAATTTTTTTTTTTTTAAAGTGTATGTATTTATTACAATAAGAAATATAAAATGAACGATACAAAACATCAAAACAATATAATTATTGTACAAGCACGAAATATATTATATCGTAAAATCCTGTTGATCAAAATTTTGCTCCTCCAAACGTTGTCGTTCAACCACCTAAAAACCCAAACATGAGTTAATCGGCGGGTGTGTGCCGGAAACCCCTCCGATGCCTAAGTCAACAAGTTGACAAAAGACAAAAAGCTTTGTGAATTGGAGAGTAAGAATTGCAATACCTAAGATTAGGGTTTGGTTTGAGCTGTTATAGAGATCCGTATGGCACAATCCTAATAGGACTCTAACTCTCCTATGTAGAGTCTTCCTAGGAATTACATTTCCAAAGGATAATGCTTATCCTTTAACACCCTCCTCACTGTAGGCTAAGTGAGATGGCACAAGTCTTTACTCAGCTTTCTGCTGCGCAACCAGACTACTTTTGTTTTATCCGCCAATGACTTTTGCCATGCAACACGTAGCGTCGTGCAATGTTTGCATGACGTGCCACTAAGCTAACATTGCGTGGCTCTCCTCTCTGTTTGACTACCTTTCTTGATAGCTTGGCTATGGCGTTAACCGCAACTAGGAAATAGATAGGTCTAGAAATATGGACATTTACTAGTTTGGTCAAATATCTTTGACTGCCACTAGGAACAGCTAGATCCAAAAATATGGGCATTTACTAGTTTAGCCAAACATCTTTGACCGCCACTAGGAAGTAGCTAGGTTTAGAAAAATAGGAATTTACTAGTTCGGTCAAACATCTTTCACCGCCACTCCAACCTAGCTCAACCCAATTTGGCTACACAAATTACCCACTTAGTTGCTCCTTAATTCCATCTGTAGTGCATGATTCAGATTACTCTGTTCAGCCGAGCTACTTTATCCCTTCCAACTTGGCTCACCAAAATTGCTCAATCATAGGTTTCTTGTAGTTGGACAATCTTGCCAACCTACTTTGCCGAGCTAACCATCTTGGCAAAGATTTGCCAAGGTCAATCCTGCCAACCTACTTTGCTGAGCTAATTAGCTCGGCAAAGGTTTTCCAAAGTTGCTCAAACTTGCCAACCTACTTTGCTGAGCTAACCAGCTCGGCAAAGATTTTTCCAAAGTTGGTCAAATCTGCCAACCTACTTTGCCGAACTAATCAACTCGGCAAAGGTTTCCAATGTTGGTCAAACTTGCCAACCTACTTTGCTAAGCTAACCAGGCTCGGTCAAAAGATTTTCCCAACGTTGGTCAAACCTGCCACCTACTTGCAAAGATTTTCCAAAGTTAGTTAAACCTGCTAACCTACTTTGCCCAACTAATCAGCTTGGAAAAGGTTTTCCAAAGTTGGTCAAACCTGCCAACCTACTTTGCTGAGCTAACACAGCTCGGTCAAAATTTTTTCCAGGGTTGGTTAAAGTTGCCAACCTACATGTTAAGATTTTCCAAGTTGGTTAAACTTGCCAACCTACTTTGCCGAGCTAACTAACTCGGCAAAGATTTTTCAAAGTTGGTCAAACCTGCCAACCTACTTTGCGTAGCTAACCAGCTCAACAAAGATTTGCCAAAGTTGGTCAAACCTGCCAATCGATTTTCCTAAGGTTGGTCAAACCTGCCAACTTACTTTGCCGAACTAACTAGCTCGGTCAAAGATTTTTTCAAGGTTAACCAAACTTGCCAAACTACTTTGCCGAGCTAACTAGCTCGATTAAAGATTTTTCCAAAGTTGGTCATACCTGCTAACCTACTTTGCCGAGGTAACCAACTCGGCAAAGATTTTCCAAAGTTGGTCAAACCTGCCAACCTACTTTGTCGAGCTAACCAGCTCGGTCAAAAGATTTTTCCCAAGGTTGGTCAAACCTGCCAACTTACTTTGTCGAGCTAATCAGCTCAACAAAGATTTTTCAAAGTTGGTTAAACCTGCCTACCTAGTTTGTCGAGCTAATTAGCTCGACAAAGATTTTTTAAAGTTGGTCAAATCTGCCAACTGACTTTACCAAGCTATCTAGCTCGATCAAAGATTTTCCTAAGGTTGGTTAAACCTGCCAACTACTTTTCCCAGCTAACTAGCTCGGCAAAGATTTTCCAAAGTTGGTCAAACCTGCCAACCTATTTTGTCGAGCTAACTAGCTCGGCAAAAATTTTCCAAAAGTTCAGACCAAGGTAGTTGTCCCTGGGCCATTCTACCGTTGCTCAGTTAGCCTACTTAGGGAATTCTATCCAATATTATAATCACATAGCAAAGTCTGAAAAACGTTGATGCTAAACTAAAAGAAAGAGAAAATTACAAGTGCTAAAATGCTTGAAAATAAAACAACTTTAGATTGGCCGTATTTCATGGTCTTGGCATAGTTCGGACGCTTTGTAGACACCCCATTTTTGACCGACCTTAAGACTCAGACGTCATCGATTGAGCGTTCGGTGATTGCGCATTTGTGCTCGTTCTGAGGTTACGAAGTCTCGGCTGAGAGCCTTGCCTCCGGACTTCGGGACTCTGTTGTGCTTTGCCTCGGTTTACGAACCAGGTTCTGTTTTCTCTTTCCGAAGGAAGGGAGAGGTCTCGTAGACCATCTCTCAGTGGCTGTAGGCTATTTTTCGTGGTCGTAGACCACTGTTCCCGTTTGGAGACCAGTTTTCGATTTTCGGAGCCGTCGGCCGTGCGCCTCGGTTTGGGACCGCTTAACTTTCTCCGTTCGCTCCAGTTTTTGGCACACACCTTTTTCCTCCTCTCTCTAGAGGGACACTGTGGCCCGGGAGACCACCTTCGTGGTCGCGTGCCACTTTCGATGCTTAACAGTCAGTTTTCGGGGCACCCGGCTGTGCATTATGGCTCCCGAACCCTTGTTTGCATACGTCTTGGTTCATTTTTGCGTGGACCCTATTTTCATTGTTTGGGAGGTGGTACAAGGGTGAGAGACCACCTTTTCTCCTTGGAGGCCACTTTTCTCCCCGCTTGTCAGTTTTCTGGTTTTCTTGTCGGGAAGTTGGTTTTCTTGGTTTTTTGGCCACATTTACTGGTCTCCCACCCCACCACTAGCTTGCATTCAATCGGAGACCACCAAATGGGGCCACCGACCAGTTTTTTTTTAGTTGAACCTTTTGAACCCTTGTTTTAGCTTCCTGAGGAAGTTTGAACCTTTTGAACCTTTGCTTTAGCTTCTGGAGGAAGCTTCACCTTTTGAACCTTTGTTTTAGCTTCTTGAGGAAGCTTGAACCTTTTGAACCTTTGCTCTAACTTCTCCAAGAAGCTTGACCCTTTGCTCCAAGCTTCTAAGAGAAGCTTGAACCTTTCTTAGCTTCTTGAGGAAGCTTGACCCCTTTGCTCTAGCTTCCTCAAGAAGCTTGACCCTTTTGATTTAGCTTCCTTTAGAAGCTTGGCCTTTTGGCTCTAAGCTTCTTAGAGAATCTATGGACCTCCTCTTCTATAAGAGGGAGCCTCTCCCTCATGAGCCAAGGTTGAGAAATTTTGGCTAAGGCATATACATACACCTCTCTCTCTATCTCTCTACATCCAAGCTCCAAAGCTCCATTGTTCTTGCATCATTGCACTACACCTCCTATCCTAACACCTCCACCATCACTCTAAGCACCTTGGAGCTCATTTTCAAAGGTTGAAGAGTTTTCTATTTTGGTCCAGAAGCTGCTGGCCTTCTTCTCTATAGGGTAAGTCTCTATTTCCCTTTTGTAGCATTGTTTTGCTTCACATCTTAGCTCCATTTTCAAGCATATTTAGGCTTTGTCATAAACTAAAAAAAGTCTTTTTTTGAGCTTCTAAACATGTTTTTTTAAGACTATTTTTCTGTTGGGGGTCATCTACCCCTTGCATGCTTCATTTTCTCTTGTTTTAGCCATGCATTAGGGCCTTTGTTGTGAGCTTGTTGGCCCTTTTGACCACTGAAATCCATCAGATTTTTAGTGGTTATTATATGTTTTTGAGCCTCAAAATCAGAGAGGGGCGACCCTCTCACCCCTTGTTTTGTTTACTAGCTTTGTTGGCCTTACAAAGGAGCCCCTATTTGCATGTTTCAAAGCCATGTTTCAGGCCACTTTTTCTGAGTTTTGTGACCTGTATAGGCTCTGCCCAGAGCCCTTTTTTCCATGTTGAATGTCTATTATGCATGTGTAGAGTAATCCTCTTCAAGGCCTTCCAAAGGGGCCTTTACTTGCATGCTTCCTAGACCCATTTCAGGCCCTTTTCAGTGAGTTTTAGGGTCCTCATAACCTCTTTCCAAAGGTAGTTTTGCCATTTTGTGTGTCCATCATACATGTGTAGAACAACCCTCTCATTGGCCTTTCAAAGGAACACTTCATTCTAACATGTGTTGACTGAGTTTCAGTGGGTTTTTGGTCATATTTTGGCATGTCATGTTTCTGTTTTTTGGCTGGTTTGGTGGCCCCTCATGTGCTTCATATACATGTAGTGTAAACCATGCTTACTAGCCTATGTTGCATGTTGTTTTAACCCTTCATGTTAGCACTTTTTGGCCATGCCTTAAACTGATTTTGTGCATGTTTTGGACTGCCTTAACTCTGTTTTTGGGTCTCATGGTCGAATGATGCTTGTTTTGCATGCTTGTAGTTCACTATCCATGCCTAGCTTTGAGATTTGAGGTCTATTGCATGCATATACTGAGGTGTTTTCATGCTTTGGGGTCATTATACATCATATTTCAGAGCTTATATGAATTCCATATTCCCATGATTTCCACTCTTTAAACGTGTTTGAGAGTTGTGCATAAATGCCTCGTTTTCGGACCATTGCATGAGCTTCGTTTCTTTGCATGTTGAGTCATCATTTTGGCCATTTTCCCACTGTTTCAGACCTGCCTAGGGTCTGTTTGGGGCTGGTTTTGCCATTTATCATTGCTTTGTGTACCTCTAGTGTAACCCGCTTCATTAGTTTCGGTATTCGAGCCATCTTGCATGCATTGGTGACATATTCGCATGATTCGGGACCATTGTATTATGTTTCAGAGCTGGAAAATGTGTGTTTGCATGCCATACTTCATCCTTTGCCATGCTTAGTCAGAGTTGCATGTCGTGCCTTAGGATCGGTCCTTTGCATCCGTGCATGTTTGCATGTATTTTGGTTGTCTCATTTCCATCATATGGCCACTGATTTGAGTGGGGCTGAGGTCCACTCATTTTAGTTTAAGTCCATATTGCATTGCGTATGCCATATAGTTCGTGTGCATTGAGTATGCCATTCTCAGTTCATAGCATTGCGTATGCTAGTTGCATGTTTGCATATCATCCCTCGTATGCCAGAATGATTAGGCTGCATTGCATTTAGGGTTGCACGTTAGTCACATTGTGTATGCCATCTTATTGCATTGTGTTTGGAGTAGGGTTAGTCCAAACACGGGAAACGAGGGACGTTTCGTACTCAAAGTGATGAAACGTGTCTCAATTTCCGGTCGCCGACACTCCGGATTACCCATGATGGAGTTTAGGCTTTGTTATGTTTATATGTGCATTCATTTCACATTGAGTCGTGCGATTCGACTCCTCGGCCATCATGCATCGAGATGCGTGATTAGTGGCACGAGGATCGAGGTCTACACTCCCTAGAGCTTGTGCAATGACAGGGAGAGTGGTCGTGCATACAAATGTGAAAATACTTTGCCATGCCCCTTTCTTGCTCTCTGTTACAGCAAACCAAAAACCAGCAGCCTTCTAGAGCTTTGTACAATATTCCGGGATCAATTGCAAAACAGAGGCAAATCGGGGCATCGCAAGGAATATCCCGACAAAGCGACCCGAGCACGCATGCATCTTTCATCATTCGGAACAAGAGCTGAGGCAGTCCATTTTATAGCTTACATGCTAGTTTATTCGCTTTCCTAGTTAATTTGTTAATTAATTAGGGTTTTGTAATATTTAATTAGCTAGAGTAGTTAATTATTTATTCGGACTGTATTATTTATTCGGACCCTCCGAGCGAGGGCAATTGTGTAATAAGTGTGCGTGTGTGTGATGTATGTCTTCCAACCCCACGTCTTTCTCCCTTTTATTTACCAGCTTATGATGGTTAGTTTAGGGCATGTTTCAATTAGCATCTATATGTTCGCATGTTTGCATTCATTCATCTGTCTTGCATGCACTGGGCTCGGTGCATCATACTAATTGTATTGTGTTTCAATTCCAAGTTGAATACATGTTTCCTGTTGCATTTCATATGCCATGTTTAGAATAGCCGAGCCTATCTTAGTTGTATTTTGCATGTGTTGCATTAGCCATCTTAACATGAACTAGGATCATGCATTGATTACTAAGTAGTTTCTGTTTTGGCTTGGAGTACTCGGTAAGTATTTATGCTTTAGCATCCTTACATGTGTGTGAGTGACTGCCATGATAGTATGCTTACCATGAGACTATGTGCTTATGTGATATAACTGCCTGAATGCCTGTGGGTGAAGGTTGGATTATCTGAATTGGAACAATTCATTGATTGTGAGTTTTAAGCCCACTAGATAGTGGCAAATCACCATGTTTTCTAAGCCCACTTGAGGGTGGCAAAATCCGCATTTTAGCCTACTTGCGAGTAGCAAACCGCTTTAAAAAACAAACATGAAATTTTTTTCCAACTCAGGCGATCCAGTCTATACTTGTATGTTGCACGCATCACATAGTAATTCTAGGCTAATAAACCGGAATAAGAGCACATAATGTTTTCAAAACTCGATATCATGGTTAGTAGAGGCCGATCTTTGATCGGGCGAGCGGGGGTGCTCACGAAGTGACCTTCCCCAATCGTACCCAAGTTCCCGAGCCGAGGCAACTTTGGTGATGACGGACACGTGGCCTTAGGCAATGAGTCAGGGTTTCCTAAATTCCCCAAAAATAAATATTTAGGTGGCGACTCTGTATCTGGCAAAGCAATCCATGTTTGGCACTTCTTTCAAAAAATCTGTTTTCAAAAACGATTTGTCAGATTTGGACTCTTTGATGATTCATCGGTCTTGCATTGCACTCTGCGAGATTAGATACTGGACCGTGGCATTAAGTCCTGAACTGTAGTGAGCCCAATGAACAAAACGGGATTCCCTCTCGGGACGTTCGGGGACGTCTACAGTTTCTGGCCACTCTGCTGGGGAGTTAGAGAAGTTGACTCGAACTCATGATATCTGGTTTTGACTACAGTTATGTGTTTCTTTGCATTGCATTTGCATTGGTGTGCCTAGGACACCGTGTTTGCCACATGCTATTCCTGAACGGTTTACCGGAGGCTCGCTTCGAGAAGCGTGCCATAAGGCTGACCGGTTGTGGGCTCTGCCACAATGGGAACACAAACCCCGATTTTTACCGGGGCACCCTTTTTTGACCATTCGACCTAGTGCATATTCGAAATCCATAGTGACCATTCCAAGTTAGGACAGGTTGCTTACCCGATTGTAGGCTGTTTGAAACCACTGCGTGCATAGTGAAACCCTAGCTCCTGACAAAATAGGACCCGGAAACCTTACCCAAACATAGGGGTGTTTTCGCTCTCACTTGCTTGCTATGTGCTTTTAGAGTGCGTCTCTACAGGAATGCATGTATCAGTTTGCAAGTCTGGGTGTCAGGCCTGAGGGCACCAATATTGGGAATCAGTTTTACCTGAGGGTATCAGTTTATAGGCAGAACTTGTGGCAGAATTCTGTAAGGGGGGCACAGTCATTCAGCTTTGCTCATTTTGGTTTTGGTGAAATCAGGCTGAGGTGCTGTCTGTTTTCTCTTTTGCAAGGTAGTCTTGGAACCATAGCTTCAGAAGGCTCCGATATCTCCCAGGTTCATTGGACTCGTGTCAATAGACTTTGTCAGGTCAGAGATTCAGTTCAAGGGCAAATCAGTGTTCCTTCGCCAAAGGTAGGGTAAAAAGGCCAGTCAGGCACAGATCATCAGTTCAACAGTCTTCGGATCAGAAGTCATTATCCATCTCACCTGTGTGCAATTGGGTTGAGATATTTGCTTTTACTCCAGAGATAGACATACGGTAGTTCAGATAGATCAGGGCAGTATGGCAGGGATGGAGGAGATGGTGCGCCAACTCCAAGAAAGTATGAAAATCATGCAGCAGGACGCTGTCGCCAAGCGGAATTTGCCAAACAGCAGGGAGGTCATGGCCCAGCAAGCAGAGCTAATCACCAGACTCCAGCAGCAAACCGGGGCATCCGCTTCACACCAAGCTCCTCTCCCACCAAGAGATCTAATACCCAGGGAGACACCAAATGTCCAGAATATCCAAGAGGATATAGACATCCCGACAGGGCCGGCTCCGCCCCCGATTTTACCTCAATTATCCAAGTCACCCACTCCTATCAATCAACCGGACTCTCTCTTTGAGTTCGAGGTGGACCCTATAGCGTTGAAGTTGAGCAAGCTTGAAAAGTTGTTCAAGAAATCCCAAGGGGTAAAGTCCATCCCAGACATCGAGGACGGGTATACCGACGCGGCTGTGACGCTGCCAGATCAGTTTAAGATGCCATAAATTGATCGTTTTGATGGGTCCGGGGATCCCATGGTGCATCTCTGTTTGTTTTCGGACGTACTAAGGCCGATGGACCTCACCAGACTACAGAAGCTTTCATTGTTTGGCCAGACCCTGTCAGGTGTGGCGGCCATCTGGTACGTAAAACTGGAGGATGATGTCAAGAGGAATTGGGATGAGATGGTCGAGGCTTTTGTCGCTCAGTACTCCTATAATACGCAAATCGAGATTACGACCCGTGATCTCGAGACAACAAGGTAGGAGCCTAAGGAAAGTTTCTCTGAATTCGTAACCCGCTGGAGAGCCAAGGCCTCAATGATGACCATAAGGCCGACGGATAAAGATCAGATTCGGATTATTGTGCGCAATCTCCAGCCCAAGCTTATGCAGAAAATGATTGTTCTCCCTTCCCTACCTTTTCAGATTTACACGAGATGGGGGTGCAAATCGAGGACGCTATGAGGCAGGGCCTCATTGACCAGGAGAAGGAGCAGCCCAGGAGGGTTTTTCCGCAGTTCGAATGCGACCACCAGTGGTGATGCAGCTGCAAGATCTTCTGAAGTGGGCATGGTCACCACCACCACATCAAAAACAGCTACCCCATTCACCGGTGCGTTCGGAAGTAGCTCGCAAAAAACCAAATATCCACCTCGAGTCAAGAGGGTTTTTACCCCACTTTATATGCCTTTGTCAAAGGCTCTAGAGGCCTTACTCCGGAAGGGATATCTGAAACCGTTGGAACAACGGCCTCTACCCGATCCTCTCTCCCAAAGCATGACCAGACTAAGTACTGTGCCTACCATCAACAAACCGGTCATGACACTGATAGTTGCTTTCGTCTGTGCGATAATGTACAGGATCTGTTTGACAACAGGGTCATCGCCGCACCAGTCTTGCAAAGTCTATCGGCACTTGATCAGTGAACTTACGAGGGATAAGGTGACTATGTGATCGAGGGATGAACCACCTGCGGGCGGCACTTAGTTTACTCCAGATATGGCGTATAGTACGCACTGTTTTGAGCATTTGTGAATGCTGGGTTTTGTGCTTTTTAATTCGGGTATTGAGTCAGTTTTTGTTATGTCGTTTAGAGTCTGTCCCATTATATAGAGTCAGTCTTTTCATACTGAGTCAGTTGGTTTGTCTTGTTGTATCGAGTCAGTCCTGTTTTGTTTAGAGTCGGGTGATCCCGGGGGCGTTACCTCGGATATCACTATTTTGTTTTGTGTTTGTCTTTTCGCTTTCTTTTGAGTCTGTTTCTACGGGGGAGCCAGTTACACCAGTAGATCTAATTGAAACAGCTGTGGTTTTCATGCTTTTGTGCTTGTTTCTGCTTTGAGCCTGTTGTGCAGCAAACTTGAATGAAACGGCAGTGCATTTCACCTGCTCTTTTGTGCCTTGAATTCATTACATCGACCTAAGTTTTCAAAAACTCTTTTTGAACACTGCGGTGAAAACAAAGAGGAAGGAATTCCTTCGGGATTTGTAAAAATTTGATCAATTGAGAGAAAGAGAGGCATGCTGAGCCCTAACGAATGAGATCATGCTTGTTAGTGTGAGTACTGGGAAGGATCCTGGCTTGATCCAGATTGGTTCCGCACTGTCTTCAGCGCGAGCGATTTGTCGCTTTCTTAAAAAAATTTTCAAAAAAATGTTTTGCGCAGTCCTACGAAAGACCTGTGTGGAATCGCTCTTGAGATTGTGCAGCCTAGGATCGCTCTCAGCCTCGAGACTCGACCCCTCACTTTCAAACCTTGAACTAGATTCAGAATGTTCAACGATCAACACAATGTGAGGCCGTTGTGGCCGGATCAGAAGCAGCCCATGAACTAGGGGCGAGAATATCAATGTGATCAAAGGAAGCTTGCGAAGCTAGATCAAAAGCAGCCCTGAACTAGGGGCAAAAAATGTCAGATGTGCTCGAAGAGTCAAAGATAAAGACTGGTGGCAAGAATGCCAAATTCCAGAAGGGAAGAAAGAAGAAGGTATCGCTGAAGACAACTGAGTTCCTATCCACAACACTAGGGGCAAATTCACCCCCATTGGATGGACTCCTGCATCGTCAGCGAACAACAGCCATTCTCCTGGATTCAGATGACTTCAGGATCTCAAAACCATTTGCATGGACAAAGCTACACTTTTACCCTTGAGAGGCTCGCTGGGCCGAAAACCCGGAAGGGCGACCCAGGCAAAAGTTAGAGCAAGAAAGAAGAAAAAGAACAAAAAAAAAAAAAAAAAGAAAAAATGCAAAGAATGAAAAAAAGAAAAGAAAGAAAAAATGAAGAAAATGAAAAGAAAAGATGAAAAAGAAAAAAAAGAAAAGAAATTGAAAAGAAAAGAAGAACAAAGCTCGCAAGGTTGAAAACCCAGAAAGGGCGGCCTTGGCAAAAGTTAGAGCGCAAAGGGAGAGGTTAATACCCGAGTGTACCTTAACCCCGAACTACGTAAGGCTTGATTCCCATGTTTGGGATACGTAGGCAACTTCATTCTGAAGTCCAGCCATAAACACTTCAAAATCGATTGTGTCCTGTGTAATGGTTTTGATCATCTTTGTCTTCTCTGTATCCGAGAGTTCGGTTGTGATCGTCACTCTGAGGACTGATTACAATGCGCTGCGGTGCCATCCAAACAAGGGGCAACTTTCCGTTGCCACGAGTGCGTGCTATTCAAACAAGGGGCAACTTTCGTTGCCATGCAGTGCCTTCAGACAAGGGCAATTTTCCATTGTTTTGGATCTGAGGTTGTGCATCTCAAGAGTAGGTTCCGTGCGGTTGAGCAGTGGCCATTTGCAAAAAATGTTTTGAGAATTTTTACTGAGGTTGACTAATTCTCTCGAAAATTATTCCACTTTTCAAAACTGGACCATTTCTTGGACCCAAAAAGAAAAATTTTCAGTGCTCATAACCTAACTCGCATGATTTCAAATCAGAAAATCGAACAAGCGCGTTAATCTAACTCTCATTTTGGTTAAAATTGTTTTAGCAGAAGCCAAAACAAAAAATGGTCAAATGATGAACTAGGGGCACAGTTGAGTCAGGCTTCCTGTCTTTCCCCGTTGTCAATGCATTTGCCAGAAAGGGCACCATACTTGCCGGAAAGGGCACCCTATTCGCCAGAAGGGCACAACTGAAGCTAACAACAAAGGGCTGAAAGCTCTCTCATCCTCTCAAGCAACGAGGTATCAAGCCAGTACGAAGTGCGAAGCACGAACTGGAATGGAATGGGCAGGATATTTCACTCCCTCATCTGGACACATCTGATCACGTCCAAACTCCCCAGCAGAACATCGTCAACCGATGTCAGCACAGATTTGCTACACACCCGGCAGCACAACCCTCTGCGGAAGTTCACTGTGTGAGCAGAAAAAGAATCTAGCAGAATGCTAGGGGCAAGAGCCCGCAACTTCCTATTTATCCATCAACCCACCCTGGGAGGGATAAAAATGAGAGATTAAGAATAGAGAGATGTGCGCTGAGAGAAAAGTGAGGAAAGGGTTTTGAGAGAAAAACCGAGCTTGAGGGCCGAGTGACGTGAGAATCACAAATAAGAAAGGGTGGGAAATAATACCCAGAGAAACAGGCTCCCTATGCACGTCTGAGTGTCGTGTCTTTTTGTTTTATCTCGATTCTTGTTTGGAGTCGTTTCGAGTGTTACTTGATGTGTTTAGGTTGTTTACCTTTTGTTTTCCGTTGTTGAGTCATAGTGCGCTGTGTTCAGTCGTAGGCTCAATACCCCAGTCAAGAACTCATCTCTCAATTTCAAAAATAAAATTGTTTTGCGCTCCGAGTGTGTGCCATTCTCTACATTTGTGCAAAACAAGATCTGTTCTTTCATAAAACTGCAGGGTTCAACCCAGGTCACATGAGAACAGTAAAACCAGGACCTATCTGAAGCTATATAGGTTCCAGACTGCAAAGCAAAAGAAAAGAGGGAAAATGTCGGGTATCTGAGTTTGTTTCAACTTCAGTAAGTTCCGAGATTGCATTCCGTGTGTACCTCTTCAGGTCTTGCCAATGCTCCGAAGTATGAGTGTGCCTCTACCTCAAGCTCAAGATCAAGTATGCTTCAAGCCAGAATGGCGATCAGAAGTGCTCTCCCTGAGTATCATTCCCTGCCAGAGGCATCTCGGCTGTGTTCGCAATGAGTTCCTAGGAGACCAACTGCGACGGTGGAAACTAGAGTTCGAATGGCTGTTGCCTAAAACGCAAAGGTTCGGGATTTCCGAGACTAAAGTCTGGTTTAAATACCCAGAGGCGCGTCCTCGGCTTGAAATCTGTATGGAAGCCCCATAGGTTGAGATAGCATGTATGCACCTCAATTCTGGATACTGAACCAACCTAGTCTGTCACCCCGTTGGAGAATAGGGAAAGTTCTGAATATGATCAGGAAGAAAGGCAGCATCCAAAGTGTTCTACATGAAGAAACCTTGTCAGTATTTCAGAGCCTTTGTACTGCGAGTTGAAGGTAAGTGTTCGAAGAGCACGAGGGGAGATCCCCGTCAGAGTAGAGCGGTTCATCGCCACTCACCCTATGAGGTGCTTTCTAAAGTGCCGCTAGGTTTGTTTATTGCATTCCTTAAACATCATGCGTTGTATTGCATTGTACCTGTCAAGTTTCTTTCTTATTCATACACGATATTGTATGTACGGTTCATTCAAAGAAGTTCCGTTTGAGATCATTTATTTAGTGTATCAATCACACTTCATTCGCTTAGTGTATCAATCACACTTCATTTATTTAGTGTATCAATCACACTCTCTTCACTTAGTGTATCAATCACACTTCTTTCATTTTTTGTATCTATCACACACATTCTCATTTTCTGTATCTATCACACACATCCTCATTTTGTGTATCTATCATGCACATATTCACTTCATTTACTTTAGTGTATCCATCACACTTCATCACTTTTAGTGTATCTATCATACTCTGTTCACATAGTGCATCTATCACACTTTGTGTTCGCTTTTAGTGTATCAATCACACTCTGTTCACTTAGTACATCTATCACACTTTGTGTTCACCTTCAGTGTATCTATCATACTCTGTTCACATAGTGCATCTATCACACTTTGTGTTCACTTTTAGTGTATCTATCATACTTTGTTCACATAGTGCATCTATCACACTTTGTGTTCGCTTTTAGTGTATCAATCACACTCTGTTCACTTAGTGCATCTATCACACTTTGTGTTCGCTTTTAGTGTATCAATCACACTCTGTTCACTTAGTGCATCTATCACACTTTGTGTTCGCTTTTAGTGTATCAATCACACTCTGTTCACTTAGTGCATCTATCACACTTTGTGTTCACTTTTTGTGTATCCATCATACTTTGCTTCACATAGTGCATCTATCACACTTTGTGTTCACTTTTAGTGTCTATCACACTTTGCTTCATATAGTGTATCCATCGCACTCACTTCGCTTTGTGTATCTATCACACTATGCTCACTTTGTGTATCTATCACACTATGCTCACTTTGTGTATCTATCACACTTTGCTTCACTTAGTGTATCAATCACACTTTATTCATATAGTGTATCCATCACACTCTCTTCACTTTTGTGTATCTATCGTACATGCTCGCTAAGATTGCATAATCTTCTTACATCATAACTGCATGAAATGTAGTTTGATTTGCCTTCTTGCTTAAAACTGTCGCATTTATTGTGAATATTTGTTTCGTTACAGCTTTATTTATATGATCCTTACTGCATGAAATGTAGTTTCGCCTTGCATTCTCGCTTAGAACTGTTGCATCTATTGTGAATATTTGCTTCATTACAGCTTGCTGCTTTGCATGGTCATGAATCACATTCGGCTTTGTGCATATCATTTTGCATTTTGCCCCCTACTTGCGGGCGCGCCTACGGGCACATCTCTTCGTTTATCTTGCATGTTTGTCTAAGTCTTCGGCCTTGTCAAAAATGGGTCGTCTCTGGGCTTTGACATTCACTCCCGTCACGTATGACTTCCGAGTTCTGTCAAAGAGGGGCAACTGTAGACACCCCATTTTTGACCGACCTTAAGACTCAGACGTCATCGATTGAGTGCTCGGTGATTGCGCATTTTGTGCTCGTTCTGAGGTTACGGAGTCTCGGCTGAGAGCCTTGCCTCCGGACTTCGGGACTTTGTTGTGCTTTGCCTCGATTTGTGAACCAGGTTCTGTTTTTTCTTCCCGAAGGGAGGGAGAGGTCTCGTAGACCATCTCTCAGTGGCCGTAGGATACTTTTCGTGGTCGTAGACCACTGTTCCCGTTTGGAGACCAGTTTTCGGTTTTCAGAGCCGTCGGCCGTGCGCCTCGGTTCGGGACCGCTTAACTTTCTCCGTTCGCTCTGGTTTTTGGCACACACCTTGTTTCCTCTCTCTAGAGGGACACTGTGGCCCAGGAGACCACCTTCGTGGTCACGTGCCACTTTCGATGCTTAACAATCAGTTTTCGGGGCACCTGACTGCGCGTTTTGGCTCCCGAACCCTCGTTTTGCATCCGTCTTAGTTCATTTTTGGTGTGGACCCTATTTTAATTGTTTGGGAGGTGGCACAAGGGTGGGAGACCACCTTTTCTCCTTGGAGACCACTTTTCTCCCCGCTTGTCGATTTCTGGTTTTCTTGTCGGGAAGCTGGTTTTCTTGGTTTTTGGGCCACATTTACTAATCTCCCACCCACCACTAGCTTACATTCAATCGGGAGACCACCAAATGGGGCCACCGACCAGTTTTTTTTGAGTTGAACCTTTTGAACCCTTGTTTTAGCTTCTTGAGGAAGCTTGAACCTTTTGAACCTTTGCTCTAGCTTCTCCAAGAAGCTTGAACCTTTTTTTAGCTTCTTGAAGAAGCTTGACCCTTTGCTCCAAGCTTCTAAGAGAAGCTTGAACCTTTCTTAGCTTCTTGAGGAAGCTTGACCCCATTGCTTTAGCTTCCTCAAGAAGCTTGACTCTTTTGATTTAGCTTCCTTTAGAAGCTTGGCCTCTTGGCTCCAAGCTTCTTAGAGAAGCTATGGACCTCCTTTTCTACAAGAGGGAGCCTCTCCCTCATGAGCCAAGATTGAGAAATTTTGGCTAAGGCATATACATACACCTCTCTCTATCTCTCTACATCCAAGCAACAAAGCTCCATTGTTCTTGCACCATTGCACTACACCTCCTATCTTAACACCTCCACCATCACTCTAAGCACCTTGGAGCTCATTTTCAGAGGTTGAAGAGTTCCTATTTTGGTCCAGAAGCTGCTGGCCTTCTTCTCTACAGGGGTAAGTCTCTATTTCCCTCTTTGTAGCATTGTTTTGCTTCATATCTTAGGCCATGCATTAGGCAATGCTTCATTTCCCCCTTGCATGCTTCATTTCCTCTTATTTTAGGCCATGCATTAGGGCCTTTGTTGTGAGCTTTGTTGGCCCTTTTGACCACTGAAATCCATCAGATTTTCAGTGGTTATTATATGTTTTTGAGCCTCAAAATCAGAGAGGGGTGACCCTCTCACCCCTTGTTTTGTTTACTAGCTTTGTTGGCCTTACAAAGGAGCCCCTATTTGCATGTTTCAAAGCCATGTTTCAGGCCACTTTTTGTGAGTTTTGTGACCTGCATAGGCTCTGCCCAGAGCCCTTTTTGCCATGTTGAATGTCTATTATGCATGTGTAGAGTAATCCTCTTCAAGGCCTTCCAAAGGGGCCTTTACTTGCATGCTTCCTAGACTCATTTCAGGCCCTTTTCAGTGAGTTTTAGGGTCCTCATAACCTCTTTCCAAAGGTAGTTTTGCCATTTTGTGTGTCCATCATACATGTGTGGAACAACCCTCTCATTGGCCTTTCAAAGGAACACTTCATTCTAACATGTGTTGACTGAGTTTCAGTGGGTTTTTGGTCATATTTTGGCATGTTATATTTCTGTTTTTGGCTGGTTTGGTGGCCTCTCATGTGCTTCATATACATGTAGTGTAAACCATGCTTACTAGCCTATGTTGCATGTTGTTTTGGCCCTTCATGTTAGCACTTTTTGGCCATGCCTTAAACTGATTTTGTGCATGTTTTGGACTGCCTTAACTCTGTTTTTGGGTCTCATGGTCGAATGATGCTTGTTTTGCATGCTTGTAGTTCAATATCCATGCCTAGCTTTGAGATTTGAGGTCTATTGCATGCATATACTGAGGTGTTTTCATGCTTTGGGGTCATTATACATCATATTTTAGAGCTTATATGAATTCCATATTCCCATGATTTCCACTCTTTAAACGTGTTTGAGAGTTGTGCATAAATGCCTCGTTTTCGGACCATTGCATGAGCTTCGTTTCTTTGCATGTTGAGTCATCATTTTGGGCCATTTTCCCACTGTTTCAGACCTACCTAGGGTCTGTTTGGGGCTGGTTTTTCCATTTATACATTGCTTTGTGTACCTCTAGTGTAACCCGCTTCACTAGTTTCGGTATTCGAGCCATCTTGCATGCATTGCGTGACATATTCGCATGATTCGGGACCATTGTACATTATGTTTCAGAGCTGGAAAATGTGTGTTTGCATGCCATACTTCATCCTTTGCCATGCTTAGTTAGAGTTGCATGTTGTGCCTTAGGATCGATCCTTTGCATCTGTGCATGTTTGTATGTATTTCGGTTGTCTCATTTCCATCATATGGCCGCTGATTTGAGTGGGGCTGAGGTCCACTCATTTTAGTTTAAGTCCATATTGCATTGCGTATGCCATATAGTTCGTGTGCATTGAGTATGCCATTCTCAGTTCATAGCATTGCGTATGCTAGTTGCATGTTTGCATATCATCCCTCGCATGCCAGCATGATTAGGTTGCATTGCATTTAGGGTTGCACGTTAGTCACATTGTGTATGCCATCTCATTGCATTGTGTTTGGAGTAGGGTTAGTCCAAACACGGGAAACGAGGGACGTTTCGTACTCAAAGTGACGAAACGTGTCTCAATTTCCGGTCGCCGACACTTCGGATTACCCATGATGGAGTTTAGGCTTTGTTATGTTTATATGTGCATTCATTTCACATTGAGTCATGCGATTCGACTCCTCGGCCATCATGCATCGAGATGCGTGATTAGTGGCACGAGGATCGAGGTCTACACTCCCTAGAGCTTGTGCAATGACAGGGAGAGTGGTCGTGCATACATATGTGAAAATACTTTGCCATGCCCCTTTCTTGCTCTCTGTTGCAGCAAACCAGAAACCAGCAGCCTTCTAGAGCTTTGTACAATATTCCGGGATCAATTGCAAAACAGAGGCAAATCGGGGCATCGCAAGGAATTTCCCGACAAAGCGACCCGAGCACGCATGCATCTTTCATCATTCGGAACAAGAGCTGAGGCAGTCCATTTTATAGCTTACATGCTAGTTTATTCGCTTTCCTAGTTAATTTGTTAATTAATTAGGGTTTTGTAATATTTAATTAGCTAGAGTAGTTAATTATTTATTCGGACTGTATTATTTATTCGGACCCTCCGAGCCAGGGAAATTGTGTAATAAGTGTGCATGTGTGTGATGTATGTCTTCCAACCCCACGTCTTTCTCCCTTTTATTTACCAGCTTATGATGGTTAGTTTAGGACATGTTTCAATTAGCATCTATATGTTCGCATGTTTGCATTCATTCATCTGTCTTGCATGCACCGGGCTCGGCGCATCATACTAACTGTATTGTATTTCAATTCCAAGTTGAATACATGTTTCCTGTTGCATTTCATATGCCATGTTTAGAATAGCCGAGCCTATCTTAGTTGCATTTTGCATGTGTTGCATTAGCCGTCTTAACATGAACTAGGATCATGCATTGATTACTAAGTAGTTTCTGTTTTGGCTTGGAGTACTCGGTAAGTATTTATGCTTTAGCATCCTTGCATGTGTGTGAGTGACTGCCATGATAGTATGCTTACCATGAGACTATGTGCTTATGTGATATAACTGCCTGAATACCTGTGGGTAAAGGTTGGATTATCTGAATTTGAACAATTCATTGATTGCGAGTTTTAAGCCCACTAGATAGTGGCAAATCACCATGTTTTCTAAGCCCACTTGAGGGTGGCAAAATCCACATTTTAGCCTACTTGCGAGTAGCAAACCGCTTTCAAAAACAAACATGAAATGTTTTGTTCCAACTTAGGCGATCTAGTCTATACTTGTATGTTGCGCACATCACATAGTAATTCTAGGCTAATAAACCGGAATAAGAGCACATAATGTTTTCAAAACTCGATATCATGGTTAGTAGAGGCCGATCTTTGATCGGGCGAGCGGGGGTGCTCACGAAGTGACCTTCCCCAATCGTACCCAAGTTCCCGAGCCGAGGAAACTTTGGTGATGACGGACACGTGGCCTTCGGCAACTAGTCAGGGTTTCCTAAATTCCCCAAAAATAAATATTTAGGTGGCGACTCTGTATCTGGCAAAGCAGTCCATGTTTGGCACTTCTTTCAAAAAATCTGTTTTCAAAAACGATTTGCCGGATTTGGACTCTTTGATGATTCATCGGTCTTGCATTGCACTCTGCGAGATTAGATACAGGACCATGGGATTGAGTCTTGAACTGTAGTGAGCCCAATGAACAAAACGGGATTCCTTCCCGGGACGTTCAGGGACGTCTTCACGCTTGTGATTGCCTCCTACTTTCCTCATTGTTTTGTGGAGGGTCGCCACGAGTATTGTAGCTCGGTTTGTCTTTCTTGCCAATCGTGTTAACTTTAGATGTGGCCTTCTTGTCCGACATTGCTGTAGTGTCGGACCTTGCCTTAGTGTGAGCGACGTACTCTTCTATCCTTATGTGCTGATATACCCTTTCTATCAAAGCTTCCATCAAAAGATGTGGATTCATAGTTATTGAGTCCCTCAATCTGTGCCCAACAGGCAGGCCGCGCTTGTAGTGGGCAATAGCTAGGTTAGAAGGGCATTCACCAATTTGGTTGAATGTCTCCCAATACATATTGTTGTATGACTTCAATGTTTCGTTCTTGCCCATGTCAATAGTGAGCAATTGGTTTACCCCCATGGAAGTTTTGGTGTTTGTTTTGAACCTGGTAACAAAGGCCTTTGCGAGTTGAGCCCAGCAGGTGATGCTGCCTTCTGGCAACCTCTCAAACCACGTCAAGCTCAAATCCCCAAGACTTGACGGAAACAAGATGCACAATAGAGCATCGTCTCTTCTGTAAATAGCCATGACTTGTCGAAAGTGACTAAGATGTATGTAAGGATCTAACTTCTCGTCATAGATCGTGAACTTGGGCTGGCTAAATCCCCCAGGTAGAGGCGTGTTCTCTGTTGCTAGTATGAACGACGAACTTTGCAACCTGGCCAGCACCCTGTCCGTTGGCTCATAAGCAAGATGCGACATTGGCATTGCAACCTTGACGCTTTCATGCATCCTAGAAGCCAATTGCTACAAAGCAGATACCCTTTGGGGGTCCTGCGCCTCGGTAACTTCTCTATTTTGTGTCATCTCTTCTAAAATAGTCCGCAAATCTTTCGGTCTAGGCAGTTCCGTATATCAAGACGATGTTTGATGAGTGTGCAAGGGTCAATAACTGCTACCTTCAGTGTAAGATCTTTTAGACCTCGCCCTTTTAGGCCTGGAGTGGCGAGTTCTAGAAGTCCTCGAATGGGAGTTGTCTGTCCTGAAGCTTCTGCTCCCAGAATGTGCAGTTGTGGGTGTTGGCTTTTTTGGCTTTCGAAGGTTAGAAATGTAATTCGAGCGTGCCAGAAAGGATCAATTAGTCCTTACAAAGATTAGTAAATGCCAACCAATTAGTCAGACGATTGCTTCGAAGTTCTTTTAGCCTCAATAAAGAGGACTTTTATTGGTGGCTTGATTTTTAGGAGAAAATTAAGAAGACTAATCAAAGTAAAAGAAAGTGGGAAAACAGTGTCAGAAATCAAACTTTATTAAGTAAACAAGAGTTTACAATTGAACTTGCGCACTTTTACATCTTCGAAGGGGATTATAACAATAGACTAATTTAGAATTACTCCTAGGAATTTGAAGTGCAGTACAAGAAAGTAAAAGACTGGAATTTAAAGGACTGGAAAAATGTAAAGTAAATAACTAGTTTCTGGATTTGATTCTGGGTCCAGTCATTATTAGCACTCTCCTCTAATTATAGGCTCTAAGGATAACTGTCGAAGTGGCTGATAACCGCTGAAGTAGGTAATAACTGTCGAAGTGATCTCCATGATCACTGGGTATGGCTGTGAACAATTTGCTTCCACTGTACCACTCTTATAGTTAGGCTTCCCTCATGAATTTAAATTTAAATTGTAAGCAACCGTTTGGCCACGTCACCTTATGTGTCTTGACTATTCCCATGCCTCGCAGATCCATCGCCATTGATACAAGTTACGACGTGTCTGTTAATGACTAGAGATCTTCACTGATTCCCAAATTACCCCTTATGGACCACATGTCAGGTTGTGATTGGTTTGTACAAAATATACCGCTAATAGTGGCATATCCATCTTGATCTCTAGAAGGATGAGATCGCGTTCGTCCTTCGCGGATCTCCACTTCTGTCACACCTTTGCCTCTCACTTGGCGCTTCAAAGCCTCAATATCTGTCGTCATCTTCCTTATCAACTCGTCTTGCTCCTTCATGCGATCCTTCAAAATCTGGGTATTTGTTCGTCGCCTTTAAATCTCGCTTTTCTCACGCACCTCTGTGAGGGTTTCGTTGCTGAGGGTCTAAATTTTCCATGGGTGGAGTGGAAGGCAAATAATCACGCTTTCTAGCATCTGGCCATCAATGCGACAAATCTTCATTGTGCACCATTAAAGCTTGTTGAAGGAAAACTTGATCAAAAGGTAAGTTTTCTAAAATTTCCACAAACGATTCCAATGGTACGAGCACGAAATAATATTTCTCGTATAATCCTGTTGATCAAGTTTTCGCTCCTCCAAATGTCGTCGTTCAATCACCTAAAAACACAAACGTGAGCTAGCTGGCAGGTATGTATTGGAAACCCCTCCGATGCCCAAATTAGCAAGTTGACAAAAGACGAAAAAACTTTGTGAATTTGAGAGTAAGAATTGCAATACCTGAGATTAGGGTTTGGTTTGACCTTTTGTAGATTCCACATGGCACAATCCTAATAGGACTCTAACTCTCCTATGTAGAGTCCTCCTAGGAATCACATTCCTAAAGGATAAGCTTATCCTTTAACACATTCCTCACTGCAAGCCAAGTGAGATGGCACAAGTCTTAGCTTGGCTTTCAACATGGCGTTAACTGCCACTAGAAAGTAGATAGGTCCATAAATATGGGTATTTACTAGTTCAGTCAAACATTTTTGACCACCACTAGGAAGTAGCTAGGTCCAGAAATATGGGCATTTACTAGTTCGGTCAAACATCTTTGACCGCCACTAGGAAGTAGCTAGGTACAGAAAAAGAGACATTTACTAGTTCGGTCAAACATCTTTCACCGCCACTCCAACCTAGCTCAACCTAATTTGGTTACACAAATCACCCTCTCAATTATTATTTTGTTCATATTAATGATTTTTTTTTTTACAATTTTTATTCATTTTTTTAATTTAATATGATTATGCAATATTTAAGCTAGTAGTTATTAGTTTGGTAACCATTCTATTCAATTCAATTCACTTAACAAACCAAACGTGGGAATGGGAATGGGAATGGTCATTCCATTCCCACATCATTTTACTATGTCAATCAAACAGTGAAATGAAAATGAGCATTCTATTCTACCATGTATTCCATTCCCATTATCATTTTATTTCCACTTCATTTCATGCTATCGTACCAAACGTGCTCTAAGGGTATTCGGGCGAAAAATTCAATTTTAGATTTTCTTTACCTAAAGGTCCAGGCGTTGAAACACTTTATCCAAAAGGACAAGCTTAAGCATAATGACCAAAATACCCTTATGTATATCATATACGTGGTCCCAACAGTCACACTCTCTCTTACTCTTTCTCTCCCAATCCTAACCTACACACACACACACACACACACACACACACACACACACACACACACACACACACACACACAGATCTGACTCGTCGGAGGTTAAGAGGCTCAGATTTGACTCGTCAAAAGTGAATAGACTTAGATCTGTGCATGATGAATCTAAATCTAGACTCCTTTGTGAAGAGCTTTCCATTACAGCCGGTGACGGTGGTACATTTGACATCAAATTCCAAACCCAAGCCTACCGGTAGTGGTGATCGGATGGCAAGTTGAGGTTGAGAGACATGCTAGACGATAGCAAAAAGTTGGTCTTGGCTTTGAAACCTTCGAGAGAGGACTTCATCTTCAATCTTTACACCACTAGCAGGACCAGAAACCTTGAACCCTTTTCCCCTCACGTAGTTTTAATCTCTGTCTTTGTCTCTCTCTCTCTTCTTTTTTGTTTTTCTTTTTTGTGTTTTCTTTTTGTTTTTTACCTCATTCTACTTTATTATTGTATTAATTTTACAACAATAAGATCTTCTTGATGTTTGCAATGGGGTTAAAACATCAAATCAGAGCAAAATAGTGATGGTTATTAAAAGATCTGTCAACAACATGATATGATGGAGTTGCACTATGAAATCCAAAGTTGAACAAATTTGTGTGTAAATTTGAACAGATATGTGTTATTTGTTCAAATTTTTTTATTTTTTATTCTTGGATATGGCTTGTTGTTGTTGATGATGTTATTATATATATATATATATATATCCTTTTTGTTGTTTTTGTTCATTGCAATAGATAGAGAGAAAAAGATAAGGAGACAGAGAATTTGAACAGATAACTCTTCTTTCCAACTTTCCTCACGCATTTCAATAGATCATTACCTCTTATTTCAATAGATGAAAATATAATTTGAATAGATAATTTCAACAAATAGGAAAAAATAAAATATTAAATAGATAAAAACAAACAAATTCACTTTTTGACAGATATGTTTAACAGATAGATACAAAGTTTCAATAGGTAAAAAAGATTTTGACAATTGATAGAGTTGGTTTGACAGATAAGAAAAAAAATTGAACTGAAAAGATAAAAAAATTGAACAGATAGGCTGAAAAAATGAACAGATAAGGGAATAAAATTAAACAAATAGAGAAAAAATTGAACAGATAGACATAAATTTGAAATGATAGAAAAAAATTTAAATAGGTAGAAAATAATTTGAACATATAGATATAAATTTGAATATATAGTCAACAAATAAAAAAAAGTCAATAGACAAATTAAAAGGTAAAACTAAAAACAAAATGTTCTCTAAAACTAACAAAATGATTTCTCACTAAACTATTTCAAAAGAAGGACCTCTCACAACAAAAAATATTTACTGAACCTAATACCTTATACCGTCCTTACCTTGAACTTTTTAATAATTTTCTCAATAATTAATCTATTAAAGTCACTAAAATATAATAATAATTATAGTAATTGACAAGTTGCTTAGAGATGCTTTTAGAACATTCTCATCAAAATAAAATTTGTGTCACACGAGAGCGATTCTCGGCCTAAAAAATCTTATCTCTTCTATATTTAAATAAAATTTATATTTTTAGATAAGATCTTATTTGTAACTATTAAATTTTATGTTTTATAATTTTCGTAAGTTAAATTTTATAAGAGTTTAATTATATCTCTATTTTATGACTCCCAATTATACTTAATTTTAAAATGACAGAAAATAATTTGAAAAAAATATTTAATTAGTATTATTTTTCATCTCATTAAAAATGCAATTGGATATGATAAAACCGGAAATGAGATACTTTCATCTTATAATATGATCCGAATCCAAGAGTAATGCTAAATTTTTAAAAAAAATTATCAATTTTTTATAAAATGCTCATATGAGTGTGGAATCATATGAATAGATCCTACATCATATAAACATTTAATTAAAAAAAAAAAAAAATTCTAGTGTCTTTAGCATTTGTCCAAATCCAAGCCACTTTACAGGCCAAACTTCACCCAATAGAAACCACGTGAGTTTATGGTGGATAGAGACATCGCGTCAATGGGATGCGACCCACAGGCGCCGCGATAACAGTGAATCTGAGCCCTGGCCCCCCTGTTTGCCACTTCAATAATATTATATGTATATGAGTGGTAGTACATGCACCAATTAGTATATTAACTAGTGTACTAATACTAGTTATGATATTATTATTAATCTCCCTCATTATATAAATTACAAATACTAAAAACATCTTAAATTATGCCATAGCATTAATTGATACACTAATTAGTATACTAATTGGTGTATATATCATTAATTTATATATATTTATAAAATATTTTTTAAAAAAATATAAATTTCTAAACCGCATTTATTGCATTAATTGCGAGTGTGCCCTATATTGTATTAATCTTAAATTTACATCTTATATATCATTTCAAAATATTTTTTTAGAGTTGAGTTTTAACCGATCTAAATCTGAACTAGAGCGTTTTGCTAACGTCAGTAAAGTGCCTTATTTATTATATAAAAAAAAATAGTCTTTTTAACTAACAAATCTGATTGGAGCTACATTATTTCAATCCTAATTTCTTAAGTCTCTGATTAAAAAAAAAATAAAAATCCCCGTATTACTCTAAACCCTTTTCATATTACCCTAAACCTTATATAATAGATAGATTACTACCTACTAACCTAAACACTACACAGCAGCCTTCCTATCACAGCAAAAATTAGGGCGACAGTAAGAGTTCAACGGCAGTAAACATTTCAACGTCTGTACAAAGGCAGTAGCTGTGAGACACAATTTCGAAAGAAAAACATTTTAACGTCTGTGAGTAAATTATTTATTTTTTAATATAGTGATTTTATTTTTAAATTGATTAAGAATGATTGTATTCATTAGATTTACATATAGTGATTATATTTTTAAATTGATTAAGAATGATTGTATTTATTAGGTTTACATAAAATATTAAATATTGATGATGATTGGATTGTATTTTGTGATGGTGATTAAAATTTTGTTTATTTTTCAATATTTTATTTGTAATCTATGTTTTTTGGGAAAAAAAAAATTAGATTGTATTCATTAGGTTCACTTAAAGTACGTATAGCGATCCCGATTTTTCCCTGTCATTCATTGTATTCCGGACTCGGGTTCCGTGGTTGTATGTTGTTGTCTATGCCTTGTTTTCATCCTTTAATTCTTTGTATTTGAGTTGTGGGATGTGTTGAGTAAGTTGGAATAGGTTGGTTGTGAGTTGAAACAAAAGGTTACTGCCCAGGATTTGGCTTCTTAGCTCGAGCGAGACTTTTTGCGCTCGAGCGAGCCTTGGGTGTTTGCTTCTTCGCTCGAGCGAGGGATTGTGTGCTCGAGCGAGTATTGTGGGTTTTCAGGCTTCTTTTTCAGATGCAGTTTCCGCTCAAGCGAGTTTTTTTGCGCTCGAGCGAGCCTTGTGTCTTGTGTCTCTTCGCTCGAGCGAGAACTCTTGGGCTCAAGCATGCGTTTGCGTCTCTTTTAGACCTAAAGGATGGCATTCTTCGCTCGAGCGAGCTTTTTTGTACTCGAGCGAGCCCTGTGTTGTTTGTTCCGTCGCTCGAGCGAGAACTCTTGCGCTCGAGCGTGCGTTTGCGTTGGTTCAGACCTGAAGCTTCTCATTGTTCGCTTGAGCGACGATTCTTGCGCTCGAGTGAGGTTCTTTTGTGTCTGGTTGCTCGAGCGAGACCTGTTTATATCAGTTCGCAGCAGCGGGATTTTTATCACCTTATCACCTCCTTTTTCACTCCAAACCCTAAATCCGGCTGCCTCTCTCTCTAAACTCTCTCTCTCTCTCTCTCTATACAAATACACCTTGTTCTTGGGTCTCTCTACCCTAGTCTCTTTGTAAGAAAGCTAGAGCATTGCGTTGGCTATCTATTGATCCGAAAAAGTGTGGATTTGGAGCATCTTGAGTTTCTCCCTTCTTCTCCTTTGAGCTTCTCCATTTGAGGTAGGGATAAACTACTCATTTCTATGAGCTTTAACATAAATGTTGGTCATTTTGCATAAATGTTGGTCATTTTGTATAAATGGTTGGATTTGGGAAGTTTGGGTGAAGTTAGGGTTTGGGTGTTGATTTGTGAAAGAGGGGTTTTCAATTTTCAACTCCATATGTGTATGTGAATCTTAAAAATGGGGTTATTGGTGTATAATTGTTGAAATGGTAAGATGTAGACCTTTGGGTCAATGTTTTGGAATTTGGGGGAAAATACCCTAGTTTGGAATTAAATAACTACTTTGTATAAATAGTGAATTCATTGTGGAAATATAAAATTGGTTTGGAAATTATGACATTGGAAAGAATGGTGTTTAAATGGTGTGGTTGGATTGAATAATCATCCACCTATGGAAAAGTTGATAAGTTATCTGTTTGATAAATTTATTTATCTGTTTAGAAATATCTGTTTTGGGCTATCAGTGGAGGATAGCCATGATTGTTGTAGAGACTACATGTTGATTAGGTAAATTGAAACTAATCAATTGGATTATGTCATTAAATATGATGGTTGGATTAAAACGTTGAATATGTGAATTGTTGAGTCATTGTATATGCCAACATGTTAATACATTGTATATGTATCTTTGTATGGGAGGAGATAGGGGGTGTACTCCATTGTGTGTGAGGAGATAGGGGATGGACTCCATTGATAACTAAGTTGGCCAGAGTGTCCTGAGTGAAAGTCCCGAAATCTTATTTATCTGTGGGTGCCGGTTCCCTCGGACGTAGTTCCGTAAAATGGCAAGTGAATGGAAGTGCATGAATGATGTTTATAATTAAAGTGTTAATAATATGAGTTGTAGTTAGGGGTGTGCGCGGTGCGGGTCGGTGCGGTTTGAGAGAAAAATAGAAACCGTATGGCGGGTGGCGGATTGATAAAAGTGTCACTAGAATTTGCCATTTTCCTTATCAAAAACCGGCGGTTCGGTTAGCAAATAATGGTGGATTTGCCTTGGCGGTTTGGGCGGATTGGCGGTTTATAAAAAATATAATTCAAATTACAAAACATAAATCAAAGAGTAAAAAAAAGACGAGAGATACCGTGATGTTAAGCATCTTGCGAAGCTTTCTTCTGATGCAGCAAGTGTAGCAACAACATGATAATATCAACGACTATGCCATTAGTTCATTACAAGCATCTATGGAAGCTACAATGATCAAATACAATACATAAAATTAATATCATTCAGAGTTTACAATATATTGAAAATGTTTACTCTTGAAAAGTATTTAGATTGAAAAGTGAGCTAATGCAAGTTTGCAACATGGCCAGAAAAAAAAAAAGATTGAAAAGTGAATTGGAATCCAACTTTATTTTGGATTACTGACATCTTGAATTCCCCTCGAGCAGTAATGTAATACTATATTCTAAGGTATAGAACAACAAGCAAACTTAAGTAAAAAAGAATTTTTAGAATCTTATAAAACATGATTTAATAGCGGTGCGGGTCGGTGCGGTTTGGAAGAAAAATAGAAATCGGCGGATTGATAAAAGTGACACTAGAATTTGCCATTTTTCTTACCAAAAACCGACGGTTCAATTGACAAATAATAACGAATTTGCCTTGGCGGTGCGGCTCGGTGCGGTTTTGGCGGTTTCGGCGATTTTGGCGGTATTATGCACACCCCTAGTTGTAGTCTCATTTTAAATTGATTTGGACAAATAAAAGGAAATGGGTTGAAATGTGGATGTAAATGTTGATTGGCCATGGAAAGGGTTTAAGATGGTTTATAAGTGTTAAACATTTATCGAATACTAATGTTTTAGTTAATTCTCATATTTTGTTTAGCATATCTCTACTGAGCTTTGGCTCACCCTACTTGGGACATCATTTTTCAGGAACATGCGACATGCCGCCTCTAAGGTCTTAGCTTGGGAGGTTTTAGAGTTGAGGACTCTCTTTTATTATTTTGTTTTGATATTAAATGTAAATTCAAGCCGAGAGCTTTATACGTAAAGAGTTAAAACTCTTCTTTCGTGGTAACCAAGTGTTTACTTGGAAAGTTGTAAGCCCGTAGGGCATCTATGTTGTTGATTAACATGTATTATCTTTTGTATAGAACACTCTGATGAATAAAATATAATGTTTGCTTTATGACTATGGGTCTCATGGATGAATGTTTTGTGTTGTAATTATGAGGGTGTGACAGTACGCACGATTGATGATAATAATTAGATTATTTTTTGTAATTGAGTTTTTTAACTCACTATATTTTTCAAAAGAAAAAAAAAAATGGTTGTGCTTAATTTGTGATTGAGTTTTTAACTCACTATGCTTTTTGATGAAAATAATAATAATAATAATAATAATTGTATTTTTTAATTATCAAGTAACTTCGTTGCTGTTTTTTTTTTTTTTATGTGGAAAAATGTGATTGTGTTTGTTTTACACTCCATTTTGATTATACGATGATTTTATATTTTTAAATGATTATATTTTTTACGCTTCATTTAATATGTATTTTTTGAAAAAAGAAGAAGATTGTATTCATGTTTTTTTGATCTTTTTACACTCCATTTAATATGTGTTTTTTGGAAAAAAAAGAAGAAGATAGATTACTACCTACTAACCTAAACACGACCACAACACACTACCACAGCAGCTTTCCTATCATTAGGTTTACATTAGGGCGACCGAGGGAGTTCAACGGCAGCAAACAGTTCAAAGTCTGTACAGCAGCAGCAACATTGGGACACAATTTTGAAAGAAAAATATTTTAAAGTCTGTGAGTAAATTATTTATTTTTTAATATAGTGATTATATTTTTAAATTGATTAAGAATGATTGTATTTATTAGGTTTACATATAGTGATTATATTTTTAAATTGATTAAGAATGATTGTATTCATTATTCATTAGGTTCATCATTTTTTTTGATTTTTTTTACACTCCATTTAATGTGTTTTTCAAAAAAAAAAAAAAAAACAGATTGTATTCATGTTTTTTGATGATGGCCACACGGTGATTGTATTTTTAGTCTATGTTTTTTTATAAAAAAATTAGATTGTATTTATTAGATTCACATAAAGTAGTCACTGTATTTATTTTTATTTTATTTTTAAAAAAGGTTGTGCTTTTAAGTTATCAATTAACTTAATTTGTATGTTTTTAAAAAAAATATATTTTTATTTTTTAATTACCAACTGACTTCATTGTTTTTTAATACGGTGATTGTATTTTTACACTCTGTTTGATTGATGATGATTGAATTTTATTTTGTGATTGTAATTGGACTTAATTTATTTTTTAATACGGTGATTGTATTTTAATCAATGATTTTTGAAAAAAAAAAATTAGATTGTATTCATTTCAGTCACATAAACTACGCACTATTGATGATGATGATTAGATTATATTTTGCAATTAGATTTTTTAACTCACTGTATTTTTTTTTAAAAAAATTGATTGTGCTTTTTAACTATTAATTAGCTTAATTTCTGATTGGGTTTTTAACTCATTATGCTTTTTGAAAAAAAAATAATAATTGTATTTTTTAATATTCAATTAACTTCATTGTTTTTTTTTTTTTTTATTTTAATTGGCTTAATTTGTGATTGTGTTTTCTTACCCTCTATTTTGATCACATGGTGATTTTATTTTTTTAATGATTGTGTTTTTCTACACTCCATTTAATTTGTGTTTTTTGAAAGGAAAAAAGAAAGAAAGATTGTATTCATGTTTTTTGAATACAATCACACGGTGATTGTATTTTTAATTTATGTTTTTTAAAAAAAAAATTATATTGTAATTATTAGGTTTACATAAAATACCCAATTGGATTTTTTAACTCATTGTATTTTTCAAAAAAAACAAATTGTTGTTCTTTTTAACTATCAATTAACTTAATTCAAGATTGGGTTTTTAACTCACTACGTTTTTTGAAAAAAAAAATAATTGTATTTTTTAATTACCAATTGACTTCGTTGCTTTGTTTGGGTTGTGACAATTTCTATGTTTTTTGATGATTAGATTATGTGTTGTCTTGCAAAAAATTGTAATTGGGTCTTTAATTAATTGTGTTTTTTAAACAAAAAAATGATTTTATTTTTTAACAATTAATTGACTTAATTTGTGATTGAGTTTTGGACACTCCGTTTCGATCACATTATGAGAAATTTTTTTTTGTGTGAATTGTGACAATCTCTGCGTTTTTAAAAAACTTGTTTAGTCAAGTAATAGATGGGTACCAATAAAATATTTCTGTGTTTTTATTTTTTATTTTTTGTTTCTATTTTCTACTTTATAATTTATTAAATATTCATTCCAGATTTGTTACAAAAACTTTTTTTACAGGATAGAATGTGATATAATTATCGCTAAAATCAATTGACTATCTTGAAAAAGAAAATTATTGATTCCATGCCAGACTGATTATGACGATGTCACATTGAAGGATAAATTGAAACAATTTCAAAAAGAAGCACATTAGTTAAGAGCATGTGTTCTACATGACAAATAATTGCATTACAGAACCAATGTTTGAAATGTCATAAGTAAGCGTTGAAGTATTATCATTTTCATATATATACTTTTCTTATTATTTTTTATACTAAATATATTTATTTGAAGCAACTTGCAATATAGGAGTTGTTATGCCTTCCATATCAGAAGGTGTTCACTTCCAACAACATGTTTCAAGAGTCACTACATTGACAAACAATGCTAATGTTCAAAATGGTAAGAATTTCAAGTAATAATATTTTTTAATTTGGGTTATTTTATAACTGCTACTTTCATAATATATGCTAATAATTATATTGTTTATATTTTTCATGAAAATTATATGATACAATAGTCATACCTCTCATATCTGAAGAAGAATGTAAGAAATATTATTTATATTAATTTTACAATTATGATTTATTTGACAATATTCTTATAATTTCAAAAAAGTAATGATTTTATATTAATTATTTTATTCATGTAAATCCAAATAAAGGAATTGTTATGTTCCCAATATCTAAGGATGTTCAGATACATGAGGATGTTTCAGAAATCATAGGAGTTGTGAATAACAATATTGTCCTACAAGAAAGTAAACACTAATATATATATATAGATTTTGTAATTATGATTTTTAAAATTATAATTCACAATACTTATATTGTTTATTTTTTCATGTAATTAGATGACGCGAACAACAATATTGTCACAGAAAAAGAAGGTAAACATTATTATTTATATTAATTTTAGAATTATAATTTATTTGATAATATTATCATAACTTCAAATAATAAATGATTTGACATTACATATTTTATTCATGCAAATCTATTATATAAGGAATTGTTATGTTCCCGACATCTAAGGGTGTTCACATATATGAAGATGTTTCGGAAGTTACAAGGGTGGTGAATAATAATAATTGTCAGTAATTGATATTCATGAACCTTTAAATTAAATATTAATTTATAAATTAATTATTTCTCAATTAAATTTTAGATGATGGAATAATCATGCTCCCCATATTTGAGGACATTTAGTTGTATAGAGATGTTTCAGAAATCACAATGACAACAAATATTAATATTCATCCACCACAAGGTATGAATAAACTATTATGATATTCATTTTTACGTATTATTTGTACATGATTCACAATTCTATAATTATCTCATTATATTTTCATTGTATTATTTCACATAAGTTTATTTTGGAATCGTAATTTTCTATATTTAATTATTTTATTATTATTTTTTAATGTTGCAACAGTCATAAATCCCATAACTGAGGGCGTTCAATTGCATGAAGATGTGCCACAAGCCACAATGATAACAAATAATAACATTGTTCCACAACAAGGTAAAAATTATTTTGTAATAATTTAGCTTAAAAAAATAATGCCAACTTCTGCAATTTAAATATACATTGTCTTATTACCTATGTAATTAATTTCAATTAAATATTAATTTATAAATTAATTATTTCTCAAATAAATTTTAGATGATAAAATAGTCATACCCCTTATATCTAAGGACATTCAGTTGCATAGAGATGTTTCAGAAATCACAATGACAACAAATATTAATATTCATTCACCACAAGATATGAATAAACTATTATGATATTCATTTTTACGTATTATTTGTACATGATTCACAATTTTATTATTATCTCATTATATTTTCATTGCATTATTTCACCTAAGTTTAATTTTGAAATCATAATTTTTTATATTTAATTATTTAATTATATTTTTTAATGATGAAATAAAATTAATCTCATATTCGAGAGTGTTCAATTGCATAGAAATGTGCAACAAATCGCAATGACGACAAATAATAACATTGTTCTACAACAAGGTAAGAATTATTTTGTAATAATTTAGCTTAAAAAAATAATGCCAACTTCTGCAATTTAAATATACATTGTCTCATTACTTATATAATAATCACTTTAAGAAATTTATGCTTGTATTTTTTTAACTGATTGTATCTTTTTTTTTTTTTTTTTAAATGATTGTGTTTTTCTACTTAAAAATAACATTACATTTTAAACTTTTTCCTCATTGTCGTTATGATTGTAATATTTCACATTACTTTGTACTTTCGATACTTTTTTTATATTTTTATTTTATCGCAGTCATTCTTTTTAAAACTTATAAACAAACCATTATGACAAGAACTTTTAGTATTATTGTACATGGGTTTAAAAATGGATATCCGTTAATTGCTTTATGTGTTGATGAGTTCATTGCAATCACTTTAATTTTTTTTAAGTTTTTAAGGAAAACAGTTATATTATAGGGGAAAATATTTAGTAACAACAAATGGTCTTAGATTAAGGGATTATTGGCATAATCAATGATTTAAGAAATAATAGAATTATTTTCTACAAAAGAATACAACAACATTATTAACAATTCATTGACTTATGGGCATATTGATTATTCTAATTATTTAGTACGTGACACATATAATTATGTTACATATGTTATATTTGTTAGATGTTGCAATTGATGCACATCGCAGAAAACGACATGTAATGAGTAGATGGAAATTCAGTAACAGAACATCCACATGTCTTTGATGTCACGCCATCATGTGGCTAGATGACAAAACAAAGGATAGTTCTAAAACTAATCCCAAATTCAGATTATGTTGTCAAGCTGGGGAGGTCTTTTTGCCTTTATCGCCATATGCTCCCGACTTCTTAGATGCACAATTGAGAAATGCAAGTTTTATGGAAAATATTAGAATGTATAATTCAATGTTGTCTTTCACATTAATGGGTGGAAAAGTAAATCATTCAATTTCAGATGGAAGAGGTCCATACGCATTTCGGATTAGCGAGGAAAATTATCATAGAATAGGGTCACTGTTACCAACTCTTGGTCAGAAACCTATGTTTGCCCAACTGTACATATATGATATAGAGCATGAATTGCAAAATCATCTTGATGTGATGGGCCAAACTAGTACAAATAGCTCGGACATTAATTTGTCAATATTGGAAGGTTTACAAGAAATGTTAAATGCAATTAATCCTTATGTGAAAATATTCCGAAGTACCAGAGATTTGTTGCGAGATCGTAATGTATTGAATTTACATGTGCGTATTTTAAACTCCAAAGGTGAACAACAATATATTAGGCCAACTGCAAACGAAGTTGCAGCGATAATCATTGGTGATGATACTGGAACTGAAACACATTGTGATATCATTGTTTAGAAAAATGATGGTATATTAAGAAGAATGAGTGAAGTACATCCATCATATGTACCATTACAGTACCCATTACTGTTTCCATATGGTACATATAGATGGAGGTGCGCCATCTCTTTTAATACATCCATAAGCAGATCTCGAAACAATGTATCAATTAGAGAATTTTATGCATTCAGATTCCAGCATACAGAATTTGAAGGTAAAGCACTTTTAAGAGGAGAGCGGTTGTTTCAACAATTTGTCGTAGATTGTTATGCTGCTATTGAGAAAACTAGATTGAATTACATCAAGACCTATCAAGCTGAGTTGTGTGCGGATCTATATCAAGGAATAGAAGGTGTTGTAGTTGCTGGAGATGTAGATGCGTCAGCAGTAGGTAGAAGATTTGTGTTACCTTCGCTATTATCTAGGGGACCACGTAGTATGATCCAACGTTATCAAGATGCTATGGCAATTTGCAGAACTATTGGCTCTCTTGATTTGTTTATCATGTTCACATGCAATCCTATATGGCCAGAAATAAAAGATGATCTTCGAAGACTACCGATCATCATGTAGAAGATAGACCTCATATCATTGCTAGAGTTTTTCGAATTAAGTTTAAACAACTATTAACCAACTTGAAGAAAAATAAAATCCATGGAGAAGTACTTTAAGGTATTATTATTTTGACACCTATGTATTTATGACATAACAAATTTTTTTAAATGTCTAACGTATCAATAATTATTTTCATGAACAATTATTTACATCATCGAGTTTCAAAAATGGGATTGCCGCATTCTCACCTTACAATCACATTAGCATCGGAGAATAAACCAATCACACCAGAACAAATTGATGAGTTTGTATATGTTGAATTGCTTGACAAAAATATAGACCCATTGTCATATGAGATTGTTGTCAGATGCATGATACATGGACCTTGTGGTGCTGCTAATCCCAATGCTCCATGCATGGTAGATGGAAAGTGTACAAAAAATTATCCAAAGAAATTTTGTAATGAAACAATAATTAATGTGATGAGGGCAACACAATAAACATAAATGGATTTATAGTTGATAACAAATGGGTCATTCCATATAATCGTGATCTTTTAGTGCGATATGATTGCCACATTAATATTGAACGGTGCGCGCACCCGAAGTAAATGGAATATTTGTACAAATAAGTGAACAAAGGGTCTGATCGTGTGTAGACGTGCCCGAACGTCACGACTCCGTGCGCGAAATGGCGCGAAAATCCGTTTTGTTCATTAGCTCACTACAGTTCGGACTCAATGTCACGGTTCTGAATCTAATCTCGCAAAGTGCAATGCAAGATCAATAAATCACCAAAGAGTCCAAATCCGGCAAATCGTTTTGGAAAACTGATTTTTATAAAGAAGTGCCAAACATGGATTGCTTTGCTAGATACAGAATCGCCACCTAAATATTTTGTTTTGGGGGAATTTAGGAAACCCGGACTCGTGCCTAAGGCCACGTGTCCGTCATCACCAAAGTTGCCTCGGCTCGGGAACTTGGGTACGAAAGGGGGAGGTCATGCAATGAACACCCTCGCTCGCCCGATCAAAGATCGGCCTCTACTAATCATGATATGTTGTTTTTGAAGACACATGTGTTCTTATTCCAGTTATTAGCCTAGAATTACTATGTGATGCGCACAACACACGAGTATAGACTAGATCACCTAAATTGGAACAAAACATCTCATGTTTGTTTGTTTGAAAATGGTTTGAAGTTGCTACCCGCAAGTAGGCTAAGACGTGGATTTGCCACCCTCAAGTGGGCTTAGAAAATATGATTTTGCCACTCTCAAGTGGGCTTAAAACTCGCATTTCGATGAATTGTTCCAATTCAAGCAATCTAACCTTCACCCACAGGCATTCAGGCAGTTATATCAATTAAGCAAATAGCCTCATGGCAAGCATGCTATTATGGCAACACTCACACTCATGCAAGATGCTAAAGCATAAAAACTTACCTAGTACTCCGAGCCAAAACAATCAACTAGTTAGAAATCATGCATGATCCTAGTTTATGTTAAGATGGCTAATGCAACACATGCAAAATGCAACTAGAAATAGGCTCGGCTAACAATTGATACATGTATTCAAATGGGAATTGAAATACAATGCAGTTTGAATGATGTGCCGAGCCCGGTGCATGCAAGACAGATGAATGAATGTAAACATGCGAGCATAGGAATGCTAATTGAAAACATGACCTAGAACTAACCATCGTAAGCGGTTAAGTAAAAGGGAGAAAGACGTGGGGTTGGAAGACATTCACACACTCACGCACGCTTATTACAAAATTCGCCCTCTCGATGGAGGGTCCGAATAAATAATACAAATCAACTAATTAACTAACTAACCTAGCTAATTAATTATTACAAAACTTTTAACTAATTAAACAAATTAAATGAATTACAAAAACAGTTAAAGCGGCCTCAAGAGGAGGGACAAATGCATGCTCGATCGGCTTCGCTCGGAAATCCATTGCCATGCCCCATGTTGCCTCTGTTTGCACACTTATGCTCCTCTGAAAACTGTGTCAGCTTCTTTGATGCCTCTGAACCACCCCATGGACATTCTGAGAGGCCATCGGCCAAATGTTATGTCCATCGGCCAAGGAAAATGGGCTATCGACCACTTATGAATCCATCGGCCAAAAATAGTTAGCCGATCAGCACTGCAGATAGCCGACTGGCCATTTCTTCCTATAGACTACTCCTTTTGCTGCAGTAGAGGACAAGCAAGGGCATGCCAATACATTTGCAAGAAAATGTTGTGCAACTACACCCCTTATCATGTTTGGAACTCAAAGGAGTGTAGTGTTCGACTCTCGAGCCATCAATCACGCATTTTGATGCATGATGGCCAAAGAGGCCGAATTGCACACATCAATATGGAATGAATGCACAAAAACACACCAATGCCTCACACTCTATCATATTGGATCAAGAGTGTTGGCGATCGAGGATTGAGGCACGTTTCGTCACTTCAAGTACGAAACGTCCCTCGGTCCTCGTGTTTGGTTTGACACCCCAAACCAAACACAATACAATACATGCAACATAGAAAAGCTATGCAATGCAACATAAGCATGCCAAATGCAATATGACTCAAACATGTACACAAGGCTAAGGTAACAAGCATGCCAAATGCAAGATAGCAAGCATGCAAAATGCAACCTAAACATACAAACATGCATGGCATGCAAAGATGAACAAGCATGCAACAACATGCAACAATGTCATGTAATGCAACTAGCATGTAACAACATGCAATGCACTAAGCAATAACATGCAACAATATGCAATGATAGGTAATGCGACAAGCATGCAAGCATGATGTAAAGTAGCAACATGGAACCACATGGTAAATGGACTTAAACTAAAGATGGACAAACCTCGGCCATGCCCAAAATCAGTGGCCAATGGTGTTGAAATGATGGTATGAAAAGCATGAAAAGGCAAGATAAACATGCATGCCAATTGGCTCAAGGACTAAGGCATAAAGATGCAACTCTTAAGCGCACTTAAAGAGTGACAAGCATGGATAAGTGATAGCACCATAAGCTCTGAAATCAGGTTAGGAATGATGCCAAATCAACCAAATAATGCAAGTATGGCATGCAAGAGGGCTCAAAGCTTAAGGCTAGCAAAGGGGTTTACACCACGGCCATGCAAAGCAAGCCCCAAAGGGCCAAGGGCAACTAAAACAGTCCCAAGGCAGGTCAAGATAAGACCAAAAGCAAGCTTGAACCTAGCGAACACAAGCTAGAACACGAGTCCAAAAGGCATGAGGCATGCAAAGGTAACAAGGGGTGTTACACTACACCTATTACAACCAAGCATGGCATGACTTAATCAATGAAAAACAGAGTTATGACATGTCAAAATAAGCCCAAAAACCCACTGAGATGGCATCCAAAAAGCCTAAGTATGATAGCATGCACAATGATTCATTCTTGAAGCATAAAACACCAACTCTCTAAAGCATTGAAAGGATGACAAATGCAAGTGTATGGCTACACTACATGGACTGAAATCACATAGGAAATGATGCCAAATCATAAAAATGGTCCAAGCAATGCATGCTAATGATTTGGACACTCAAAGCTAACAAGTTAGAATGCACTATGGCTATACAAAGCAACGTATGCATGACCAAGATAATACAAATCAGAGCTTAAGCATGGTAAAACAAGGCTAAAAGCTCCTTTGAGTTGAGCCAAAATATGCAGGAATGATGATCCAAATGCAAGGTGCATGTTAAGGCAATAGAGAGGATTACACTACAAGTGCATGATGCATGTAAGAGGCTATCAAACCAACTTTAGACAGAGGTAAAAAATGGCAAAATAACTCCAAATACTTGCTGAAATGAGGCCAAAACATGCTAAGCAAGCATGCTACCAATATGAGCCATTAATGTAAGCATACAAGACACAAGGAGAGGGGGGTGTCCCTCTCCTATTCAAGACTCCAAAACCACTTCTCCACCACTGAAAATCCTCTGGATTTCAGTGGTGAGAAGGTCAAAACAAGATGGTTCCAAAGCTCAAAAAGGAAGGCACAAAACAAGGCCAAACAAGGCCTAAGAGGGGGTAGACTACCCCCAACACAAAAATGACCTTAAACAAACATCACAAGCATGAAAAATTAGAACTTTTTGTAGTAGAAAGTTAAGCTTAAAACAATATGCAAGTAGGTCTAAAAGCTTAAGCCAAAATGGGGGATTAAAAGGTAGTTGACTCACCCTTGAAGAACACCTTCAAGAACACAACTCCAGCACTCTTCTCTGATCAAAACCAGTCCAAGAACTCCAAAACCAACTCCTAAGGACCTCAGCAACCAAAGGATGGTGTTCTAGTAGGTGTTTGTGTGCAATAGTGTGAAGAATCTACACTTTTGGGCACAAACAAGGCTAAACAAGAGAGAGAGGTAAAATATAGAGAGAGAGAGATATAGAACTTGTATATCAATTTCTTAGAACCTCTGGAAAGGGAGGGGAGGCTCCCTTCTTATAGAATTTCAATTCTCAAGCTTGTTCAACAAGCTTGAGTCTTGAAAGCAATCCCTCCATACACGTGTATGGAGGATGAGAATTGTGCCCACCAGCTGTCACAGCTGGCCCAAAATATCTGCAAAAAGCAGATGGAAAGGTCTCGGCTAAAAAATATGGTCAATCGACCAAAAAGAGTGCCGATCGACCAAAAGGAGTGCCGATCGGCCAACACTTATGGCCGATGGCAAGAAAACATGGCCGATGGCATCATGCCTTAGCCGATGGGTTGAGGGGATGGCCAACAAGCCACCCTCTTCCCTCAGAAGCAAAAACACAAGTCCTTGGTCCACAACCAAGCACAAAACAGACAAGTTGAGAGATCCTAAGGCAAGGCGCGCAGCCGAGACCTTCGGGAACTCAAAACGAACACGAGCATGGATGATCATCGAGTGTTCAAACGATGACGTCCAAGTCTTGAGGACGGTAAAAAATGGGGTGTCTACAGTTGCCCCTCTTTGACAGAACTCGAAAGTCATAAGATGACGGGAGTGAATGTCAAAGCCCAGAGACGACCCATTTTTGACAAGGCCGAAGACTTAGACAAGCATACAAGATAACAAAGAGATGCGCCCGTAGGCAGGGGCAAAATGCAAATGACATGCACAATGCCGAACATAACTTATGATCATGCAAAGAGAGCTGTAATGAAGCATAACATGCAACAGTTTAAGCAAGCGAATAAGAATCAAACTACATTTCATGCAGAAAGGATGTAAGAAAATTATGCAATTCTCACTGCGTCTCACGCGGAAAAGACTAAAAGCGACTACCGAGGACACCTGGAGTCTCAAACACAACAATTCTCAGCGTATCACACGCAAGAGAAGAAATGAGCAATTCTCAGTGTATCACACGCAAGAGAAGGGAAGGAACAACAATTCTCATCGTATCACACGCAGGAGAAGGAAGGAGCAACGATTCTTAGCGTATCACACACAAGAAAAGGAAAGAGTGACAATTCTTAGCGTATCACACGTAAGAGAAGGAAATGAACAACAATTCTCAGCGTATCACACGCAAGAGAAGGAATGAGCAACAATTGTCAGCGTATCACACGCAAGAGAAGGAAGGAGCAACAATTCTCAGCATATCACAGGCAAGAGAAGGAAAGGAACAACAATTCTCAGCGTATCACATGCAAGAGAAGGAAGGAGCAACAATTCTCAGCATATCATACGCAAGAGAAGGAAGGAGCAACAATTCTCAGCGTATCACACGTAAGAGAAGGAAAGGAACAACAATTCTTAGCGTATCACACGCAAGAGAAGAAAGGAGCAACAATTCTCAGCGTATCACACGTAAGAGAAGGAAAGAGCGACAATTCTCAGCGTATTACATGCAAGAGAAGGAATGAGCAATTCTCAGTGTATTACACGCAAGAGAAGGAAGAAAACAACACTCAATGTATCACATCGAGCGCACCAGGGTGTTTCTAACTGAAACAAAACGAACTCAAAGGACAGGAAAGGTCTCACCTGGAATCCCTCTGAATGAACCGCACAAACAGTACCGTCTGGTTGCATCAGCCTCAAATGAACTGTACATACAATATCGTGCCCTGCATAAGGAAGAAACTCAACAGGTACAATATGGTAATAACACATGTTGAACGTTACGTCAAGATACAATTCCAATATGAAATAAATGCGTGCATGCGCAATGCAAGCGAAGAGATGCGTAGCAACGTGAGTGAAAAGTGCACAACAACACACGTGAAAAGTGCATAACAATGCAGCGAGTAGTGATGTATATTCCATGTAATATTATGGTGCACATTCTATGCGAGAGGGAGAAATGCACATTCTATGCAAAACAACAACAAAGATGTATGCTCAATGCAACATGTACGCCCTACGCAATGTAATTGTGGATACATATCCGACACAGCATGCACATGTTAGGCGAACGTGATGGCGCATATTCTAAGCGACAACGCAACACGCATGTTCCATGCAATGACATAGAGATGCCATATTCAATGTAAGCATGGTAAAGGCATGTTATTCATAATATTGAGATGCAACTTCTAAGCAAGATGAGGCATGCTCAATGTAAGAACGAGAAGATGTATAACAAGCGCACCTATTACAAACACGACAAAAAGTTAAAATGCAACATATTCAAAGCAATTCTCGGGCAATTCTTAAATCTTGCGATATACAAAAGGATATGAAAAAGGATACACCTCATACGTATCGAGTGCCGCACACGGAAGACACGATTCAAGGTCAACACGAAGGCCGGTTAAGCTTCAAAAGTGTACTTTCTTGCATTCTCTTGAGAGATAAAGGTACCAATCAACAAAAATGACCCAAACAAGGGCATTGGAGGTGCATCGACCACAATAGGAGGCCATCGGCCATCCATCGGCCACAAAAGGAGCTTATCGGCCAAATATTTAGCCGATTGGCTAACAATTTGGCCGATCGGCCAAAAATGGTAATTTCGGGGCAGTTTCGACATTTCACCTCAGGTCTTTAAATATAGGGCCTTAAACCCTATTTTCTCACTTTCCCTTAGTCGAAAATCAGTGCTCTCTCTCTAGGTCATTCTTCACCCTTAGATCCGAGCTTTTCCCTTGTTTTCGAGCCTCCCGCGACATTCGATTCGCGAAACCCTCTTCGTTTCAAACACTTTGAACCGAACAAAACGCAATTTCGGTGCCCCATTCTCGATTTCCACCACTTGGGGTTTGTTTCCCCCGAGTTACCCTCGGTCCTCGTGCCTTTTCCCACACTCCGACCTTTTCTCCCATTTTTCACCCCTCGAGGTTGACTTTTGGGTTGACTTTTCGTATTTTCACCGATTTTCCATACCCTCGACCATTTTTTCACCTTTCTCAAGATGGCGGACGACATTCCACGAGGTGGGACTCCCCCAGAGATGGATACGGATCCCGAGGTTGAGCTCTTGCCGTTGAGCATTCGACCGTTCGCCCCGGCGACATACCAGCCAGCGATACACATACTGCCTCCTGATAGCATGAAAAAACATCACAAACAAGGCCAAACAAGGCCTAAGAGGGGGTAGACTATCCCCAACACAAAAATGACCTTAAAAAAACATCACAAACATGAAAAATCAGAACTTTTTGTAGTAGAAAGTTAAGCTTAAAACAATATGCAAGTAGGTCTAAAAGCTTAAGCCAAAATGGGGGATTAAAAGGTAGTTGACTCACCCTTAAAGAACACCTTCAAGAACACAACTCTAGCACTCTTCTCTGATCAAAACCAGTCCAAGAACTCCAAAACCAACTTCTAAGGACCTCAGCAACCGAAGGATGGTGTTCTAGTAGGTGTTTGTGTGCAATAGTGTGAAGAATCTACACTTTTGGGCACAAACAAGGGCTAAACAAGAGAGAGAGGTAAAATATATAGAGAGAGATATAGAACTTGTATATCAATTTCTCAGAACCTCTGGAAAGGGAGGGGAGGCTCCCATCTTATAGAATTTTAATTCTCAAGCTTGTTCAACAAGCTTGAGTCTTGAAAGCAATCCCTCCATGCACGTGTATGGAGGATGAGAATTGTGCCCACCAACTGTCACAGCTGGCCCAAAATATCTGCAAAAAGTAGATGGAAAGGTCTCGGCTCAAAAATATGGTCAATCGACCAAAAAGAGTGCCGATCGACCAAAAGGAGTGTCGATCGGCCAACACTTATGGTTGATGGCAAGAAAACATGGCCGATGGCATCATGCCTTAGCCGATGGGTTGAGGGAATGGCCAACAAGCCATCCTCTTCCCCCAGAAGCAAAAACACAAGTCCTTGGTCCACAACCAAGCACAAAACAAACAAGTTGAGAGATCCTAAGGCAAGGCGCGCAGCCAAGACCTTTAGGAACTCAAAACGAACACGAGCATGGATGATCATCGAGTGTTCAAACGATGACGTCTAAGTCTTGAAGACGGTAAAAAATGGGGTGTCTACATCGTGCGACAACTGTGATTGAGGATAATGTTATTCATCTAAACAATAATGGGTTATGACATTACAAACAAGTTAATGAGATCAAACAATGTTTGGATGCTCGATACGTGTCTGCGATTGAAGCGTGTTGAAGGTTATTTGAGTTTGAACTTCAGAAGCAAACTCCTTCTGTTGAGCATTTACAATATCATCTTCCAGGTTAACAATTTGTTATATTTAATAACAGTGACCATCTATACAAAGTTATTGACCAACAACGTGTTCATGACACAATGTTAACCAAATGGTTTGAAGCAAATAGAACCCATAAATCTGCAAAGGAGTTAACTTATGCTGAGTTTCCAACAAAATGGGTATGGAAAAAAGATACAAAAGAATGGAATGTCCAAAAATCTCATAAATGTATTGGTAGATTGCTATATGCACATCCAACATTGGGTGAGAGATATTATTTGAGAATGTTGTTGAATAAAGTTTGTGGTGCAGAAAGTTTTGAGCATATCAGAACTGTAAATGGGGTCGAGTATACAACATTTAAATTTGCATGTACTGCACTTGGTCTACTTGATGATGATAATGAATGGCACGAGGCATTGGTTGAAGCATCAAATTGGGTATCAATAACAAAACTTCGACAGATGTATTGCACAATGCTCATGTTTTCTGATAAAACCAATCCAATCGAATTATGGGAACGTCATTGGAAAAGCTTCACTGATGATATACAATATAGAATCAAAAGAGATATGAGAGATAATGATCTACATCTTGACGATGAAGACTTAAAAAATTTAGGACTTTCTGAAATTGAGCATATATTAAATAGAAATGGAAGATCTCTAAAAGATTTCCCTCCCATGCCATTGCCATCTTCGCTAGGTGCTCAATTTGTGAAAAATAGGCTCATCAGAGATGAGATGGAGTACGATAGTGTTTCGGAAAAACAATTGTTCAATGAATTACATTCTGGTTTAAATAGTGATCAGTTGGAAGTTTATGACATCATAATGAATGCATACGATTGTAAACAATGGGGTTTATTTTTCCTTTATAGAAGTGGGGGAACAGGAAAAACATATTTGTGGAAAACATTAGTAGCAAAGTTTAGGTCAGAAAAAAAATTGTCTTTTCAGTTGCATCATTCGCAATTGTGGCTTTGCTGTTACCAAGAGGTAGAACTACACATTTACGCTTTAAAATTCCAATTAATTTGGATGAATTCTCAAGTTGTAATATTAATCAACAGACTGAATTGGCAAATGAATTCAAGAGGCATCATTGATCATTTGGGTCAAAGCTCCAATGCACCATCGTTATGGATTTGAGCAGTTGATCGTACTTTTAGAGATACACTAAAGGGTACAGAATCTTGTTCAAGTGATTGTGTATTTGGAGTTGTTTATACTTGGTGGTGACTTCAGAAAAATTTTACCTATAGTACTCAAAGGTAGACGGGAAGCCACAATTACAGCGTCATTGAAGGAATCGACAATTTGGAATCATTGTTATGTGTTGCATTTGAGAACCAATATGCGTATTATGGCCCATGATACTTCTATTTTAATGCGTCAACAACTAAGGGATTTTACTGACTAGATATTGATGATTGGTGAGGGAAAAATACCTGGAAGAGACTAATTGGATTGAAATTCTAGGACAATTCTTGATTAGAAATGGATCATATGCTTTACATGATTTGATCCATGCAATGTATCCAGAATTAAATACTAGATACAATGACAGTTCTTACTTGAAAGAACGTGACATCTTAGCATCAAAAAATGCTGATGTTGATGAATTAAATGTCATAATGCTATTAATGTTGCCTAGAGAATCTCAAAAATACCTAAGTGCAGATATGATATGTCCAGCTGAGGGTGAGAACATTGACGAAGGCATGCATCCACCAGAGTTGTTGCACTCATTAAATTTTTCAGGAATTCCAAGTCATTGCCTTGAACTCAAAAAGGAAGCGCATATAATGCTACTGAGAAACCTCAATCAATCTCAAGGTTTATGCAATGAAACCCGTCTTATTGTTGAGAAAATGAGAGATAAAGTGATTGAGGCACGAGTGATTACGGGTTCTAATGTTGGGAAAGAAATCTTCATTCCACATATCATTTTATCACCATCTACCATACATTCACCTGTCCCGATTAAAAGAAGACAATTTCCCATACAATTAGCATTTGCAATGACCATAAACAAAAGTCAGGGTCAGACTTTAAAAAAAGTTGGCGTATACCTTCCTAATCCAGTATTCTCCCACGGTCGGCTATATGTTGCGTTATCACATGTTATTACACCATCAGGCTTGAAGATGTTGATTGTTAATAAGGCTGACCAACCGTCAAATTATACAAAAAATGTTGTGTATCGTGATGTCCTTGATAACATTTGAAGATTGATATAAAAAAAGTCTTTCAAAAACTTCAATGATTGTTATTTTATTCACTTTGTTTAATTATACAATACTTGCTACTCTAAATTCTAATTTTATACAACATATTACATGTACTATGCAAAAATTTGGATGATTTGATCTCTTTTTTTTTTTTTATTTTCATTAAATAAAGATAATTAAAAAACTTATCTTTACAAAATATGTTTGTATAACATTTGTTGTATAATAATTGATTACTTATTTTTTCTATTGTACCATGATGTAAACTTAAACATTTTTCTATTTTTCCATTAAAAAATCTTAATATTTTCATTTTCAAATTGATTGAGATCTATAGATATGTTGTATAAAAATTATAAATTCATATTTTGCTTATATGCATCTACATTGTTAGTAGGTGATAGAATTATTAGATATCCCCATTTTGCTGATTTACATCCATATACAAGTAATTGGAATGTTAAAGTTCAGTTAGTCAGGTTGTTATCTGTGACTAATCATCCTGGAGGAAATATGACATTCAAAATGATTTTTGTTGATGGACAGGTATTTATAACTCTTATCATAAGATAATTATTAAATATTTTATTTTATATTATGTTAAAAATGTGTACTTATTACCTTTTTTCAAAGGGTGATGCCATGGAAGTGTCATGACCCGAACCCGCCCCTATGGGTTAAGGACATAACCGACCAGTAATCAAGAGATTACCTACGGCCTCAAACCATATAAGACATAACTCATCAGAGTAAAGGGGCCAAACGGAAGCAAATTTAAAACTTTGTCCATAGAGCTGTGCTTATATGCACATTATAACATTTCACATAAGTATTCGTTAATAACTCACATCAAAGGGAAGTTAACATATAAACTGTACATATAGGATCATTCAAGTCTAAGTCAGTCAAACCCAAAGTTTATATATAAAAGTAATCCAATGTTTTCGCCAACATAACAAAACTATAACAAAAGAACAAAAGAGGCGAAGGCAAGTCTCGTGCGTGAGACGTTGGGCTGACTCTTCAAAACCTTGACTGTTTCTCATATATTTCACCGGGGCTGGGTTTGGACATCCCTTGGCTCACCTACATACACACGAATGAGCGTGACCGAAAGCCCAGTGAATAATATCAAATAAAGAAAGTACACGAATGAGGTTCACATATATCAGACGGCCTTTGGCCCACTTTGTTCTTAAAGGAACGGCCTCGAGCCCAATTCATTCATGTATATCAAACGACCCCTAATCATTCATATCCAACGGCCTCTGGCCCATTCATTCTTATCCAACGACCTCTGGCCCAACCATTTCTCCATTCATGTCAAACAGCCTTCGGCCCAATCAATTGTATCCAACGGCTTTTGGCCCAACCATATGGCATAACAAACATTTGCCCACAATTCAAATTAACAAACTTATAAGACTTATAATAAGCAATTGGACAATTAACATACTTCAAAATATCTTTACTAAGATATTACTCACAGTGTTCTGTCGGCGGATTTGCCTTGGAGCTCTGTAACAACCCTCGTCACTGTTTACCGATTAATTACCGATTACTGTTAAACTGAGACTGATTACGATTGGTAATTGAACTGAATGAAATACTGAACTGACTGACTGAAATCTGGAAATGAATTGATTGAATATGTTAGTTAAATTGCATTTCTATCTGTTGATTGTTAATTGATCTGTTCATGTTTTACGTTTTGACTGTTAATTGAAGGCCTTATCGGCGGCCGAATCTGAAATCGAATGATGTTTTACGACCATCATAATTTATGTGATTTTATGACATATTTATCTGAAAATTGATTTGGTATGATTAAATTAGAGTAAATTAAGCTAATTAAAGAGTTAGGCTTATCTACAACTTTGCCATTGTTAGTGGGCCATGTAGGCTAAACACATTTGAGCCTTTTGCATTCATTCACAAACATTTCATCAGCTCATTTCCACACCACAACCGACCAAGAGAGAGAGAAAGTGAGAGTAGTGAATTCAACATAGAGGATTGGCTTGAATCTTGAGGAATTAAAAGCTTAAGTGCATAATTGAGCCTCTAGACTTGGAATTGAGGAATCTAGGTATGAATTTCATCCTCTTAATTATGTATCTAAGTTCCTTCTAGCATGGATCATGGTAGTTTAAAGAGCTAAGTCATGAATTGGTTCTAGCATGTTGAATTGTAGCTCATTCCATGCATGCATGTTTGTATTGTTGAGTTTAAGTTGTTTTTATGGCAAAATGTTACATGCATGCTCATATTTATGTTTAAGTCCATGATTTCATCTTGTTTTGAAAAGAAATGAGCTCATTAGAGCATGTTTTGAAGCTTGAAAGTTGTTTAAAATTCATACATGTTGCATGTTCTTCTTGTTCATGAAAATTGGTTTGAAATTGGATTTAATTGAAACACCCTTGGGCTTTGATTTATCAAATTGATCTTTGAAACATGTAATATTATGAGTTTTGAAGTGTTTTCCAGAAAATTAGCCCAAGAGGATCGAATTTGATGCATTTAAACTTGGTTTTGAGCTTGAGGTTCAAATCTGGAATTTCCAGATTTTGGACCCACGCTCGAGCGAGGAAGTCCACGCTCGAGCGTACACTCTGTGATCATGCCTTTCGCTCGAGCGAGAGAAGTGACGCTCGAGCGTGAAATGCGTGCATCCAGTACTTTGCATGAGCTTACTGTTCGCTCGAGCGAGAGAATTCACGCTCGAGCGACGACTTGTGTCTCACGCTCGAGCGAGGGTCGAGCGCCCGTCGAGCGTGGATTTTGAGCATCCAGTATTTTCACTGTAGCTTGCATTACGCTCGAGCGATGGAAGTCATGCTCGAGCGGAGCTCCTTTGTCTGCATGTCCGCTCGAGCGTAGAAAGCCACGCTTGAGCGAGACCCCTGTTTTCTGAAAATTCTAAAAATGTTTTCTGAATGCATCTTTGCATCCTCATCCCATCCTAGGCATTCTTAGGACTAGTTTAAGACATCTTAATAAGGATATAGATGTAGAACACACCGAGGCAATTAGGGATTAAGTTATTATCTTTCCTAATTGTGTAGCTTAGTGTGTGTTCGTTCTGTAAACTGTGTAGGGTTGGCGACTGGAGACGCGCTCTAGCTTTACTGTAGCCCAGAACTCTGTGAGTAACAACTGTGTAAAAATATGTTCAAAAATGTTTATCTTCTGAACAATTGAACTGTACTGTTTCTGAATTGCTACTATTAATTGAATGAATGTATGTCCTATATTCTGAACTGTATTGTTGCATCCTTAGCAACTACTGTTACTGACTGTTACTGTTACAGAGATCTCTGTCGGTTCCCTTGTTGGAACCACTACTGTTTACTGATTGATGGCCATCATTGACTGTTCAGTCTTTTAAGACCTACTGTTTACTGTTATGCTAATGGATGTACCACATATGACTGTACTGACTGAACGACTGAAATACTGGTTTAATAAACTATTTTCATTACTGTAAGGACATTCATTCTTAACCCGTTTACGTTTTATGTTATTTACTGGGCTTTAGCTCACTGCTCATATAAATATGTAGGTGTTCAGGCACCAGACCGCGGCTAGGAGCGTCGGGGTAAACTTCAGTTTTGTCAAGCCAACTACTGTGCCTCACTGCGAGGTTCCGAGCCTGTCTAGCAAAGGCTATGGGGTGTTTTAGTTTTCCCCCCCTTCCGTTCTGTTTTTGTAATAACTGTATAGACTAGTACTGTACTGTTAATAGGGATTAAGTCCCTGTTCTGAATGGTTGTAAATGTTGTATATACTGTTTGGTCACTGACTACATATATGTATGAAAAATCTTTTTGCATACAGACTGTCACAGCTCATTGGACATTGTTTATTTACTGTATTGGCTTCCGCCATGCCCCTGTACTCTGTATTACTGTTTTACTGTTAAGCAGGCCTTCGGTAATCTCGGATTACTGGCCGGTTATGGTGCTAAACCCATAGGGGCGGGTTTGGGTCGTGACAGAGTGGTATCAGAGCGATACTTACCACGAGTTATACAGCACACACGTGTCCAAATGAGCTATAGGGTGTCCTAGAAAAGCAATTAGGGCATCGCATGAGCATGAAAAGTGTGTGCGGACATGACTGAATATGTGTTAATGTGATAAATTGTTTAAGTATGCAACTGCTTATGTTGATAACTGTTATAACTGCTTATAGTGAAATGGATAATACAAAACTGCAAATGAATCTGAATCCTCATCCTCTGAGGCAAGACTGGAAAGAATGATGGAACTAATAACTGAAAGATTAGATCAACAACAAAACCAACAGCCCCCACCTCCTCCTCCGGTACAGCCAGAACAGAATGTGAATGTTAATGATGGGGACATAATTGCTCTCACCCAGAAGTTCAGCAAAATGAAACCGCCATCCTTTCAGGGAGGTCTTGAACCGTTAAAGGCTGAAGCTTGGGTTTTGGAGACCGAAAAATTGTTTGAAGTGTTTCCGTGCTTGGAGGCACATAAAGTACTGTTGGCCACCTTCACTTTACAAGAAGAGGCTAGAAGGTGGTGGATGCTTACTCGTGATGACAACACTGTTATGACTTGGGCTCAATTCAAAGGAGCCTTCTTTGAAAAGTACTTCCCTCAGTGTGTCAGAGACAGAAAGGTGACTGAATTTGAACAACTGAGACAGGGCACAATGTCCGTTGCTGAATACGAAACAAAGTTCACCGGGCTTGCTAGATATGCACCACACATGGTGGACACTGATTACAAGAAGGCCAGAAAGTTTGAAGGCGGCCTTAATGTTGCAATACTCGACAGAATAAGTGTTCTGAAATTACCGAATTATGTGAATGTTCTTGACCGAGCTTTGATGGCTGAAGCGAACATCGAGGCACTGAAAACTGAAACACCAGCGTCTGAATGGCGTGGTAAAAGGCAGGGTTTTAAATTCAAGAAAGGCAAGCATAACCCATTGAACAAGAAACAGAATACGGGGTCAACAACTAGCCCCAGCCAAGGGAGTGGTTCCATACCGCCCTGTTCCGAATGTGGTAAGAACCATAAGGGAGTTTGTTATAAACTATCTGGTGCTTGTTACAGGTGTGGCAAGGTGGGCCACATGGTTAAAGATTGCCCTTCCACTGCTCAGGGCAATAGTAAAGCTGCAGGCAGCGCCGCAGCATCAACTGTTGCACCAAAACCGAACCCCAAGGCTACCGGGAAAGAGCCTATGAGGCAGGGCCGAGTGTTCGCCCTAGTACCGGGAGACGTACAAAATACTGAGACCGTTGTGTCAGGTATCCTCTCTATTTGTACTCAAAATGCATATGTACTGATTGATTCGGGGTCTACACATTCTTATGTATCGCATGCTTTCTCGCGAAAATTGAATAGACCCTTAGAACCCATGAATTATCTGTTAGCTGTATCATCACCCGTTGGGGGATCCATGACTTGTGCATACATGTACCCTGCTTGTGAAATTATTGTTGGAGATGCACATTTGTTTATTGACTTACTGCCACTGAACATTGACCATTTTGATGTAATATTGGGGATGGACTGGTTAACGAAATATCATGCCACCATAGACTGTGTAACGAAACAAGTAGTTTTCCGTCCACCGGGTTTACCTGAATTTGTGTTTAATGGGGTTGGAGTAGTACCTCCTCCGTATTTGATTTCATCTGTGAAAGCTGTTAAACTGATTAGAAAGGGGTGTAAAGGGTATCTGTGTTCTGTATTGACTGTATCTACTGATGATAATGCTAATGTGAACAGTATTCCCATAGTCAGAGAGTTTCCAGATTTTTTCCAGATAATCTGCCAGGGGATTTAATTGACAGGGAGATTAAATTCACCGTTGATGTGATTCCGGGTACCCAGCCAGTATCTAAAGCTCCTTACCGAATGGCTCCGACTGAACTGAAAGAATTGAAAGTGCAACTGCAAGAACTATTAGACAAAAAGTTCATCAGGCCTAGTACTTCACCGTGGAGCGCACCTGTCTTGTTTGTGAAAAAGAAAGACGGCTCACTGAGACTGTGTATTGACTACCGTGAACTGAACAAGGTAACTGTGAAAAATAAATACCCATTGCCTCGTATTGATGACTTATTTGATCAGTTACAGGGTGCTCAAGTGTTCTCTAAGATTGATCTCAGATCCGGATATCATCAGCTGAAAGTTAAACCAGAAGACATTGATAAAACTGCTTTTCGAACGAGGTATGGACATTACGAATTTTTAGTTATGCCTTTCGGAGTTACCAATGCACCTGCTGCATTTATGGACCTCATGAACAGAATCTTTAAACCATACCTTGATGACTTTATTGTTGTATTCATTGATGACATTCTGATTTATTCAAAGAGTGTAGAAGAACATGAACATCATCTGAGACTTGCCCTACAGACCTTAAGAGAACAGAAACTTTACGCTAAACTGTCTAAATGTGAATTTTGGCTTGATCATGTTATGTTTTTGGGACACGTTGTTAGCAAAGATGGAATTTCTGTTGATCCGCAGAAAATTGAAGCTGTAGTAAACTGGCCTAGACCAACAAATATGACAGAAGTCCGAAGCTTTTTGGGTTTGGCTGGATATTACAGAAGATTTGTCAAAGATTTTTCCAAGATTGCCTTACCGTTGACTCAATTAACTCAGAAGGGGATATCATTTGACTGGACTGACCAAAGGGAATCAGCATTCCAAGAGTTGAAAACTCGACTCGTGACTACACCGGTTCTTAGCTTACCTTCAGGTACGGATGGTTATACTGTATTTAGTGATGCTTCTCATAAGGGTTTGGGGTGTGTTTTAATGCAGAATGGGAGAGTAATTGCCTATGCTTCCTGACAATTGAGACTGCATGAAAAGAACTACCCGACCCATGATCTGGAACTTGCCGCAGTGGTATTTGCCTTGAAAATCTGGCGTCACTATCTTTATGGGGCGACATGTGAAGTATATACCGACCACAAGAGTCTGAAATATTTCTTCACACAGAAAGAACTGAACATGAGACAGCGGAGATGGCTAGAACTGATTAAAGATTATGACCTACAGATTCTGTACCATCCGGGAAAAGCCAACACCGTTGCCGATGCCTTGAGTCGGAAATCGATTGGGAACTTAGCCTGTTTGCTCACCGGGCAGAAAGAATTACTTTGTGACCTTGAAAGATCTGAAATTGAAATTGTTTTGAGAGAACAAGGTGGAATAATAGCTGCTATTTCTGCTCAACCGGCACTGATTGAAGAAATTAAAGAGAAACAGCAACAGGATAACTTCTTCAAGAAGATCATCGAAGAAAGGGAATCTAAACCGAGACCGGGATTCAAATTTGAAAACAATGTACTGAAATTTCAAGAAAGACTGTGTGTACCGAATGATACTGAACTGAAAAGAAGAGTTCTGCAAGAGGGCCACAACTCAAAATTTTCTATTCATCCGGGAATACGAAAATGTACCAAGACCTGAAACTGAATTTCTGGTGGCCGGGAATGAAGAAATAAATTGCTGATTTTGTATCAAAATGTCTTCATTGCCAACAAGTTAAAGCTGAACATCAACGACCCGCAGGCTTATTGCAGCCCTTACTGATACCGGAGTGGAAATGGGAACATATTACTATGGATTTTATTGTGGGATTGCCTCGCTCCAGTAAAGGTATGGACTCAATTTGGGTTATTGTTGATAGACTGACTAAATCTGCTCACTTCTTACCTGTTAAGACAATTTATAATGCGGACAAATTGGCTATACTCTATATTGATGAAATTGTTAGACTGCATGGAGTGCCTGTGTCCATTGTTTCTGACAGGGATTCGAAGTTTACATCGAGATTTTGGCAAAGCTTACAGACTGCATTGGGTACTGAACTGAGACTGAGTAGTGCCTATCATCCTCAGACAGATGGTCAGTCAGAAAGGACCATCCAGACTCTGGAGGATTTATTGAGAATGTGTGTCCTTGATTTTTAGGGAAACTGGGAAAGCCATTTGCCATTAGCTGAATTCGCCTACAACAACAGCTATCATTCAAGTATTGGTATAGCGCCTTTCGAGACATTGTATGGCAGAAAATGTAGATCTCCTATTTGCTAGGCAGAAGTTGGAGATGGGCCTTTGCTTGGGCCCGAGATTGTGTATGAAACGACTGAGAAAGTAAAACTGATACAACAGAGACTGAAAACTGCACAGAGCCGACAGAAAAGTTATGCAGATGTCAGAAGACGAGACAGAGAATATGAAGTGGGTGATCACGTTTTTGTGAAAGTGACACCGATGAAAGGCCAGACTCGTTTTGGAGTCAAAGGCAAGTTAGCGCCAAGATATGTCGGACCGTATGAGATTATTGAGAAAATCAATCCGGTGGCGTATCAAGTTGCGCTTCCTCCTGAAATGGAGCATATGCATAATGTCTTCCACATTTCTATGTTGAGGGATTACCTCCGGGATCCTTTTCATGTGATTGAGCCGACCCGTGTAGTGCTAAGTGATGACTACACTTATGAAGAACGGCCTATACAGATTATAAACAGATGGATCAAGAAGTTGAGAAACAAAGAGATCCCGTTAGTGAAAGTTGACTGGCAAAACCATGGTGGCGTGTATGCCACTTGGGAAAGGGAAGATGACATGGCCAAGAGATATCCTGAACTGTTTCCACTGAACCCTGTTTTCTTCCAGAATGAAGGTAACTCGAGTTTAGAGGACTAAACTCTTTTTTAAGAAGGGGAGACTGTAACAACCCTCATCACTGCTTACCGATTAATTACCGATTACTGTTAAACTGAGACTGATTACGATTGGTAATTGAACTGAATGAAATATTGAACTGACTGACTGAAATCTGGAATGAATTGATTGAATATGTTAGTTAAATTGCATTTCTATCTATTTGATTGTTAATTGATCTGTTCATGTTTTACGTTTTGACTGTTAATTGAAGGCCTTATCGGCGGCCGAATCTGAAATCGATTGATGTTTTAGGACCATCATAATTTATGTGATTTTATGGCATATTTATCTGAAAATTGATTTGGTATGATTAAATTAGAGTAAATTAAGCTAATTAAAGAGTTAGGCTTATCTACAACTTTGCCATTGTTAGTGGGCCATATAGGCTAAACACATTTGAGCCTCTTGCATTTATTCACAAACATTTCATCAGCTCATTTCCACACCACAACCGACCAAGAGAGAGAGAAAGTGAGAGTAGTGAATTCAACATAGAGGATTGGCTTGAATCTTGAGGAATTGAAAGCTTAAGTGCATAATTGAGCCTCTAGACTTGGAATTAAGGAATCTAGGTATGAATTTCATCCTCTTAATTGTGTATCTAAGTTTCTTCTAGCATGGATCATGGTAGTTTAAAGAGCTAAGTCATGAATTGGTTCTAGCATGTTGAATTGTAGCTCATTCCATGCATGCATGTTTGTATTGTTGAGTTTAAGTTGTTTTCATGGCAAAATGTTACATGCATGCTCATATTTATGTTTAAGTCCATGATTTCATCTTGTTTTGAAAAGAAATGAGCTCATTAGAGCATGTTTTGAAGCTTGAAAGTTGTTTAAAATTCATGCATGTTGCATGTTCTTCTTGTTCATGAAAATTGGTTTGAAATTGGATTTAATTGAAACACCCTTGGGCTTTGATTTATCAAATTGATCTTTGAAACATGTAATATTATGAGTTTTGAAGTGTTTTCCAGAAAATTAGCTCAAGAGGATCGAATTTGATGCATTTAAACTTGGTTTTGAGCTTAAGGTTCAAATCTGGAATTTCCAGATTTTGGACCCACGCTCGAGCGAGAAAGTCTACGCTCGAGCGTACACTCTGTGATCATGCCTTCCGCTCGAGCGAGAGAAGTGACGCTCGAGCGTGAAATGCGTGCATCCAATACTTTGCATGAGCTTAGAGTCCGCTCGAGCGAGAGAATTCACGCTCGAACGACGACTTGTGTCTCACGCTCGAGTGAGGGTCGAGCGCCCGTCGAGCGTGGATTTTGAGCATCCAGTATTTTCACTGTAGCTTGCATTACGCTCGAGCGACGGAAGTCACGCTCGAGCGGAGCTCCTTTGTCTACATGTCCGCTCGAGCGTAGAAAGCCACGCTCGAGCGAGACCCTGGTTTTCTGAAAATTCTGAAAATGTTTTCTGAATGCATCTTTGCATCCTCATCCCATCCTAGGCATTCTTAGGCCTAGTTTAAGACATCTTAATGAGGATATAGATGTAGAACACACCGAGGCAATTAGGGATTAAGTTATTATCTTTCCCAACTGTGTAGCTTAGTGTGTGTTCGTTCTGTAAACTGTGTAGGGTTGGCGACTGGAGACGCGCTCTAGCTTTACTGTAGCCCAGAACTCTGTGAGTAACAACTGTGTAAAGATATGTTCAAAAATGTTTATCTTCTGAACAATTGAACTGTACTGTTTCTGAATTGCTACTATTAACTGAATGAATGTATGTCCTATATTCTGAACTGTATTGTGGCATCCTTAGCAACTACTGTTACTGACTGTTACTGTTACAGAGATCTCTGTCGGTTCCCTTGTTGGAACCACTACTGTTTACTGATTGATGGCCATCATTGACTGTTCGGTCTTTTAAGACCTACTGTTCACTGTTATGCTAATGAATGTACCACATATGACTGTACTGACTGAACGACTGAAATACTGGTTTAATGAACTGTTTTCATTACTGTAAGGACATTCATTCTTAACCCCTTTACGCTTTATGTTATTCACCGGGCTTTAGCTCACTGCTCATATAAATATGTAGGTGTTCAGGCACCAGACCGCGGCTAGGAGCGTCGGGGTAAACTCCAGTTTTGTCAAGCCAACTACTGTGCCTCACTGCAAGGTTCCAAGCCTGTCTAGCAAAGGCTATGGGGTGTTTTAGTTCCCCCCCCCTTCCGTTCTGTTTTTGTAATAACTGTATAAACTAGTACTGTACTGTTAATAGGGATTAAGGCCCTGTTCTGAATGGTTGTAAATGTTGTATATACCGTTTGGTCACTGACTGCATATATGTATGAAAAATCTTTTTGCATACAGACTGTCACAGCTCGTTGGACATTGTTTATTTACTGTATTGGCTTCCGCCAGGCCCCTGTACTCTGTATTACTGTTTTACTGTTAAGCAGGCCTTCGGTAATCTCGGATTACTGGCCGATTACGGTGCTAAACCCATAGGGGCGGGTTTGGGTCGTGACAAGCTCGACCCTACACATTTCATGAACACAATGGGTCACAAACAATTCAATCCGTTCTTAATTCATACATCCCTCTTAGGCTTCTTTCTTATCCTTTTAACTCATTTATGATGCTCAATGCATGCCTAAGAGTGCTTAGAAATGAAAGAGAACGGAAAACGAAACACAGAACACCTTTACAAAATTTCTGAAACAGGGGTCCCCGCTCGAGCGTGGGTTCCGCAGCTCAAGCGGACCCTCATGGTCTGCAAAAGTACTGGTTACCTCATTTTTACGCTCGAGCGTGAAGTCGGACGCTCGAGCGGAAGGTCACACTACATGGCTCCCCGCTCGAGCGTAAATATCCCCGCTCGAGCGGACATCCATGTCTGCAAAAAGTTATGGGAGCTCGCATTTCACGCTCGAGCGGCGCTTTCCCCGCTCGAGCAGACATGTCAAATTTTGGGTTTTTCAGCAACCATGTTGAGCTTCAAACAAGTATTCAAATCAACATATCTTGCATTTTATGACTCATAGTTCTCATATACATCTACTAACATGACGCCAACACTAATTCACCACATTATGAAGCTCAAATCACATGAATTAATTACATGCATGCTCCAAATTACACCAAACTCATTTCCAACATAACAAATTCATGCATTCAAAACTCATACTCTTATGAATTGTACATGCATGTGAGATATAGCTCTCATTCTCAATTTAAATGATGAAGAGATGATCAAAAGCATGAACTTCAATCAAAGATTCAACATGGATCATCTATTTCATGCTCAAACATACAAATTCATGGCAATTCCTTTCATGCATGCATTCTTTGACTTCAAATTCATCAATTACAACTCAATTCTTGTTCTTGGTCACATAATTACTTGAATTTACATGATCACAAACTCAAATTCATGAATCAAGGGTTGATCACTCACCTAGGGGCTTCAATTCTTCCAATTACAGCTAAATCTGGAGCTAATCCCCCTTAGTTCTTGAATCCTCTTGCAATTCTTCAATGTTGGCCCCTCTCTCTCTCTCTAGAGAGCTAATCTCAGCCAAATGAGTGAAATGAACTCAAAAACAAATGAATGTGAGTGTAATGCCCCCTTTTTATAGTCTCCCACTTAATCAAATTGACTAAGGTTAATAATAGTGCTTAATTAATCGTTCTGAATTTAATTATTTTGATCCGAATAAATTTTTAATTAAATTTCACCGTAGGCTCTAAAAATTATGCCAATCACAATGGCGTAGTCAATTTCGGTTTCTGTGGCCGATAAGGCCTTCAATTTAAATTCTAAAGCAGATAATCAAACAGATTTTCCTACGATGAACAGATAGAAATTCAAAACCACATATATTCATATAAATGGCACCCAAAATCATATCAAACGCATAATCACATTCGTAATTAAGATTAATTAGCATAATACGGAGCAGGGTTATCACAGGAAGGAACTGTATGCTCTACGGAATATGATTACTTTAAAGAATATTTAATTGAAAGAAAAATATTTAGAAGAGTTCATATTACATTGATTGATGAGAAATTTAAGTTGGTACCACATGATTATAAGATGTCTTTTACTAATGATACAACAATTGTGCACATACTTGACCATGATGATAATATACCATTTCAGTGTTATTTCATCAAAAAATTATCAGACATTGGTCAATTTCTTTATCAAGATGTTTAATTAATAGGTACGTTATTTTTTCTAAATAATACTTATCTATATCACATATTTGCATAGTTTATTACTAATAGAAAAAATTTAAATTATCAAAATAATAAATATGTCAATGCTAAATTAGCAGATGTGATTGGCTTGGTTGTTAGTGTAAAATGTCAAGGTATTGCAAATCATGATAATTACAAAAGAGAGATTCCATTACTTGATACAAGGTATGATATCATAATATATTTCTGTTTCTTTACTAAATTTGAAATACTCTACGAATGATTTAACCTTTTTTTTTTTTTTTAAAATTGTAAAAACAGTTTCACATTAGTAAGACTTTATGGGACGTGTTTGCAACAACTAATGGCATGCAACTATATCATACTCTGGAAAATGATAATATTTATTTGCCACTGTTAAAAGATTATTATGATAAGATTATTTTTCATTGAATTTTATAATATATAAATGCATATACAAATATTGATATTAATAAATTATCTTTTCTCAACTTCTAGGTCCATGTCTCGTTATATGCAAATACAAAGTTATATACTAATCATTCATTCCGTTATACAAATCATATTTGAGTATGGTATGCTATGATTGTATAATATTAACCAATTACATATGACAGTATAATTCTCACAATTATATATATATATATATATATTGATGTCTATCTAGGCTTTACTATGAATCCTATATCACAAAAGTTGGTATCTTGTAATCGAAAAACTCAATTTCATAGTCATTGATAATATCAAATACCAAAAGAATTCGAATACGTGATTTTACACCTATGCCAAAGGTAAGAATTGTTATCATCTCAAGTAATGAAAGTTAAACGATATATATATATATATATATATATATTCGTTTATAGAGAGATATTAAATTATGTTTTTTCAAATATTTTGTACGTTTCATATTTGGATATATCGAACAAATTGATGTTGACAACCTTTGGATTGATTTGTGCAAAAGTTGCTATCAAAAAGTTGTATATCATTATGGTCACATTATTTGTTGTCACTGCATGCATGATGCTATTGATATTATAACGAGGTAATTTCCTTTAGGTAAATAATTGCTATGTACAATAATAATTCAAACTTAACAAGTGTTTTATTTTTTTATTAAATACAATATTTTCTTTTAACAAGTTTATTATTATTATTATTATTATTATTATTATTATTATTATTATATTTTTAGATACAATGTTAACATTATGGTAAAAAACAATACTGGTTCAATAAATCTTATTGTTCAAAATAAACGGGCTGAGTTTATCTTGCGATGTCAACCATCATATTTAAAGAATATGAGATCAAAGGTGCGAAACTATATAATTTATTATAAATAACTTATTCCTACATTTTCAAACACAATGTCGTAATTCCACAATTTTATAGAATAATGGAGTTAGAATGATTAAAGATTATATTGAGTTATACTTAGATCATGCCTATGCATTTATCATGCCTGTACCAACAATGCAAAGTCAACTATATTGTGCACTGTGCGTAATCTTTGTTTTAAATATAGATTGGTCTGAAGAATGTCTATACCTTTTAGAAGGTAAAAACAAAAAAATGTAAGTATAACATTTTATAAATACATAATGTATGTGTTGTTCATCAATTATAATATTAACTATCATATTGACAATGCAAGAATGCTGATGGAAAACCCACAATAATTTAGATTTTAGTTATACTTTGTTTTATTTATTCAGTGAATTCCGAAAAAATGTTATAAATTGTTATTTTTATTACTTCAATTATGCCATGTCAACATTTTCTTTTAAAATTATGTATATTTTATGCTAATAATTTCAAAATATATTTGACATAATCATAAATAGTTTTTTTAAATTCATCCTGTGCATAACGCGGGTAATAATACTAGTTTTAATAATTTAAATTATTTATTTTATAAAAAATTAAATTATTATTTTAATTATAGAATTTATAAATAAAATAAAAAGATTATGATTACAATTATTGAATATATTTAATTTTTTAAATAATATTATATATGCACTGATCTACAAAAATGAATCGAAACGAAAGATCTATGTGGATACAACGTACCAGATTAACACCTTCTAGCTCAAATTTTAGACACGATAAAAGTTCGATGAGGTCGGTGATGTGCCCTATAGGCATAGCATCGTGTTGTAAGTTCGTAAAAGTACGTCTTGAATTTATTTTAATGATTCAAAATATTCATTGTATAAGGTTTGTTGAGTAAATTATTCATGAAAAAATTCAAGTTAATTAGACATTTGTAATTTATAACAAAACTACGTTTATGTTTAAAAAAATAAACGGTTGGTATAATTTTAATAATATTTTAGAGTTATTATTTGTCTTGATCATGTTATTATATTTGTTCGATTAATTTTATTTTTTATAAAGATAATATACTTAACAAATTTTATAATATGAACAATTCAAATCATTAGGGATGGCAATGGAGAACCTATCCTATGAATATCTATGGAGACCCTACCCAAACATATGAATTTTCTCTTTTTTTCTTATCTATCGGATCGGATAAGTGGTGTTTTTCAAATAATCATAGGGTATGGATTGGGGATGAGTACCCACCCATTTTCCCATATGTTTAGAACTAGGTTCTCATTCTCACAATGAGCCTAAGCAGATCAAAGTCTCACTCTCTCTCCACCCTTTCTCTCTCTAAAACTATCACCACTTTCTCCCTCTCTAAAGAAAAATACATGTGCAGAGAGGATCGACGGTTGAGTCGGTGAATTTCGATCCTAACATTTCTATCAATCGGCGAAGAAAATCGAAAGTTCGTTATTTGTGAATTATATATAAATCTCTCTACTTTACCTTGTTTTCTTCTTTGATTTGTATATTATTTTGTTGAATTTAGGTAATGATCACACCAAAGCTGTGGAATATTAGTTTTGTGTGATGAATTAAGGACCGTTTGGTTGCCGAGAGAGCTCAGGAAAAAGAGATTATTGTTTTCTTTTCTTATGGTTTTTCATCAACTAAGCTTGGTATCGTGTTGCATTTGATTTGGCTTTCTTAGGGAGTGAGAGGAGATAATTGAATGGGTGTAGAAATTTATGATTTTTGGGTCTTTTTCAGGCATTTTATTTTGATTTTCAAGTTTTTTTTTCACAGGACCAGATGTTTTGTTGGAAGTTTTTTTTTTTTTTTTTTGGGTCCTAGCATTTTTGTTTGTTTAATTGTTTGTGGCAAGAGGACAAAACTGAAACAATGTTTGAATATGAAATTATAAAAGTTTGAGGTGAGAAAATTATAGATTTGATTATTTTAAAACAAGTTTTTTAATTAAGCTAAATAAAGTAAAATAAAATTGAAGATATATTTAACTTTGGTTGTAAATTTTCATTTTAAAAAAAAAAAAATGGTGATGAGGTTGGGTTGAGAAAAATCTAAACTTATTAAGAGATGGAGAAAAATTATTATACAGAAATAGGGATGGAGAATTAATATCTACCCCATTACCCTTTATTGTCATCCCTACAAATTATTAAAACAGCAATGGTAGAGGACTCTAATTTTTGTGGCTCAAATGGCTCGAATTTGTCAAAATGACATCGTTTTGAGTGCAAAACAACATTAAAATTGTCAAAACGATGTCGTTTTGACAATTTTAAATCATTTAAATCACAAAAATTAAAATCCCCAAACATTTATCTTATCAAAATATGATTAGAATAAACCAAATGCGGTGTGACAGCAAGGGTGCTGTCACAACATCCACCCCCCAAGCCCGGTAAAAGTATGTTTAAACTTTTTAATGTTACGTGGAGACTGTAATGCGTTGTGGCTCTCCGCTTTTGGCTTGGTTTCATTTTTTTTTTTTTTATTGATATTTTTTATGTGATGTGTATTGGGCCCTAACTTTTCTCTTTCTTTCTTTTTATTTTTTTTTATGTTAAAATAATTCATGTGCTCTTCTCTTTATTTTATCTTTTGTAATTTTTTTATTCTTATATTTTTTATTTTCTCTCTTCTTTTAATTTTAAGTTTTTTTTCTTTTTCTTTTGGGCATATCTCTTGATTGCAAATTACATTTTAATTTTGTTTTGGTCATAAATTCAATCATATAATGCCTAATTCATTGCCATATAATTTGTGAGTAAATTGTAAATCTCTAACATTACTCACATTTTTATTCAACTTTTGGCCCATTAGAAGACAAAAGTCTGGTTCCATCTATGGCTATGAAGCATAGATACTTCGAAAAACTATCGTACCTGTACCGAGTACTTACTAACTTATGATATCTCGTATGGTACTTCTGCATACGTACTGGGTACACGAAATACGTACTTAATTTTTTTTCTTCTTAATTTTTGGCGTACCCAGATATACTTAGTATATACCCAAGCTGTACCGTACTTCAGTTGAAATAATATTTTTTTCTACTACAAAGATAAAACTCTTTTCATTAGACTTCCTTTTTATTTTTAGTTTTATGCTTAGTATAATTTTAAAATTAAATTATAGTTTGTAAATTATTTAATATATTGACATTTAATTTTGATTTATACCTTTACTTTTAGCATTAAATATTAATTATAAATTGGATCTTAACAAATTAAACCAGTTGATTAATTTTTATATTACTCTAAATTAAAAATAAATATTTTTTTACAAATATATCAAGTCATATCTATATCCTATTTTTTTAATTTTTTTTTAAAATTTTACTGTTTCAATAGACTCATATCACATCAGTACTCATATTCGTAACCGTTTCATAAGTCCATGGTTACATAGCATGGCTGATCATGACTTCCTCCAACCCCCATTTCTCTCTTCTTTTTTATTGACTCTATATATCACTGACCAAACAGATTGATCGTTAAAACCAAGAAGAAAAAAAAGAAAAAGAGAAGCAGATCAGAGAGAGAGAGAGAGAGATGTATCCAAACAATAGAGGTGGTTCAGATGATCATGATAGGCCACTGCTGGTGAAGTATTCATCAGATGGAAGAGGAGGTGGGGGTGATGGGGTGGAGGAGAGGTGGTGGAAGAAGGTGTTGGATTTGGAAGAAGCAAAGCATCAGGTGTTGTTTTCATTACCAATGATAATTACAAATGTTTCATACTACTTCATTCCTCTGGTGGGTGTCATGTTTTCCGGCCACCTCGGAGACCTCGAGCTCGCCGCCTCCAACCTTGCCAACTCCTGGGCCTTCGTCACCGGCTACGCTTTCCTGGTCTCTCTCTCTCTCTCTCATTTGGCATGTTTATCAGCACACTTTTTAATTTTAAATTTTTTTTTTGTCACATTACCTTCCTATTTCTTTTATATATATATTTTTAAACAATTAAAAATATATATTTAGAACATTCTTAACAACCGTCATAATATAACAGTACATTAATGTTTTATTTAGTTCATTGAAATAAGTTAGAATGGAATGAAATAGTTATTCTTTAAACTCTCCTATAGCTATCCTATAAAATGATTATTCCATCGTAATGGTAAATGATGATTGTATTTTTATTATATTTTTTTTTATTTTTTTAATTAACCAAACACATGAATAAATATTTTGATAGAATACTCAACTTGAGTGAACGAAACACTACTTAAATCGGCCGCGACTTTTTGTCACATATAAAAAGAATTGTATTTGATTTTATAATTGAAATATGTGCACTCAAATTATTATTATTATTATTTTTATTTTAAAATCTTCAACACTGTTAGTATATATCTTTAATCATTTCGTTAAACTTGCATCAGAACAAGTTCTATCAACTTCTTCATCAAAGGGCAAAAATAAAATTTTCACCAAATTGGATGAAATGAAATTTTGAGGATAAGTTTGAAATTTTAAAAAATGATTTGATGAAATTTTTAAGTAAAAGGATTAGAACATTCATTTTTTTTTAATCAAATCAAGTTTTTAGTTAAATTTGATGAAAATTCATGAACGTCTGCTATCAAATCAAGTTTTTAACAAAATTTTTACTCATATTTGATTTTAAAAACAAAAGAGTTGGAGATGTTCTTGAAATAGCAACCGACTTTTTTTTTTGGGTGATCATATTATGTGGCACAATTATAACTATAATTAGAGAGCTTCACATTTTTGTATCACTTGCGTACTTTGCTCCATATTATTTAATCATAAATATCTACCGAATAAGTGATACAAAACGAAAAGATAAATATATATATATATATATATATATAATATTTCTCTTATAACTATTGAATATTTAATGAAACTCATGTAAGTTGTTATTGTACCATAGATAGATGCTATACGTAACGTCAAATAATAAATGTATCAACAAGGTGGTATTTTGGGAAGTTAGTAAAAAGTTAGCTTTTTAAATTTTTTTTTTAACTTTCTAGTTTTTTTGTGTTAAAAAAGCTAACTTTTTTGCAACTTTTTTTTAATGATTTTTGTGTGTAAAAAAGCTAAAAAACCATCAAAAATGAGGTTGACGTTTTCGTATGGTCATATTTTCGTATGAGATAACTAAAGGAGCTTATGGAGTCTATCTTGAGATCTGTTTCGATGATTCAAATTATTTATTTTGTATGATTTTCTTGTGTAACACTCATGAAAAAAATTAGTTTGATCCTATAATCGTAACATTTTCGTTTTATTACAGTTGTCTCTAAAAAATAGGCAGAAATATATTTTGAAAATAAACCATTTTTTTTAAAGACAAACACAATAAAATAAAGACGTTAAAATTATCGGATTGATTTAATTTTTTTTATTGATGATATACATTGAGGGTCTTATAAAATTAATGGTTCAGATTTTCGAAATATGACTTGTAGTGAGCCACATGGACCCTTCTAATTCTCTCTTATTGTGTCACGTCCCGGATTTACGAGGTCTGGCCCACAAGAGTAAACCACCCAACGAAAGACGATAACTAACAACACTCATGCAGACGTATATAATATAGCCACAAGTACATGTGTTATTCTAATTTTATACATTCTTAGATACAACATCTAAGTTGAATGGATGCTCTGTAACTAAAACATACAAAGATGTTATAATCAAATTAAAATGTCCAAAGGCTTATATCATATACAAAAGGTGTAACCCTTACAAGAATGGCACACGGCCAATAGTAACATAAATGACCCAAGGCCCACAAATAAAGGAACTACCCTGCATGGTTTCAAATACAATTTCACGATCTCAGTCCACATCCACATAAGCATACCTGAAATATTTTAGCCACGTAAGGTGAGCATAAAGCTGTAGACCTGACTTTCTTCTCGCGCCCCCCTTTTGGAGAAGGCGCGAATTGGTCTTACTACAGTTTGGACTCTTGTCACGGTTCTGAATCTAATTTCACAAAGTGCAATGTGAGACTGATAAACACCAAAGAGTCCAAATCTGGCAATTGGTTTTGGAAAATCAATTTTGAATGAAAAAGCGACAAGCATGGACTGCTTTGCCAGATTATAGAGTCACCACCTAAATATTTTATTTTGAGAAATTTAGGAAATCTTGACTCGTGCCAAAGGCCACGTGTCCGTCATCACCAAAGTTGCCTCGGTTCGGGAACTTGGGTACGATAGGGGAAGGTCTTGAAATGAGCACCCTCGCTCGCCCGATCAAAGGATCGGCCTCTACTACCATGATATGTTGTTTTATAAACCTCATGTATTCTTATTCTGATTATTAGCTAACTTTACTATGTGACGCACACAGCATACAAGTATAGACTAAGATCACGAGAATTGGAACAAAACATTTCATGTTTATTTTTGAAAATGGTTTGAAAGTGCTACTCGCAAGTAGACTAAAGCGCGGATTTGCCACCTTCAAAGTGGGCATAAAACATGATTTTGCTACTTCGCAAAGTGGGCTTAAAACTCACATTTGTTGAACCGTCCCAATTCAAGCAACCAAGCCTTCACCCACAGGCATTCATGTAGTTAATCAAGTAAGCACATAGCCTCATGGCAAACATGCTAAACATGGCAACACTCACACTCATGCAAGTATGTTAAAGCGTAACACTTACAGTGTACTTCAAGCCAAAACAAAAAAAAAAAAACTAGTTAGAAATATGCATGCTCCTAACTATACAAAATGCCTAATGCAACACATGCAATATGCAACTAAATAGGCTCGGCTATCTAAGATGGCATATGAATGCAATAATTTGATACATGCTTTGAAACACGTATTCAAATAAGTATTGAAATACAATGTAGTTTGAATAATGTGCTGAGCCCAGCGCATGCAAGACAAATAAATGATTCAAACATGCAAACACAAGGTATGCTAATTGAAAAATGCCCTAAACTAGCCATCAAAAGTTGATAAGTAAAAGGGAGAAAGACGTGGGGTTGCAAGATATGCACACACACACGCACACTTATTACAACATCGCGCCCTCTCAAAGGAGGGTCCGAATGAATGAGCTAAGCTAATCTAAGCTAAGCTACTTATTACAAACTAACTAATTAACTATTCTAGCTAATTAATTACAACACATTGAAATTGGATAACTAGTTACACAAACTAATTAAAATGTTACAACACTAGAATAATTAGCTATACTAACTAATTAAAGAGATAAAGTGGCCTCGCGGGCGAGGGAGACATGCATGCTCGGTTGGCGTCTGCTCGGAAAGCCATTGCTTTGCGTCAATTGCCTCTGTTTGAACTTGCCTTGGTTTCTGAACATTGAACCAACCTCCACACTGTTTCTGCTCCAAAACAGGATCATTTCTGCACAAAAATGGATTGGTGGCCGGTTGGCCACAAAAAGTGGCTGTCGGCCACCTCAAGTGGCCGGTCGGCTACCTCAAGTGGCTGGTCGGCCACTTGCTTTTCTAGGCTTCTGGTTTTGCTACAACAGAGAACAACAGAGGTACAACAATGTATTTGCAAGGAAATGTGTGTATTGCCACACCCCTCATCATGTCTCAAGCTCAAAGGAGTGTAGCACTTGGCTTTCAAGCCATCAACCAAGCATCTCAATGCATGATGGCCCAAAAACCAAGCTTGTATAAGCTTAGTGAATGCACACATAAGACTCGAAGAGCCTCCACCCTATCATGCATGATCAAGGGTGTTGGTGACCAAGAAATATGACACGTTTCATCACTTCGAGTATGAAACGTCCCACATTTCTTGTGTTTGGATTAACGTCCGATCCAAACACATGCAATGCAAACAACATGCTTATCTTAGTCATGTTTTACTTGGTCCAATTTTGTTTACACATTTTAGCTTACCAATTAGTCCTTTAACCGGTTAAGTCCAATGTGAAAGTCCTCTAATTGGAAAGATGGCCTAAGCTGCAAGTGCCTTGAGCATGAAAGAGGTTTCATACTATTCGTTAGTAGAAATCCTCAAGGGAGGATTAAAACCATTAGGCATGCGAACCTCAATTCCACATTCAAGTCATCAAGGGGCTCAAGACTACTTTCAAAGCGAATGAAAGATTGAAACAATGGAGTGCAATGACATATATTTCAGCACTGAAATAATATGCTAAGTAACTCAAAATCATGCAAACAACTCATGTAATGCATGGTTAAAGGCTTAACTCATTGCGTTAATGAAAGGGGTTGTGCCACAACCTTACAACACAAGCCTCAAAGGGCCAAACCGACTCAAAATAGAGTTAAAGCATGCCAAAACAAAGGCTAAATCATGCTGAGATTGAAGCTTAAAAGGCAAGAAAATCATGCATACAAATTGGCTAACAAGCAAGGCATAAAGCACCACTCTCAAAAGCATTTAAAGAGTGATATATGTGAGAGCTTGATAGAGGAATATGCTCTAAAATCACATGCTAGATGATGCTATATCATACAAATAACTCAAATAAAGCGTGCTAAGAGCCTTAAAACACAAAGCTAGTAAGGGCCAGTTACACTATAGCTATACAAAGCGAAGCACATGTGACCAAGACCACTTGAAACAGAGTTAAAGCATGCTAAATCAAAGCCAAAAACATGCCGGAGTCAAGCTAACACAAGCTAGAACGATAGGCTAAAACATCAAGCACACTAGGCTAGTAAGCAAGATTGCACTACAAGTGTAAGAAGCAAACAACAAGTGACCCAACCAGCTAGAAATAGAGCTAAATCAGGTAAAAAAAGTCACAAAAACATGCTGAGATTAAGCCATGAGATGGTAGAAAAACATGCTCACATGTTGGGCCATCAACACTTGCAAAGAAGACACAAGGAGGGGAGGCCACCCCTTCCTATTTGGGACCTCAAACCAAGTTTATACCACTGAAAATCCCCTGGATTTCAGTGGTTAAAAGGCCAAAAAGAAGTTGTTTGAAAAGCTTTGAAAGATGGCACAACACTTAGCAAACAAGCAACAAAGGTGGGTGGGCCACCCCTAACTCCAAAAAGGCCTTAAACCACTATTTTTAAACCTTAAAAACAGAGGTTTTTGCAGTTGAAATCTTGGCCAAAAATAGCATGTAATGGTAGCCAAACAAGTAAA